>LVTN01000010.1:56521-140740 GCA_001649415.1 Musa itinerans | reverse complement strand
ATATATATATATATAATCAACCCCATATAAACTGATTCTATATAGAATATCTGTGTCAAGGCTGCATAGATGCTCTTTAGACCTTCGTATTCATGAAGCTTGTGCATTCTACAAATCAGTTCACAATTCATGAGAGATTGGTTGGTGAAATAAAAGAGCTTTTACACGGGTTCTTTCTGATCAAACTCCATATATTGTTTGATCACTCTCTGAATCAAAGAGCTTATGGAAAGGCAAATTATAATTTTCAATTTTCACTTATATTATTGATTTAAAACCAAATTATAATTTGATATTATCAAGCTATTTGAAAATCGATAACATTCGATAGAAGATCAGTTTCATGAATAATGAAATAATATTTATAAATAATTAAATATTACTTTAATAGAAAATAAGATGAGAGAAAATAGATAATAGAATTAATATTAATAATATAAGAAAAGCTAAAAGAAAAGCTAAATTTTTTAATAAAAATTATAAATAAAATTTAAATATTTTAAACTTAACTAAATATATAATTTTTTTATAAATCTCAATGATAGCAAAAGATTCCTAAATAGTTAGGATTTACAAATTTATTGTTGTTATCAATGTAGCATGTACTTTAATGGGTTCCACACGATGCACCTCAAGAGTGGCATTTCTCATCGGACACTTACTACGTAGTTGCAGCAACCAAATTTCCACGGAAAAACGTACGCCCAGTCGAGATTGTCTTCTTTACGGATATCAAATATTGTGGTAAATTTCCAGCAAAAGATCACAAAAAATCTGTCATGCCACGCTCGAGACAAAAGAATGCCAGACAGACTAATCTAAATACATCATTCAACAACACGACTATGTAGATGTTTGTCATTTTTCATACGACCCCCTCAGATACTATAACCAAGCTTTCTCCAAGAAAGGTTGTTCCATGGGGTTGAGAATTCATCTGATTTCTATGAAGACACTGATTTTATGGCTAATACAATCATAAGATAAACTTAGAATGGAATAAAGTTTAAAGAAGTGTTTGGTTAAATAATGCTGGGCACCACACACCATGCTGGAAGCCAAGAAGTCTGGTGTTGCAAAAAGTGAACAGAGCTATTGAATTGGAAAGATGAAAAATTAGACTGCTGCAAGAACTGATACGTGAGCAAAAAAGTCATAATAAAAACATAAATGCAGTACCAAGAATACCATATTAATTCGTTCCCACCGTAATGGTGAAGAAGTAGAGCTTCAAAACTACTGCAAGACCTAACTGCAACAAAAATATTCCAGCAACAATCAGGAACCATCTCTCCCCAGCAGATTTGATGTGCGTACGAAGATTGAGGGCAACAAAAGTTGCAGACATGAATCCGGCAACACCAGCAATCACCCATCTGAAGATTTCTACAGGTACAATGGAGAGACACTGCAACAACGCAGATAAACAAACAAGCATTAAATAAATGACCAGGCTAACCTACCCAAATAAACAAACAATGCAGGTAAGCAAACTTGATATCCAAAACTCACTAGTGCAAGGACAACAAAGATATGAATAGAAGGAACATTGCAGGCTAAGACAAATTAAAGAGTAGATATTCTAACCCTTACATTTTGCATGTAGAAAATATTTCACAAGGTGTTATGCTGATTGGATTCAGATCAAAGAACTACCAACAGGAAGTAATTGTGAATAACAGGATGAAGTAGCAATGCAGATTCAATCCTCATATGGTGCAAAGTGGCCAAAACACAATCCTTTTATGGTGATGTAGCATGCAACAAGAGAATTCCTAGCACCTCCCAACCTTAACAGCACTAGTTATCTTTTGTATATATTTCCAATTTAGCAAATCTCGTCATATAATAAATACTTTCAAATTCTAGCTTTATTCCATATTCCCATGACACAGTAATAAGAAAATCTTGAAAACTGTTTTCATGACATTGTAGAGACTTGAGGACTAAAGTAGACATTTCCTGAATTTTTGGAATCATTGCCTAGTGGCTGAACAAAATAGGAACATTGAAAACCCTAAGCTTGTCAAAACAGAAAAGCAAAACATACTGTTTGTTATACCCGTTCTTGAAACACAAACTAAACAATGCAAAGAACTATTAGCTTGCACCAACAATGTATAGGTAAACTATAAACAGGCAAACTAAAATTATCAACCATGGAGACAATACAGTGATAACTCTTGCTGAAGTAATGAGCAGTGAAACACTTAAAAGATGCCTCAACTAGCAAAATATGAATCTGGAAGACACACAATCTTAACAATGGCTATAAATAATGAATGGTCAAAGCCCTAGAATGTATGAGAACATAACATGATTGACCCAATCAACATGTAAGATGATAGCTAACACAGATCAAGTTTGCTTCATCAAAAAGTTTGAACTAAGGAACAAACTACTCCATGTACCACCAAGCCCTTGGCTCCTGAAGTTTTCAAGTAGCAAGCTTACCCATTTTCTCATCAAAAACAGGTGCTTCATATACAAGTTCTAAACTATTGCTCATGTCATTCTATTGATCAAATTATATCTCGCAGTCTCAGAAAAATTTAACACAGGCATCTGACATGTCTTTTATTTTTATACAATTGTTTCCAAGCTTCTGGATGACCCAAGCAAGCTTAGCAAAGAAAGTTACAAATCTAAATGGCAGTTGACATATAAGCTATCTTGGTGATGTAAATGCCAAGGGTACGATTTGGTACAAATGGGGTATACCGGTCCGACAGCACATAAAACCGGGTAGTACACCCGGTACAGGACCTATATCGCCTGGTACAAGCCCTGTAACAGGCAGCGATTGTTTTTTTTTTTTTTTTAGCTTCTTTTCATGCCTTTTCAAATCTCAGCACATACCAGTATATTGACACATGGTATGCCAACGGACTGGTATGGGTTCGGTGCCTGATATTAAAAACCTTGGTCAATGCACATTATAAGGTCATATTATGGAAGATGATGTTGCTCTAGATACTACAAACCAGTTGAATCAATTTAATAAAAATATCCCCATTGTTCACGAGTTTGGATCTTCGAACAATAAAAATTAATGGCAAGAAAGATGCCGTGGGAAAGCTGCTTTTGAATGGAACCAACATATAAAATAGAATGCATAGCATACCGAGGCAGGAATGAAAACAAATAAGGAATATCCATATAGACACCAAAGCTGAACGAGCCCGGATGGTGCTGAAAAGTACTTAAGTATGGCGTATAAACCAAGAGGGACCAAGGTGACATAGCCATAAAATAAACCAGCAGACCACGTGACCAGGTTAATGTCGTAGTTCCACTCTTTCTTCTGCAACTCATGTGCCACATAAGTGACAAATGTGCCAATAGCAGCCGCCACAAAGATCAAAGTGGTGCATATCCAGAATGGGCCATACCTGCAAGAAGTACAAAGCAGAAGTAATAAAAATCCAGTATTACAATTGTTTATGTTATACATGTTGGCAGACCTTTAAATGAATAAGGATATCATCCACCAAACGTTCCATACATGGCACAAGATCTCAATATGTAGAAGTTTAGGTGTTTGATTAAAAAAGAACTGAAATGGTATTTGTTTCATCATCAAAATGAGGATGAGGTTTAAAATCCACTTACTAGACTTAAATAATTAAATCTCTTCACATGTCTGGTTCAACTTTAAGCTCGGAACCAAAGTTGATCAAGGTTGGCAGATGCTAATCATAAAGTTTATATATAATTTATCAATCTGATTACATTACTAATTGTCTACGTTTGAAGTAATGTTATAATATATTATGTTTTGTTAATATTATTATCAATATCTATTACATATTTATATTTAATATTTTAATTATTTTAAGCTTATCGATTGTTTAATGCTATTATATCAGACATCATTATATACTTCTAATTATTTATAATTATGGTTCAAATAGTTTTATATAAAGTTTAGATCATACTTTATCTTATTTATGTCATAAAATATTTTATTTTATTTATATGTATATTTTTAGTATTATATATATATGGCTAATATGTTGTAATAATTTATTGTAATTTATTTATAAATATTACATAGCTACCGATCCTAGAATTCCAAATATTCACCTTCACACAATTTTCCCAGATCCATGGAAGGCACCAAAACTAAAAGTGTCAGAGACGACCTAAAAAATTGTCCAAAAAATTCATTGTTGATAATTATTGAAGCTTCATAGAACCAGGGTCAGAACTTGAAGGGTTGCGTCAGATAGTGTGCCGAGGCTAAGCTAAGTAGCAACTCATACAATGGCGGATGCAAGACCAGCATAATAAGGTAGAAGATCATGTAAGGAGATGGAGTACGTACAGGTCCGGATTATCTGCCGTATTCTCGGTGAAGGTCCCCCTGAATGGGAAAAGGGAGTCTCTGATCCTTTGTAAGACATCAGACGTATCCACATCAAAGTACGGTTTGTATGCACCGACGGTGAAAGCATGCATCCATCCCGTCGATCGGGGCTCATCGGAGATCCCGCGAGCTGGCTTTGAAAAGCTATCTAACAAAACAGGATCTCAGATCAGGATGAGACCTCAACAGAAAGCAAACGCAGACACGACGAGGCAATTGGTCAGAAGAAACAATAATCATCAGAGAGAGAGGTAAGGTAAGGGACGAGGGGAAGGGGACGGTTACCGTCGGCATCGGAAGGGGGGCGGAAGACGGCGGCGAACTTGCCCTGGGACTCGGATGAAGGTGGAAAGGTCTGCAGTTTGGACTCTGCAGCAAAGAAAAACCACAAACGATGGCAACAATCTGAGAACGAATTGCATCAATAGAAAGAAACCACGAATCTGACGGGAGACGACGGTAGTACTAACCTGTGAATTTGAGGGTCACGTGATCCGGATCGGAGACAGCCTGCGGAAGCAGATCAAGCCAAAGTGCAACGGATCGGGTCAAGTTAGATCCAAGAAAACAAATGAAAATACCTCACCGCCGTCATGAAAGAGGAAAAAAAGCTTACTACCGGGACGGATCCGGAGACGACGCCGTTCTTATTGTGGTCGTCGTCAACGGTGGTGTAGCCACCGCTCGACATCATCTTCTTTCAACTTCCTTAATGGATTTCGTTTCTCACAACAACGACAAGAAGGGTGGCCGTGGGAGCGTCTCCTCCGCCTCCTAGCGGCTCGATCTATTTTCGACTCCTAGGGGACGTCGCCACCAAAAGAGAATTGACGAGGTTGACTCTCTTTCTTTAAAAAAATAGATTGATTTAAGGGGAAATAATGCAGATGCGGGGTCACGGCATCACACCGAACCGCCTCCAAAGAGTCACCGACATCGTGTTTGGGTTCGAATTTAGCGCACCCAGTACTCACCTCGGTGGAAGAAATGCCTTGCAGAGTTAAAGATACATAAAAGAGTAAGACAAATAGTTTATGATTTTAATGCAAGTTGTCCAGCCCTAAGGTACTCAAAATATATAACAAAAAATTGCATAAACTAAACAAATCAATCAACACAAGGTAAGTATTACAAACAGCCTGCACAACTGAGGTTATTGATGATGTGGTAAATGGCCAATCAATTCTGAACTGAAAAATTATTATTGAAACAAGCGGGTGTGATCCTAATCCATCAAAACTCTCTTTCCCAAGAAAGAACGCCAATGTGCCATTGCACAATGTTGCATCGCAGCCCACCGCCGTTGTAGAAACAAACAGTGAGATCAACTTTGTCTCAAAACCAAGATATATATATACACATCAATGGAAAAAAGAGCTCTTCAATTACGGAACTGTGTCAGTATGTTACACCAGCACGAAAATTAGAGTACAAGTTTTCAAGAACACCCCATTTTTTATTTTTCTCTTTCAAAAGCACTATAAAAGACGAACAAAAGAGAACCTGTGCACTGTAGCAGACGATAACCTTTACCCTACTCAAGCAAACCAAATTCAACTTTCAAACACTTAAGCTAATCTGTAAAAAAAAATTACAGACTCATGAAATACACAAGGTAGCTTTGCATAATTTATGTACATAAAAGATGGGCAATATTCGTATTTTGTTAAAAATGCATGATAATATGTAGATGTGATAGTGCAACAGAGATATAGACATGCCACTACCTAATAGGCAACCCCACCTGAAAATCCATCCCCATCATGAAGCAAGCTCTCGGTTAACCAGTAACCATCCCAGGAACCACCTATCCTCTGTTAACCAATGCAACAGTCAGATCAACTTTATTAAATATCACCAATGCAGACAGGGTCGAGCAAAACCAAACCTGAACCATTGTAAATTGAAAGATCTCTTCCTCCTCTGGGCGAGAGCCTTGTATCCATACTCTTTGCTTAAATCGGTTCTTTTGGGATGCATGTGTGCCATGAAATAACAAGGCAGAGTAAATTGTTTTGGCATGCTACATAACCTCACTGAAAATATTCATCTATCTAGAATATTAGAGCTGAAATCAGATTGGACACAAGCTTTCACTTAAATGGCTTATTGACCAACCTCTTCAACCCACAAACTGCTCAAGATTCTCCTTTCTTTGTGACCAAGCAAGACCCGGTAAGTGGAATGGTGAAATATTCGTCGAAAGCGTTCAAACTACATTGCCAAATTTGAGAAAACCAAGAAGAGTAAGGAATGACTTAAAAGAGTAAGGAATGCATGTGATTATGTACCGGTCAACACAACTCCTTAAACTGAATATCTTTCTGACCTGTCCTAGGTCAAAGAATGGTCCAAAATAGGTTGACCTTTCAAAAGGATCAAATCCAGCAAACTGGTAGAAACATACAGCAATGTTATCATCTCTACCGTGGAAACATAAGCTACAAGTGTGCTGATAGCAGAGACAAAAGAACATACCCTGTACATGACCTCTATCCCATAGTCTTGACGAGGTTGATCATTGTATTTTAATGCATCAAGCTGCCATTTTACCGCTTCTTCTGCACTAAACTAAAACATGCAATAACAGTTCTTCATATTGCACACACAAATATAGGGAAACTAATGCTGTTGTGCAGTCAGAACATTACTTCCAGCCTAGGGCCAAAAGGTCTTTTCCTGCGGGATTCAAGCCTGAAAAAGAACCAGAGAAACCCATAAATCTTTGTAGAGAAGCAAAATGAAATCTTTTAACATAAACTTTTAAAAAGATAAGAAGCATAGAGAAGTTGTCATGACAGTTGACACTAAAAATTTGCATTAGATTCTACATCTAATTATTCACAAATGAACAAAAACTCTTCTCTTTTCTAATAAATTTATACATCCACCTCAACAATCTTGTTTCAACGACATAAATTTTTTTTGTACATGTTGCTTTTTAATCACCCAACACTCAGATACATAAGCATCATGGTCCAACAATTGTCTTATAATTTTTTTTAGTCTAAAAGATGCACGGTGGTTACGTGTACATCCTCTCCATTTTATCCATCTAATTTTTAATTTATAAACAATATCTTCACCTTGTTAAGTACTCAATCCACGAAATCTATAACTTTTACTAATTAAAACTTCTTGTCCATCCAACTCAATTATGTCCTTAGTTTTTCTTTAGTGTTAATAAAATTGCATCTCATGATTTGTAAATTTTGTCCCTGTAACTCAAGTTGACAATGAATTTCGTTTAATCTCTCACCAAGTAAAACAAATTTAAACTCTCACCAACTAAAAACAACAGACTAATATATCAGCAACCAAAATTTGAATTGGACAACAAAACTTACAGAATAAGAGAAAACACCACAATTATTTTGTAATGGGATGATAAATATAGTAGACAGAAAAAGGAGATCTCTCTGAACTTGATTTTCATAACAATGGAACGAGAACTAGACTGTTAGCATCACAGTTACGAAAAAATGGTTATGCTTATAACAGAAGAAAGATAATAAACGAAGCATAATAAGTTTGCCTTGTCTTCTTGATTGACATGCAATTCCAAACAAACAAAAATAAAATCAACACAGAAGAAAAATATCAAGCAGATTATACTGAGAACATCATGAAATGTCTTTTGTTAAAATTAGGCCTACCATGGATTAACTGGAGTTGTAAAGGAAATGCAGACGATGGTATTTGGTTTTAGGAGAGAATTTTGACAAAACCCTAGATACTAAAATCATTTTCTATTTTACCTTTTTTTTTGTTTTTTCTTTCTGTAATACAGTAAAGCCTTAGTTGTGCCTTACCAAAGAAACAAAAAGGAGAGCAAGTTATATTTAATTACGATTACTTAATTTTGTGTGAATTGTTGAATTCTTGCTGTTTTCAAGAATCTAATGAAATACTGGATGCTTGATTTTGCTTTGTTAATTCAATAAACAACCATAGACGATCGCATAGGTTGACTAAGCAACGTATAACTATTTTCAGACGCTTAAGGTAATAAGGATATCATATGTGGCCATTAAACCTATGGTGGTTGGTCATTAAACCTTGTCTAAGACACGCCCAGAAAGGATGAAGGTGGATCAACTGGTAATCGTCTATATTCCCTAGAAATCTCTTAAGACGCCATGAAATTGCTTCTTTTGTTTTCCTTCTCACTTCGCCTCACCATTTGCAATCGGAAAATGTGTAATCAATCGATTTCTCGTCCAAACTCACAGGAATCCTTGCAAAAACGGACCCATAATTAGCGCCTAAACAACAGAAATCAAGCTAAAGAAGCGCCACGCTAATTTCCACATGAGAAAGCGGGGGTTAAAAATGAAGGACAAATTTACCAATCGGAGGAGAGGAAGTCGGGAACGGGGACGTCCGAGGAAGACGAAGCTCTGATGGATGGAATCACAGTTGAGGGTTTGGACTGGCGGCCGCGAAAGGGACTCGCGCACAGAGAGATCGGTCGAAGCGGGGACGACGATAGCGCCATGATGCTTTGATCTGATCTGCCCCCAGCTTCCCCTCGTTTCGATCTTGCCTTAGTTTCCCCCTCCCTCTCTCTCTCTGCCCGCTGGTCAATTCCTCTTCTTTATCCCAATTAATAGAAAGCGTTGTATCGAGGGTGTGGTTGCCGCCTCGACGAAAGGCTTACGCAAAGCCTAATGAGAGGAAAAAAATGAATGTCCCATCACATAAATATATTTTTTTCGTTTTTTATGGCTCGCTTTTAACACTTGAATCAAACCACAGGTCACTGTATCATTACTAACAAATTTCGGGAAAGTACAAAAATGACATGGCAGATGCGTTGGTGCCACGTGCCTGACACATCAGCCTAGTATAATCAACATGGTGCAGTTTTTTGACCAAGGCTCCAACATGTCAACTCAATATGGTCAATATGAAAGTGTCGACACGATGACTCCACATGGTCGACACGAAACTAGTTTATCTCGCACAATAAAAAATCGGTACATGTATTCTTATGTTCCAAATGTATTATGTAGATTAAAATTGATGTCCATGTTTCTATTTTATTTCTCAGTTTTATTATTTTCATGAATAATTTTATGATAATGTTAAAAATGTCTTAAGAACATTTGGTTCCATTCGACCACAGAAGAGACGTGGATTTAATTCCATCACACTCATCACATGATAGAATATATTCTATTAGAGATGAATGGGTATCCATCATTACAAAGTTTGAAAATAATATATAATGGTTCAGGGTTTATGGTCACGGACAACAAAGACGAAAAAAAGTCGAAGTTTTGTGAATATAAAAATATTTTTAAATTAAAAATAATTCGAATAATATTTTTTATTACAATGATGACTGATGTGACATATTTCACATAATGAATTTTCTCGTTTCTTATCATCGTAGATATCTTTATGTAATTATTTTTATTATATATTTGTCAGTTTGATTGGATAATTAATCTATTGAGTCTACCCCATTAATCCAAAATATTACTATATTATACTCTTCAACTTCTTACAAGTAAATTCAATTCACATGTTTATGAAACACTATATGAGGCTAATTACATATTATCTCTTATAATTAATTATTTTTATTCTTATACTTCCAAAAATAATATTAAAATAATTATATTTATAAAAATAAAATATTTAATCTCAATTTTCTTCGTACCCTCGATTCTATTAATAAAAATACCATAAGATTTATTATTGAGCATATGTTAATTTTGTCTCATTTTAATTTACCATTGAACATGTACAGTATTTTCATAAATAAAATTACGAGAATAAATATAGATAAGTATTTTAATTCTTAATATATATATTAAAAAAATATAATGATCAAAATATTAAAAAAATTAATTATAAAAAAAATAATATATAATTAGTCTTCTTCTAACAGAACTTTTGTAGTTCTGTAAGTTCAGTTGTTACTGGACTTTGAAGTATCTCCGATAACAACTGAACTTTTCCATGCAATTTATATCCTACAACACTTCCAAGTGACAGAGAGCGATACACGACAAACAATTGTCGCCATGGCATAACTTTGAGGTCAACAGGTAGGTAGATAGTGTGTCTGATGCGACCTGGTGAACCCAACTTGTATCCCATGTGCTCACAACTCGATAGGAACAATCTCTTCTGCTAACTTGACACATGGCAGTGTATCACCCAGCAACACATGACGTGCAGGCACAACGACGGGGATATGCAAGCAATGAAGAAAGTGCGTTCTATGTTGATGGAGTTCGTTTGGTCGATATGCTTTTAGCATTTTTTTGTATATAAAGCAAACCACATTTATTCCCCTCATATCTGCATCGTGATTACCAGTCAACATCGTAGCCCATTTTTGGACCGCCGTGCTTACAGATGCTACCAGCGACGAACATTTACACTTGCGGCTGGCAGCACGTCGAAGATCTTAGTAAATCATATGAAAAGGAAAAGAAATTTAAGTAAGAAAGAGAAAAAAAAGGTGATCGGATAGTGATCTCTGGATGCGGTGCCGGCGAGCGGCAGAGCGTCGTCCGTCAGCACATGTCGGCGGCCCAGTGCGGGTCATGGAAGAGCGGCTGCGGCAAGGGCTGTTTTTGTTCCATGGGCTTTCGGAAGGAGACGATATGGCTGCCCACCATGTAGGCCGTTACCGGATCGGATAGGCGGACGTTCTCCATCCGCAGCTCCCGCAACCTCTGCGCGTACTCGGACCCGCGTAAGAGGTCCCACACCACTCCCACTCCGCCGGGCTTCAGCACCCTAACCATCTCCGCCAGCCCCCGCCCCCTCTCCTCGGCCGCCGCTGCCCCCAGCCCGCTCGCCGACACCACGACGTCGAAGTAGCCGTCCGCAAAGGGCAGCCTCCTGGCGTCGCCCTCTCGGCACGTGACGTACTCCTGCACCCCTTCCGCCCCGGCCCGGCGAAGCGCCTCCACCGCCGTCTCCCTCCGCCGGTCGAGGCCCACCACCCGGCCGCCGGAGCCCTCCTTCTTCATCTGCATGGCGACGGCGTTGAGAAGGATGCCCCGGCCGCAGCCGACGTCGAGGGCCGTGCGGACCGCCGACCAGTCCGGGACGGCGGCGACCATCCGCTGGGCCATCTCCCAGCGGAGAGCCAGGGAGGAGTGGAGCACACTGCCGGCAGCGTAGAGGAGGCAGAGGGCGGAGAGCGCAGCGGTAGAGCCGGCGAGTCCGGCGAGGAAGCGGAGGGCGGTGAGGGGGACGGCGGCAGGGAGGAGGGAGCGGAGGAGGGCGAGGGAGGAGGGGAAGCGGAGGAGGAGGAGGAGAGCGATGGCGGCGAAGAGGGTCGCGTGTAGGGCCAGGAACGCCACCGTTTGCCATCTATCCGTGCCGTAGATGGCGTAGATCTGCATCCAATCCCGGTCCCCAGTCTTCCCCATTCGTAGTCGACTTGGAATTCGATCGACCGACTGCTTACGGATCCGTCCTTCCGCCCACCAGATGCAACGAATCGGGAACCGATCACTCCTTCAGATTTCGATCTCTCCGGATCAGTCGGATCTCCCCATCTATCAATTCCTCTTCCGAGAAACACTTGGGCAGCGTCGATCAGTCAAGCATGTTTCACTTGTGCCGCCGAGTCTGTTGGGAGGGCGGTGGTGGGAGACAGTGCCGAGGCGGACTCCTCGTACACTATATCTTGCTCCGTACTTGACTGCCTCATTCCATTTAACGTGGAGTGCACTGACCGGGCTGCTACTCCGGCGTCCGTCCGTTTTGTATCGCTGATTCAGGAAGATAATAATAATAATTATTATTATTAGAATGTTACTATCGGTAGCTTGATTTTGATGCGGTACATAAATTAATAGACGCCGACAGTGTGTATTGTGGACCAGAAGCTCTGGTAGCAAATTTTGGGAGTAGGAGGGTGTGCATTGAAATGATGTCAGATTAGGTTTGATTTGGCGGTGCGTCCAAAAGTCCAAATCGTGGAATTCTAATCTCAGGGAAAAAGGCATGCAGAGACAAAGAAGGAAAAGATGGAAGCAGACAGCTGTTCGCAAGATTGGCTTGTGGTGGGAGGGAGACTGGGGCATCATTGATCATCACGACCGGAGGCGCCGCTCTGCGTGTTGACGTGGGCAGCCGCGGCATCGGAGATTGCCGCTCGGTGCTCTTTATCTTTGCGAAGAAAAAGCAAAAGAAAATTAATGTATTTTAATCTGTGGTAAAAGAAAAATGCATCGATCGTTGCCCTCTCACTAAAAGTGTTGGAATATAGTATTATTAGACATAACGACCACAGGTTGTTTCAAATGTCTTGTTGAGTCGAAATCAAAATCTTTTGTTTCGATCCCTTATATTTATAAAAATAAAATATTTAATCTCAATTTTCTTCGTACCCTCGATTCTATTAATAAAAATACCATAAGATTTATTATTGAGCATATGTTAATTTTGTCTCATTTTAATTTACCATTGAACATGTACAGTATTTTCATAAATAAAATTACTTGAACATGGAACAGAGTTGAGAATAGGAATTGATCATTTCATTTAGTCTTACGTTAATTGAGGAGTACGATAACTAAGAATTCATAAGTTCGTGTGGTCTCTCTTATCCTTAGAGATGTCTTTTAGAGTTCATATATTTCGAAAAGATAAAATCGTGTGGATACGTCAACCGCCTAAAATGAATAATTCATCGTGAGTCTATTGACTGCATCTATGATCGATCGACCAAATGGTCCCTTATCAGATTGACCCTATAAGAACTCAAGGTCTATACTTCGATCGAACAAACTCACTCCCGAGTTATGCACTTCGATTATGAGTCGTTGGCTCCCCTACGGAAGGAAGTAATGATAATATCATTTAATTTTATATTAATTAAGAAGAATGGGAACCAAAGATTTATGTCAGATCTCTTTTACTCGTAAAGTTTATTATTTTTTTAACTCACATGCTCATCGAGAAGTCAAATACTCCATTCTCAAAGTTGGATAATATCATCATGAAATTTACATAATGTTTTTTGCATTTTTGCCACATGAATTATGCAACAACTTGTATGAAAGTGGTAAAGCTTTTACGGGATATGATAGTTTTGGATGCCGTTTCTTTACGACATGTAATGCTCGATATTATGATCACTACAGATAAAAAACTTGATGCTATAATAAAAATGGACCCTACGTAGAAAGTAAAACTTAGAAGGTTTTATTAGGCTCATAACTCACAAATATTTTTCCGAGTCATAATTATATTCAAATTAATTGAAGGATAAAAATTGAAATGTCAAAAAGACTGATTAGTGAACTCAAACTTATTTATTATATATATTAGAAAAATAGTTTAGAACACTTTGGGTGCTTGTAGATTTTTTCTAGTATGTATAGAGAGGGTTAAGAGAGAGAGAAAAAAAAAACTTGTTTAGCGTCTACATGAGAATGTGTATAATAAAATTTGAACTTAGATTTGAGTCGGCACAACAAAATGTTATTTTTTATATTTATTTTTCTCATATAAAGGATATATGAATTTTCTATGTAGACATAGGCAAGTAGACAAATGGTTTCGAACCACGAAATTTAGTGTTCTTCTTTTCGTTGTTATTTTTCTTTTTTGTTTTAAAATATTCTCTCTTAGATTGTTTCAAAAATATCTTAGATTATTTCTGCATGCTTTACTATTGAGAAATTTAATGAAAACAATATTTATACTATAGTAATGAAAAAAATAATGAAAATAATGAAAAAAAAACTTTGATTCTATAGTAATCAATGGTGAATGATCTTCTTATTTAAGAATATCTAGAAAAAAATTACAGCGACAAGCGGTAAAGATCATGAGAATTTTGAGGTAAAATATGTAAATAATATTTATACTATTAATAATAATATTATTGATGATAACTTGTCGCACTTAATTGAGATAAGTTAAAAAAAAATTATTTGGTTAAATGTTCTACAACTATGTTATATTCCAGGTGAAAGTTGCGAAGGTTGAGGATGAAAATACTTGGTAAAATATTTGAACATATGAAAATAAATATATAATTAATTTAAAAGTTAATATAAAAATAAAGTCTTATGACCTTTTATATCATTAATAATTTTATGAACAATATAATAATTCAAGTTGAAAAAGATTTGATATCTTATACTACTAGAAAGAAGAATAGACGTTAGAACACGAACGATAACACTTTAATTACTCAGGATCGACTTTTTAATGGATCCTATCATAATAGACTAGTGTTATAGATAAAAATATTTTTAAAAATAAAAAAAAAGAAAGAAGGGATCGACGATTTTAATTATTTAGATTCTTCTTTTTGTTATTTATATTTGTTTCGAAAAGGAGGACCATTTTAATTTATTAAATATTTTACTAGCAACGTATAAAGAATCAAATTCCTTTATTTATTATTCTGGCAGTCAAGAGACTTCTCTTCAGACCTCAGGGGATAAAGCAAATTGACGAAGCGTCCCCTTCGCTCGGCCGCAACAACGACAGTGTGAGTCTTATCCGAACGAATCTCCCACGAAAGCAATCGACCCTTCCGGTACAAGTAAGGCTTTAATAATGGTACAGATTCACGAGAGCATGCTACTGTAACATGAGATTACCCAAACGAACTTATGCTTGATATGTACTACAATCATATAATTTAATGTCGAATAGAATTGGTCGGATGTATAGTGCTGGTTCGAGTGTTATGATCATGTAGTGGTACAACACTTGCGTAATTTTTGCTAGATTTCGTCTTCGTCTGGGTGGAGCTGCGGCGGTGGTGTGCACGCCGTGCTATGGCACTTGCTCTTTGTCTGTGTCTCCCCTTTTCTCGCTGCCTTTCTTTCTTTCTTTCTTTCTGTTCCCTGCTTTTTACCCGTTGCGATCTGAGTGGAATCTTAGCATCCAAGGCTTGGCGCGGACGGCAGCTGCGAGGTGAGCTTCCTGAATCTTGCGATTTTTCACTTTGTACTCGGAAATGAGGCATTTGCTGCTTCCTGCGGTGATTTCTTGTAAAATGATTGGTCTTTTTCTTTTAGGTTGCTGCATTTTTGGTGCTTCTCGCCGCGTCTTGTTAGTTTAGCAGCAAAAAGATTTCAGTTTTCTGTTCTTTTTTCGTTTTGCTCGTTTGTTCCTCACATCTTTTTTAGCAAATTCGAGATACTTCTGTAGCTACCTGCGATCCTTGGAGGGATTTCCTAAGAACACGCTTCCTCTTTCAGTACATGTGTAATTTGATTTTGCGGTTCGTATAGGACGGACTTTCTGATTTCCATTTCCTAGTACATGTGTAATTTGATTTTGCGGTTCGTAGACGGACTTTCTGATTTCCATTTCCAAGAACTTGAAAATTTGGTTCTTTTTCTTATTTAGCGTACTCGTAACTAAAAAATAGCAGTAGATGCGCAGATATTCAAACAACGCAAAGTTTTGCCACTGAAAAGTTGGCTTCTTCACTTTTTATTTGTTTAAATCGGTAATATAGCGCATCTTAGGTGGGCACGGAAGGAAGTGTGCACGTAATGTGTATTCTATAATCATCTTTTCCTTATTTTTCTTCATCTCAGAAGGATTGTCAGTTTGCTGCTTCAGAAGAGAGATACCATCATGCTATTCGCTCGGGTGCATTGTTTGAATATAAGACTCTTCTTGTGGGTTGGCCTGATGTTGATTCTGGGATTGCCATATTGCTGTGCATACACTAACGAACTAGATGGTACGCCAAGTTGTTTTATATGCATCTGAACACATTGATTCCTGAAACTTGAAAACTGGCTCCTATTCAACTCATGATAAATTGCTTTGCAAGTTCTGTCTCTTTATTTGACATATAAATTATGTTTTATAACCTTTTCAAGCATATATGCTATTGTACTCTTATGATGCTTAGTAGCACACTTTCATCAGCAGAAATTATTAATGTTGTTCCCCTACGGTGGTGTCAAGTATCAATTAGAAGATATAGAGATAGATGTCCATCTTCCATCTTCTAGCAACAAATTAATCTGCCATTCTCATTTTGAAGCTAAATACTGAAGATCTACAGGTAAGGAATATGGGGAAATATGATCAAGTGATTCAGGAACCAAATGTCTATGTTATTTTCACTGGAAACTGAAAAGTTCATCATTGGTCATACATTCTTACTTGACATTTTTAGGCTTATACCAGTTGGTCACACAAAAAATGACTTTTCAAAAGGTAAGGAGCTTCGTTATGAGTGAAGGTGGTGATCTAAAAATGGCCATGGTGGCTGCAATGTAGGTTTGCAGTAGCAAGTGCCACCATCCTACAGATTGTGTATTATGGCTATTCGTCTGATCATTTCTACAAATGGGTGCTAGTATGCGATAAAACACCCGACTTCAGATGGAATCAACTGAACCTGGCTGATCCAAGTGGCAATCTGCTGATTCTTGATGATTCCAGCTGATTTGTCATTTGTGAAGAAGAAGAAGAGTGAGAACGGGCAATCACCACAAATCTATCATAGTTGAAAAAAAAAAAAACAAGAAGATTAACTGATTAAGAAAACTGGAAGAGAAATACCTCCATGGCTGCTGCTGCTGCTGTTGTCACTGATATATCAGTGCCACTGCAGCTGTCAATCCCATGGTGCTGCTGCTATAGTCCCACATTGATATGAACGGGCATTGATATTTAGATGATCATCTTCACATTCATCAATATGTATCTATTTTCTTTTACATGTGGCTCAAATTAAAGGATTTGGCTCCCATTCTGTCATTTTTTTTTCTTTTGAGGTTTTGCTTTCCTTTTTACTACTTTAATTTTTATTTACATTCTTATTTGACTTTCTTCTTTGTTGTGATATGGTTAATGTGTTCAAAGCGGTACATCACAATAAATACTTGTCATACTTAATTGTCATCTAACAACTACATTAGGAAACTTCTACAGTAGAAATTATGTTTTTTGGCTCTTTTTTGGGGAAAAGAACTTTGGAGCTTCATTTTACATAGGTGACAAATGTTTTATATATGCAGAATGTCACTGAATGTACCTATTCAGCTTATAGTTAATGTTTGCACAAAAATGGTTTTCTCTTAGTTTCTGCTATAAATAGCTTTTATGCTGCCTTGGGTTCACCTCCTCTTCCTGGATGGGTTCCGAATGGAGGAGACCCCTGCATGGAGGGCTGGCAAGGTGTCCAATGTGTTGATTCAAATATAACTGGAATGTACGGTAATTTCCTCCTAACTTATCCTATTGAAGTAATCACTATTTGTTCTCATCTAAATGGTCTGATTTTGTTAGAGTTATAAATGGCGCAAATCTTGGAGGGCAACTGGGTGATGGATTAGGCAATTTTTCTTCAATAACGACAATGTAAATGATACTTCATCGAAATTCATTCTTCTGTTGACATGAGCACATTGCTAGTTTTTGTACTGCCATATTGTTGCTACAACAGACAACAGCCTGTAATGCTGTCATCTTGTTTCTCTATTCTCCAAATTGAGCTGTTCATTTCAGAAAGCTCCTTTAGCATTAGAATCCCCCCTTCTTTTTTCATGCCATCATCATGAACTTGTGGATTGATCTTTGTCTGCTATTTTATGTTGTAGAGATTTGAGTAACAACAATATTGGCAGTGGCATACCAGAAAATCTGCCTCTTACGTTGCAGAATTTGTACGTTTTAAACAGATTAAAGTATATTCTAGGTTTCGTTCTTTCTGATCTCACTATGTTACTAATTTTGAGTAAAGCTGTATTGTTTCCTTCTCTGGGGCAGCTTTCTTTCAGCTAACCAGTTCACAGGAAGCATTCCAAGTTCTTTATCAAAGTTAACACTTCTGACTGACATGTAATTTCTTGCTTATTTTGCTTAAGGGAACCTGCATTTTATCTTAGTTGATAGATATATCTTACATTTTTTTATCTTTGTAATTGACAGGTCAGCTAATAATAATCATTTGACTGGAGATTTGCCAGATGCTTTTAGTTCTCTTACTGGACTAATAAATTTGTAAGTGAGATTTTCTACTTCAATAATCTTCTTTCTGCTTGTCATTCAATATTCTTGATAATTGTCATGCCAAAACATTCACACAGGGATCTTTCTGTCAACAACATAAGTGGCCAGTTGCCACCTTCAATGGGAAGCTTGTCATCTTTAACTACATTGTAAGTATCAGCTGCTTATATATCTGATAATTTTGCTATTTTTCTTAGCGTGGTATTAGCTTAATGACTTGTTTTGCAGGCATGTGCAAAATAATCAGCTTTCTGGAATCCTTGATGTGTTGGAAGATCTTCCTCTCAAGGATTTGTATATTTCCAAATAGACCTCTAACATTTTTTTCACCTTTATTTTTTCACTACATATTCTTAATTGGTTTCTAGGCAATTTGAATTAAATCAATTACTTTAATTCAAAAATGGAAGTAAATATTAGCTTAATGTTTACTATGAAGAGGTTAAAAGATCATACGAAACCGTTGGCCTAAATGGTGATATTGATAAAGTCTTAAGCATCACTCTGATATCGGCTTGGTAAGCTATTGAACTATTATGGTACCAATATATTGGGAAATATATGAACTTGTATCACTCGGTATCATTAAAAAAAACGATTAAAAGTTTAAAAGTGAATGGTATTATACTTAAATCAAGCTATAATTTTTTATAACAGTACATCATCGGGCCAGCAAATACCTGTCAGTCTGCAGTATTCTGACCAGTATTTAGCCTCAGTTGGGTAGGACTCTCACGTTGTGTAACATAAGTAAACTAAGCTTATTTAGCTAATAGTTGAGTTTTAGTTCCTAAGCTCTCAGATGAGTTCTCTCTCTCTCTCTCTCTCTCACTTGCTCGCTTTTTCTCTTGCTGGACCACATAGGTCAGTATTAATTCTTTTATTATCTTTTTAGTGATACCTGGCGGTAGAGATCAGTTTGCCAGCCAGTATATGTATACTGTTCAAGTCTAACAAGTTGTGAGTCATTTCAGACTGAGATCTAAAATCCTTGGCATGAACCATGCTGTGAGTCATTTCTTTGCTCACTAGTCCTCTTGACATGAATGTTAATTAAACAAGCTTTTTCTTTTAGTGCTTGTGTTAAACTTGAATGAACAAGTGTGAAGTTTTGTTGCCTATGCTTCCGAGTAAGAGGACATAGGACTCTGTCGAAACTGCCTCTGTTGAGACGCATTTAGGTTCACAGTTTTTATGTAACTTGCAATGCCTTTGAAACAACTTGTAGTTGTGATGCAAAAATCCATTTTGGTCTTAACTGATTGCTCTTTTAAACATGTTTCTTGATCTGGCTTAACAGGAACATAGAGAACAATCTGTTTTCTGGACCTGTCCCAGAGAAGTTGCTGAATATTCCAAATTTCAAGTATGCATCTCATTTTGCCCATGCATTATGTTTTAAAATGGGCAACATTAGGTCTTGAGTTACAGGGCTAATTTACTATAAATATCTGTCAAACTTTCTTGTTGTTTTTCCACTCAATCTCATTATTGAATTGGTAGAAGAGATGTATACATGTGCACATAAGTCACACACATACACACACAGATATATACACAATGAAAGTCTACTAACTTGTTGAACTGCTGCACAGAAAGGATGGAAACCCGTTTAATGCCTCCATCACACCATCATCAGCGCCACGTCAATCTCCACCACAAGCTCCTCCTTCAGGGTCTCCTATACCTGATACCATGCATACAAACTCTTCAGATGGTCCATCCAGTCAAGAAAGTCCCCACAAACTGTCAACCGTAAAAATCGTTGGATATGTCATTGTCGCTGTGTTTCTAGTTATTGTCATTGTATTGATGGTAATCTTTTGCTTATCAAAATACCAAGAGAGGAAATCAAAGCATGATGAATTGTTCAGAAGCCAGGTTGGAAGAACAGAAATGGGATACAGAAAGCCTAGAAGCGAAGAACATTTTGCAGAGACAAAAAACAAAGTTCCAGAAGGTAAGATTAATGCATCTAAGATATTTTATCTTCAGGCTGTATTACTTTCTTTTTCTGTACAATCTAGAAATGGTTGTTTATAGCTGCAAAGAAGGGCCACAGAGAAAGAAAGGAATCTGTAACTGATATGGCAATGACAGGTATATTCCATTCTGCTTGGTGTTCTTGTTACTAGTTTATGTAATTAGGACTATTGTCTTCCGTCCTGTACCAGTTGTGAAGGACTCTGAAAAGGAGAAGGAACACATAATTGATATGAATGAGACAGCTGATATTGTTATGCCACAGCCTCCTGTGGAAAATGTTACTGTAACTCCGATTGTCCCCAGAAAAAATGTTGTGGGCCATTCTCCAGAGATGATGAACACCACACCAACTTCTGTGAGATCCTTTTCTGTTGGAGATCTTCAACAATACACAGACAGTTTTAGTGAAGAAAATCTGATCAGAGATGATAGATTGGGCAAAGCATACCTTGCACAATCTTCTGATGGAAAGGTATGCCGTTAATCTTTGTGCCTATAACAAGAGAAGAACATTCTGTTTCGTTTTTTTTTTGGTTCAAATGTCTATTCAGCTTTTGGGCCATGAAATATTAAAATGTCTGTGCAGTTTGCTACTTTGTGTAGATGTCTAGATGATGTTGACAACACAATCATAGACCACCAATATTAATGAAAATTACATTCGACAATACACTTAATTTTTCTAGTTTATTAAGTTGATGACCTGATGCTTTAAGAGGAAGAAGCTTTCCAGGTTGGCTTATTCACGCCTATGTTGTGTTGTTTAAATTTTACACTAGATTTTTGGAAAATCTGTGTTGTCCATATTCACTATTTTTTATTATGTCAAAATAGTAACATCCCTGACACTTGCTGTAAGCATGTACTTAAATTGTATTCTTCAGCACTTTCTGAAAAGATCGTCCAGTGATACTTTTACTATTCCTGCTGTGCAGCTATTGGAAGTCATGAAGCTTGACAATGTGAACTCAAGAGTACCTGCTGATGACTTTCTAGAGCTAGTATTAGCTGTCTCTGAACTGATTTTTTTTTCTTTTGAGGTTTTGCTTTCCTTTTTACTACTTTAATTTTTATTTACATTCTTATTTGACTTTCTTCTTTGTTGTGATATGGTTAATGTGTTCAAAGCGGTACATCACAATAAATACTTGTCATACTTAATTGTCATCTAACAACTACATTAGGAAACTTCTACAGTAGAAATTATGTTTTTTGGCTCTTTTTTGGGGAAAAGAACTTTGGAGCTTCATTTTACATAGGTGACAAATGTTTTATATATGCAGAATGTCACTGAATGTACCTATTCAGCTTATAGTTAATGTTTGCACAAAAATGGTTTTCTCTTAGTTTCTGCTATAAATAGCTTTTATGCTGCCTTGGGTTCACCTCCTCTTCCTGGATGGGTTCCGAATGGAGGAGACCCCTGCATGGAGGGCTGGCAAGGTGTCCAATGTGTTGATTCAAATATAACTGGAATGTACGGTAATTTCCTCCTAACTTATCCTATTGAAGTAATCACTATTTGTTCTCATCTAAATGGTCTGATTTTGTTAGAGTTATAAATGGCGCAAATCTTGGAGGGCAACTGGGTGATGGATTAGGCAATTTTTCTTCAATAACGACAATGTAAATGATACTTCATCGAAATTCATTCTTCTGTTGACATGAGCACATTGCTAGTTTTTGTACTGCCATATTGTTGCTACAACAGACAACAGCCTGTAATGCTGTCATCTTGTTTCTCTATTCTCCAAATTGAGCTGTTCATTTCAGAAAGCTCCTTTAGCATTAGAATCCCCCCTTCTTTTTTCATGCCATCATCATGAACTTGTGGATTGATCTTTGTCTGCTATTTTATGTTGTAGAGATTTGAGTAACAACAATATTGGCAGTGGCATACCAGAAAATCTGCCTCTTACGTTGCAGAATTTGTACGTTTTAAACAGATTAAAGTATATTCTAGGTTTCGTTCTTTCTGATCTCACTATGTTACTAATTTTGAGTAAAGCTGTATTGTTTCCTTCTCTGGGGCAGCTTTCTTTCAGCTAACCAGTTCACAGGAAGCATTCCAAGTTCTTTATCAAAGTTAACACTTCTGACTGACATGTAATTTCTTGCTTATTTTGCTTAAGGGAACCTGCATTTTATCTTAGTTGATAGATATATCTTACATTTTTTTATCTTTGTAATTGACAGGTCAGCTAATAATAATCATTTGACTGGAGATTTGCCAGATGCTTTTAGTTCTCTTACTGGACTAATAAATTTGTAAGTGAGATTTTCTACTTCAATAATCTTCTTTCTGCTTGTCATTCAATATTCTTGATAATTGTCATGCCAAAACATTCACACAGGGATCTTTCTGTCAACAACATACATCCTAACATTCTTGAGCTTGTGGGGTATTGTGCGGAGTTTGACCAGCGTTTACTTGTATATAGATACTTCAGTCAGAAGACCTTACATGACATACTTCATGTTGGAGATGATCTCAACACTAGACTATCTTGGACTGCCCGCCTTGAAGTGGCTCTTGGAGCTGCAAAAGCCTTAGAGTAAGTAGAATATATTTTCATCGTAGATGTGTGGTATAAGAAATATAGATTTTTGGACTGAGAAAGTTCTCCTGTTGTTGTGCTAGGTATCTGCATGAGAATTGTCAACCATCATTTGTGCATCAGAATTTTGGATTGCCACCTTCAATGGGAAGCTTGTCATCTTTAACTACATTGTAAGTATCAGCTGCTTATATATCTGATAATTTTGCTATTTTTCTTAGCGTGGTATTAGCTTAATGACTTGTTTTGCAGGCATGTGCAAAATAATCAGCTTTCTGGAATCCTTGATGTGTTGGAAGATCTTCCTCTCAAGGATTTGTATATTTCCAAATAGACCTCTAACATTTTTTTCACCTTTATTTTTTCACTACATATTCTTAATTGGTTTCTAGGCAATTTGAATTAAATCAATTACTTTAATTCAAAAATGGAAGTAAATATTAGCTTAATGTTTACTATGAAGAGGTTAAAAGATCATACGAAACCGTTGGCCTAAATGGTGATATTGATAAAGTCTTAAGCATCACTCTGATATCGGCTTGGTAAGCTATTGAACTATTATGGTACCAATATATTGGGAAATATATGAACTTGTATCACTCGGTATCATTAAAAAAAACGATTAAAAGTTTAAAAGTGAATGGTATTATACTTAAATCAAGCTATAATTTTTTATAACAGTACATCATCGGGCCAGCAAATACCTGTCAGTCTGCAGTATTCTGACCAGTATTTAGCCTCAGTTGGGTAGGACTCTCACGTTGTGTAACATAAGTAAACTAAGCTTATTTAGCTAATAGTTGAGTTTTAGTTCCTAAGTTCTCAGATGAGTTCTCTCTCTCTCTCTCTCTCTCACTTGCTCGCTTTTTCTCTTGCTGGACCACATAGGTCAGTATTAATTCTTTTATTATCTTTTTGGTGATACCTGGCGGTAGAGATCAATTTGCCAGCCAGTGTATGTATACTGTACAAGTCTAACAAGTTGTGAGTCATTTCAGACTGAGATCTAAAATCCTTGGCATGAACCATGCTGTGAGTCATTTCTTTGCTCACTAGTCCTCTTGACATGAATGTTAATTAAACAAGCTTTTTCTTTTAGTGCTTGTGTTAAACTTGAATGAACAAGTGTGAAGTTTTGTTGCCTATGCTTCCGAGTAAGAGGACATAGGACTCTGTCGAAACTGCCTCTGTTGAGACGCATTTAGGTTCACAGTTTTTATGTAACTTGCAATGCCTTTGAAACAACTTGTAGTTGTGATGCAAAAATCCATTTTGGTCTTAACTGATTGCTCTTTTAAACATGTTTCTTGATCTGGCTTAACAGGAACATAGAGAACAATCTGTTTTCTGGACCTGTCCCAGAGAAGTTGCTGAATATTCCAAATTTCAAGTATGCATCTCATTTTGCCCATGCATTATGTTTTAAAATGGGCAACATTAGGTCTTGAGTTACAGGGCTAATTTACTATAAATATCTGTCAAACTTTCTTGTTGTTTTTCCACTCAATCTCATTATTGAATTGGTAGAAGAGATGTATACATGTGCACATAAGTCACACACATACACACACAGATATATACACAATGAAAGTCTACTAACTTGTTGAACTGCTGCACAGAAAGGATGGAAACCCGTTTAATGCCTCCATCACACCATCATCAGCGCCACGTCAATCTCCACCACAAGCTCCTCCTTCAGGGTCTCCTATACCTGATACCATGCATACAAACTCTTCAGATGGTCCATCCAGTCAAGAAAGTCCCCACAAACTGTCAACCGTAAAAATCGTTGGATATGTCATTGTCGCTGTGTTTCTAGTTATTGTCATTGTATTGATGGTAATCTTTTGCTTATCAAAATACCAAGAGAGGAAATCAAAGCATGATGAATTGTTCAGAAGCCAGGTTGGAAGAACAGAAATGGGATACAGAAAGCCTAGAAGCGAAGAACATTTTGCAGAGACAAAAAACAAAGTTCCAGAAGGTAAGATTAATGCATCTAAGATATTTTATCTTCAGGCTGTATTACTTTCTTTTTCTGTACAATCTAGAAATGGTTGTTTATAGCTGCAAAGAAGGGCCACAGAGAAAGAAAGGAATCTGTAACTGATATGGCAATGACAGGTATATTCCATTCTGCTTGGTGTTCTTGTTACTAGTTTATGTAATTAGGACTATTGTCTTCCGTCCTGTACCAGTTGTGAAGGACTCTGAAAAGGAGAAGGAACACATAATTGATATGAATGAGACAGCTGATATTGTTATGCCACAGCCTCCTGTGGAAAATGTTACTGTAACTCCGATTGTCCCCAGAAAAAATGTTGTGGGCCATTCTCCAGAGATGATGAACACCACACCAACTTCTGTGAGATCCTTTTCTGTTGGAGATCTTCAACAATACACAGACAGTTTTAGTGAAGAAAATCTGATCAGAGATGATAGATTGGGCAAAGCATACCTTGCACAATCTTCTGATGGAAAGGTATGCCGTTAATCTTTGTGCCTATAACAAGAGAAGAACATTCTGTTTCGTTTTTTTTTTGGTTCAAATGTCTATTCAGCTTTTGGGCCATGAAATATTAAAATGTCTGTGCAGTTTGCTACTTTGTGTAGATGTCTAGATGATGTTGACAACACAATCATAGACCACCAATATTAATGAAAATTACATTTGACAATACACTTAATTTTTCTAGTTTATTAAGTTGATGACCTGATGCTTTAAGAGGAAGAAGCTTTCCAGGTTGGCTTATTCATGCCTATGTTGTGTTGTTTAAATTTTACACTAGATTTTTGGAAAATCTGTGTTGTCCATATTCACTATTTTTTATTATGTCAAAATAGTAACATCCCTGACACTTGCTGTAAGCATGTACTTAAATTGTATTCTTCAGCACTTTCTGAAAAGATCGTCCAGTGATACTTTTACTATTCCTGCTGTGCAGCTATTGGAAGTCATGAAGCTTGACAATGTGAACTCAAGAGTACCTGCTGATGACTTTCTAGAGCTAGTATTAGCTGTCTCTGAACTGAGGCATCCTAACATTCTTGAGCTTGTGGGGTATTGTGCGGAGTTTGACCAGCGTTTACTTGTATATAGATACTTCAGTCAGAAGACCTTACATGACATACTTCATGTTGGAGATGATCTCAACACTAGACTATCTTGGACTGCCCGCCTTGAAGTGGCTCTTGGAGCTGCAAAAGCCTTAGAGTAAGTAGAATATATTTTCATCGTAGATGTGTGGTATAAGAAATATAGATTTTTGGACTGAGAAAGTTCTCCTGTTGTTGTGCTAGGTATCTGCATGAGAATTGTCAACCATCATTTGTGCATCAGAATTTTGGACCTGCCAATCTTCTCCTTAATGATGAGCTTGCTGTATGTGTTACTGGATGTGGCTTGTCTTCTCTAATGTCAACCAACTCTGTTACTCAGGTAATTCCAGTTAGTTGCATATTACAGACAGCCATACTTCAAAATTAAGGCTTAAATCAGTGAGTAATAGAAAAAAATCTCATTGCCTTTTAAAGTTCCGGTACATATATCTTAGCTTCAGTTTGAAACTATAAGAACAATCTAATTTTAGTAACATCATTTACATGCTTTAGCCTTGATCAAGAACATGACTGAATATGCAATATGTTTGACATCGTCGAGGGAGTCATATGAAGAAGCAATAGCTCCTCCGTGAGGTTAGATTTTTGTGTCAGAGCCTATTTCGTGATAACTTGAGCCTGTCTCATTGACATATTTTGAACTTTTGGCCAACCTCCTACCTTTTAGTATGATGTTTAGCCAAGGCAAGTCATGGCAAGAGGAGCAGCCATAGAACCAAAAAGGCTAGAATGGTGGATGAGTAACATTTAAAGGTCAGCTTGTGCATTCCAACCCCACAACAAGAAAGCTTTTATGTAATATAAAGCTGTGGAGTTATTGTTATAAGTGCATAGCATAATTCATACACAAACAATGGTTTGATGTATCGCCCAAAACGGTATGGTATGTATTGGTGCAATAGCTGACCGGAATATGGACCGCTCTGTACCAGGCGGCATAGCAGTTGAGGGGGCGTGTCGGATGATACACCCTTCATATCGAGCGAAATGATTGAAATTTGATCGTTACCTACCTGTACTAGTCGGTAATGGTCGAATTTTGATCAAAATCAATCAAGGGCCTAGATTGAACTGGTTCCAATGGTGAATTTGATCGTCAGATCCATTTGAATGCCTATTTAACCCCATTCCTCCCCCCCTATTTTATCCTATTTCAGTCTCATATCTTCTAATACTCTTTGTCACTCACTCTCTCGTTCTAAAAAATTCTCACTCTTGTTCAATATCAATGGAAGAATCATTCGGAACGTGCTGCAAAGTTATTAATCAACATCCGAAAAAGATAAGTTCACTATCGCTTCCTTATTTGGATATCTTTTATTGAAATAGAACTAAATTTGCATTTAGTTCTAATTAAAATACACTAATTTAGATTTTGTCCTAATTTTCATGTATTTTCGGAGATTTTCTGGGCAATTTTTGGGACTGTCGGCACGTTCTAGCGCATCGCGTATCAATACATTGGTATAGACCGATATGTAATGGACCGACCAAAGACCGGAACAGCCGGTCGGCATGAAATTGTAGTCCTTGACACAAACCATTTTAATTATTGCACCTTTTAGTTTTTTTTCATAAGACTATAAAGGGATCCAACCCACTCCTTGCTTTCCTATAGGACTAACACTTGGTGCTATTTTCATAGCAGTTGTCAGGCCGAATGCGTGCAATGTACAATTATGAAGCCCCTGAAGTAAATGAATCTGGGAAATTTACTGATAGAAGTGATGTTT
Organism: Musa itinerans; assembly: GCA_001649415.1. Taxonomy (NCBI): domain Eukaryota; kingdom Viridiplantae; phylum Streptophyta; class Magnoliopsida; order Zingiberales; family Musaceae; genus Musa; species Musa itinerans. The sequence continues at coordinate 112,994 of LVTN01000010.1, read as the reverse complement.
ACAGCTTTGGGGTTGTCATGCTAGAACTTCTTACCGGACGGAAACCTTATGACAGGTAAAAGAACTTATTTGTATGCCTACTCATTGACTTTCTTTAATCATTCTCTTTCCTGTCTTCCTTCATGTGATACAGGGAATTGTCTGTAATCTGTTTTCTTACCATAACTTGCAGTGCCCGCCCTCATTCTGAACAACATCTCGTCAGATGGGCTAGTTCTCAGCTATATGATATCAATGCTTTATCAAAAATGGTGGATCCTTTAATATCTGGAAGTTATCCTGAGAAATCATTATCCCGCTTTGCTGATATTATAAGCCGTTGCATTCAGGTACCTCTTTGCTTGACTTTGCACCTGCAATTTTGAAGTTATTGTACCATTGGGTTTTCTTTTCTTACGCTATAGTCGTTTATAATCAGTAAACATGCTTCCTTTCCCTAGACAATATCATAAATCAGCTTTTACTTCTTTTTGGGCATGCAATCAGTAACAAAAACACATTTTCTGATCTCAAAATAGATCTGGCACTCGAAGTTTGGAATCAATTGTCTATATTCTCTTCCTTTCATCACTGCGGTCACAATACTATAGTATTGAAACATTGTATTATTTTCTGCGCCTTCATTATTGCATTAGCTTGTTTTAGTATTTACTCCTAGGTCGATTCTGATGTTTCAGATGTTACACTTTGATTTGTTTCTGAGAACACCAAATTCCAAGATGATGACCAGATACTTCCTGCTACGATCACATAGCATCTTTATGTAGAAACACACATCCCTAATAAATGGTTCTTGAATTTGGACAAATTTGTACAAGTCCAAAGCATATATGGTTTAGAAATGGTAAAATTTCATGTTAATTCAAGCAAATCTGCAGCTGCTGGCACATGATTTACATACTTTTCAAATGAAAGTATTGCTTTAAGCATTCCAACTCATGTTCGTACTTCCAAGAGACAAAATAAAATGTTCTAACATGAGATTTTATTCTGCAGCGAGAGCCAGAATTTAGGCCACCAATCTCTGAGGTTGTTCACGACCTCATTCGCATGGTAAACGATGTGAAACATGCAACAAATGATGACCATGTCTAATCTGCAAGAGGAAGTTTGTTCTGCAAGCAGGAGGCGAATGCCGGAGCTAAATTATGTGCAGCGCCAAATTGCTGCTTGCTGAACATGGTTTCTTGTAATCCTTTTGCCTATGCGGTGATGATCTCGACCCATGAGAAAGAATGGTGGTTGGCTCCTTATTGTTGATCCATCATCCGACACATTTAGCTTACTTTGTCAGTGTTTTAACATTAACACGAACACATCATCGTACATTTTATGGTATGAAACAGAATTTTTCTCACCTTGTTTCTTTTTTCAATCTTCAGAATACTGAAGCATGAAGCTATGTTCCATTTCACCACCACTTGGAGAAGTTATCATCAGAAGTAGGAATCTGTGAAGGCACATTTGTCTGCTTAACTTTATATTGCATTATGTCATGGATTTGGGATTCAGTCACTTGATTGCTTCTATCTCACTTTTCTTAATGTGGATATTAGTTTTTGCAGCCTTAGACCTTAAACCATTTGTAATATTTGAGCTGCCATTGGTGGCACAGACATTTGCAAGATTGCATCGCTTACATCCCACATAGATTTATCAGTGTACGATATCAATATCTAAGCATGTGTTTGGGTTGTAAGGCAAACTGGTAGGATAAAACTGGCAGCTGAGATCTACAGTTTGATGATCACATTGCATTCTAAATTGTTATCGGATCCGTCTATTAAATGGCCTCTCAAAAATGATTCAGGACGCATGAATCGAACCGTTACCGGTTTGGTCTCCGCTTGGATCCGCTCCACGTGATGAATGAACCACACACAGCCAGAGAGTCGTGGTCGAGTCCGAACGTCGGTTAGGTCTCTAAGGAATTATCCTACGTGGCTAACCATAACACCGTCCTTTCCCCAAACGAACTGCCACACGCCACCCGCGGAAGGCTTTCTGTCACATCCAAGAAATCTCAATCGATCTCTTTGTTGGTGGGAGGGGAGGGGCGGCCTCATTGTCATGGCGGGGCGTTACGACAGAAACCCTTTCGACGAGGAGGAAGATGTCAATCCTTTCGCGGTACTAATTGACTTCTTCCCTCTCTTCCCTTCTTTCGTCACTCTACTCTGTCCTCCTTCCGTTTGCCGTAGATCCAATGTCACCCGGTTAGCTTCGGGTTCTTGTGGCAAACATAACTAAACGAAAGAAATCGGCCCGATGAAGATTTGCGGCACCCGGGAGATCCGAGATTTTAGGGTTCTTATTCCTGAATGTCGTTCGATATGCTTGACATCGTGGATCTTTGAAAACCGAGGAAATCATTATGAGGGTTTTCTTTTGCATCGGCGACGTAGAGTCTCCTGTCGTACTTTCTCGTTTGCGCCTGTCGTTTACTTTGGGACCTACGGAACGGAAAATTATGTTTGCTTGGTATTTTGGTCACAATTTTGGTGTCCTTGTCCTATTTAATGTGTCGAACTAGATGGCTAAGGTGCTGGACATAAGAACTTTGATTAAGAAACCCACATAAGTAAGATCATGTGAACTAGACGACATCTTAATGAAATAATTTCCCTGAAAAAAATAGGCAACGTTGTTAAATACTATAATGTTTTAATTCATGTAGTATAATAGTTGCTAACTTGTTGTCTTTGATTACCTGATGATTTATATTAACCCCTATACTAATTTGTAGAAAGAATCATTCCCCATAGTAGAATTTTCTTTATTGAATAATTGGCAAAAACATTCAATGTGAAGGTGAAAGTACCCAGATAGAGGGTCTTTTTCCTTAAAATCATACGAGAGCGTTAAGCGTTCTTAAGCAATCATACTTCTATGTTCTCATGATTTGACTTGTTTAATCTTGGTATCAGCAAACAGATCTGTGAGTTTATTCTTATTGATAGAGATGCAACTAGGCTAGAAGTGATCCTTGGTGCCACCTTGATGTTGTTCTTTTTTGACCAAGGTGTCAAGGATTCAAATAATTGGTACAACCTTTCTGCATGTGGATGATTAAGACTGTAAATTTTATCCTTCTGAGATGCTACATTGGCAGGAGCTTTGTGTACTGACCTTTTCTTTACATATATTGATGCTGCCGAGAAATTTGTGTTGCAGGATCCTGGTGTTCGTGGAAAAGCAGCTGGATCAAATTATGGTGGAGGGTCATTTTACATGACAGTAAGTTTTTTTGCTGAACATGTGGATTATTTGTACTAGACAAATCAAGACCTAGATTCTAAATAGGTTGTATTTGTTATCTGCTTGTATATATAATTTAATAGATGTCCATTCTAATTAATAAATTCCCATATTTGAATATTCCAGAACCCTGGAAATGTCCCTCCCACTTCCAAGCCTAGACTTTCACCCCTTCCTCCAGAGCCTGCTGATTTTCACAATGATCGTGGTGCAACAGTTGATATTCCTCTTGATACAGAAAAGGTATGCTAGTGTAATCTTGATAACTTTGACTGAACTTGTGGTTATAGGATTTGTTTATTTTGGTTTCATGATTGAAACAGATCTGTTATATATATGAGAAACTGATGCATGCATATGCATTTACAAAGGAAGATGAAGTCATAGAGTTAGGAAGGGTTACAAAAAATGAAAGCTATAAGAGGAAGAAAAAACTCACCCAAGGTAGAAGTTAACTAGGCACTTCACTAAGACTAAGTAATACAAGTTTTATATACAAAAACAACTTTACTAGCTAGCTATCTAGAAAACATGAGTTATTATTTATGAACAATCATTTCACTACAATCGCTCTATCTTAGCCTATACAAGTCCTCATTTTTAATATTTTATGTGTGGAATAAGTTGGGCCTCCTAAATCAATTGGCTTTACTTGATTGGAGGTTTCATTTTGGCCTTGTTCACCTTTTGTAGTCTCTGGACACAAGGATTAAGAGTTCTGGACACATTTTTGGACTCCCAAAAATTCTGAGAAGTTAGCATAAATATCTAGCCAAAATAAACTCTTTTATCATGTTCTCTATAAGAATAGAGAGAAATTGTGGGCAACCCAGTAAAATAAAAGAAGATCTTTACCTCTTATATTTGACCTGAACAGCCTAAGCTTAGCTGTAACTTACCTAGCCTACTAAAACTTGGTTCTGCCTAAACTTGAGCTGTGTCACAGTGTGTAAGCAATATGCCACATGTGATGTTTTGCTTGCTGTATACGTTCTTTGTATCTGTTGAGTTCGAATCAGATTTATTATGAAAATGACTAATATTGTACAGATATATTATATTAAGTATAAACAAGACCCAAAGGAGGTAGATGCAGAATGATGGTTGAAACCATCTAGAAGAGTTTAGAGCAAACAAAGAATATAAAGGTGAGAAAAATGTAGCCAGCAGTTACAGATTTCTTAAATGAAATGAACCATCATACAATTCAGGCATCTGGCTACCTAGAAAACTGTCCTTTAGGTTTTATTCAATTGGACTTTGACCCTAATTATCATACTAAATAGCAGTTAGAAAATTTTTATTGAGGGTGCCCTGTATTTAAAATTTTTGGAGGGCTCCAATAACCACGTGATCTTCTCCTTTCAATCTCAATTCATCACAGAATTAGTAATTAAATGGTGGCTAATTGGTTATTTGACCATTTCAGGCAATTGGTTAGGATAAATAGTTAATTGGTGATGGATGGTCTCTTGACAGTCCAATTTTTATCATATAACTCGACTGAATTTTGAATTTCTTGGCCCTCTTTTTTTTAATTCCTAAATGGATCTAAATTATGAATTTTTTGACTGAAATGAACTATTATACTCGACATCAGTGTGCCTAGCCATCTGTCCTTTTGATTTTGACTAAATTAGATTTTGCTTTAACTAGGTTACTAGATAATCGGAGGAAAGAGAACTTAAACAGACTCCTCTTTTCTCTCTTCCAATAGATGGTAACCATCTAGTGATACATTGGCCATAATGAAGCATCTATTTGCTGCAAGTGTTGAGAACTAAGTATGTGTTACATAAATTATAAATATTACCCATTCCCATCATTCTTCAAACAAGTCCATAAACATGGGAAAATAAAAACTTCTACCATAGTACTCAAAGAGCAACTTGAACTTCAGATCTTCTCATTCTGCTTGCTTTGGTTGTTCTTCACTTGAAGCATAGGCAAAATTTTCGGTAAATGGATTCCCGTGCCTGGACAGTTTTGCAGGTAATACCATGTTGTTTAGGTGTCACCATCCGTAACCCCTAATGAATTTACATGTTGCCACAACCATCATTATTGTTTTTCGGTGGTGATACATTTTATATATTGGTAGGTTAGATGTGAATGCTTTCAGATAGTCTTCTTTCTTTCTCTATTTAGAGGTGAATGCTTTCAGATAATCTTTTTTCTTTCTTCTTTATACGTTGTATTTTTTTCCTTTTTATTTTTAATTTGTTCAGACTGGCACGCTTGTGTTAAGCTAGGTTTGTTGTTTCCGGCGTCATACCTTTCTCATTTGCAATGCTGCAAGCTAAACCCATAATCAGGATGCTATATTAATAGTAAGTTAGACCAATCAATAGAGATGTTTTAGTACCATAGGCCATAAACAAGAAGTTGCACCTCTTGCAATACCAGCTGAATGTACTAATAACAAAAAATATTTGAAGTATGACCCAGCTCTTAAAGGACTTTGCTAGGGGGCAAGGGCCTTAATCAACTAGTGGTTCTACACATGTTTAATATTTACACCTATGGCTTGATCATTTCTTTTTAATTAATAAATTATATAGATTCTGTGTTCTACCTCCTTCATATGTGTAAAATTTGCTCTCTCTTGAGTTCCATTTTTGTCACATAGGACTTAAAGAAAAAGGAGAAGGAACTTCAAGCAAAGGAAGCTGAATTAAATAGGAGGGAAAAGGTATGCATTTGAATCAAATACTGAAAAGTTAATTCTTACATGTAATATTGAAACTTTATTTGTGGTTCTTCTATGATGTACTCTAACATTTTGTAAGTGTTTGTTGTGTGGCTTATAACTAAATAAAGATAACGATATATTATTGTGGATGATCATATTTAGATGTTTTGATGAGCAGGAATGGGTTCAGGGGGTTTTGATGACCATAATAGTTTTTCAACCCTTAATCCTCCTCATTCCCCAGATCGAAACATGGTTTGGGACCTTAATCACCCTATCATCAATTTATGTCTTTGACCTTGGTCATTCTTTTTTTTACACATTGAGGAAGGATGATGTTGTCATTGTAGAAGATAAATATCATGCATTGAAACCTTCTAAATTTAAATCTTCCTTATCCCCAACATGGAAACATGGTTTTGGACTTTATTGTCAACTTATCTCTTTGATCTTTGTCATTCTTTCTTTTACATGTTGAGGAAGAATTTTATCAGTGACAATTTAAAATCCTAGCAGTGACAAAGTCAATAATTAACACATTTCATAAACTATTATTAATAAGAATTACCTATACCATGTGCAGGAACCATAGGACAGTGGTTAATTCTACTGTTCCAGCACTGCAGTTAATTCTACTGTTTCATATACCATGTGTAGGTACGCCGGAATGGATTGGACCCTGAAACCTTGGAATACTAGGCTAAACAAGCTTTGTTTGCTCCGAAGCCTTAAGAGCTATCAGATGTTCAAATGTCACAGTGTGCTTTATTCTTACTGAACAGACCTTAAATGAATATGAATAGGTTTGTTGACCAGCTGCTGAGGTGGGGATTTTTATCAATTTTTGTCAGACAAAAATTCATCATGCTGTGAGTTCTCGATGGTGATTTTGAGGCTGTATGGACCACCAGAAGATTCTTCATATAAATTAACACAACAGTTATGACTTAGGATATTGTGTTTGACATTTGAAAATAAGCTATAATGACATAAAATGCAACAATTTAAGATACAAATTGAAGAACATTTTATTAATTTAAATCAACAAAACAAATACTCATTTGATAAGGTTTGTTGGAAAACATGGACATGTCATGTGACAAAGTTCAAAAGAGTTATGGAATAAGACCACATTGAATCGAATCATTATGGCACATCCTTGTAATTCAAAGAAGTTATTATGAGGGACTGTAAGTCTGCAAGAAGTTCAATCATAGTTAAATATCCTTTAATACAGCCTAATATTTAGATGGAGATTATCAGTCACTTGGAGTACATTCGTTAAGAAATTAATGAAACATAATTTTGCATGCTTCTTGTGTGAATTAAACAGAATGAAAATTTAATATCCAGATTGTTTAAGATTCATAAACTTTTTACTATATAGCAGCTATGGTATGTGTTTGGTATGCATTTTATGTTTGTTAAAATATTGACAAATTGAAGTGTGCATAAAAAGCTATTTTCTTACAATAAATAATTTTCATTCATTATATTAAATAACGTACAAAACGTTCTCACTTGGACTCGTACATGAGACCTTATCGATTGTGCAACAGCACTTACTAATGGAATGTCTCAATAGAGGCAAAAAATCTAAACATGTGTAGTATCAGTTTTAGATTATGTGAAAGATAGATATGTTGTCTTGAACATGAGTTGCGGAATGATCAAACTACATAGGATAACTTCTTGAAGTGACAACATATGCAATCCTTTATTATTATTTACACACACTATATTGATTATTCTTGGAATCTTTACTAGTTCTAATGGTTATAAAATACATCTTTGATACATAAAAGGATTTGATACTTATACATGCCTTTATAATGAGTCTCTTTGTCATGAACTCAGCAATTTATCCCATATTTCCCATGTCAAGATGACTTGACTCAAGTCCTAGTGCGGGATATGAGCCCAACTCGGTTGATATTGGTTCGGAACAAAATCTGTCTTGCCTCAGCTTGAATTGGTCAATTCTGCCCATCAAGCCATTTCTGGCAGACCTGCCAATAGTTAGAAGAGGAGCAGCAGCAGTCCAGTGGAGGAAAAAAAGACAACAGAAGACAGAGGGAGGAAGAGAAAAGGATGAGGATAATATCCACCGTCAGACACTCTCATCCTGCTTTGTTATTCTGTGCCAGCCACTTGCCACTGCTTCCCACTACCATTGTCCATTGTGATGAAGAGATTTTATTATGAAGACGGGAGGAGAAGAGAAGAGCAAGAGAAGAAATAAGAGTGCAAAAAAGGAGAAGGGTAGAGGAGAGAAAAGAGAATAAATTTTGGAATTAGCAACCTGTTTTTTATTTTAATATTTTTTAAAAATTAGTTAAGATATCATCATATCCTTACAATATAACCTAATATTTGGATAGGGATCATGAACAAACATGACAGATTTACGAAATGAGACAGCAAGAAGGCAAATCATGATTGAATGCCCTTTTAATACCAACTTCATAGTTGGATTGGATCATGAACCATTAGAAATTTATGAAACTTTATTTTGTGTGATTCTCGTGTGAACAGAACGAAACTATAAAATAGAGATTTCTATCATTCCTAAGATTTTTAGTATATGGAAGCGGAGATTTATTTTTATTTATGCTTTGAGTTTGTTTTAAGTCTTGATATTAGAATGTATGTATGAAAACCTAAATTTCTGAAGTGTTGGTTGCTGACTATGCAAAAGATAGATGCTTTGCCCATTATATTTTACATAAGTAGCTGAAAGAGCAAAAAGATTGTACATTTAAAAATGTTAACTTATACAATTTATTAAGTATTATCACAGACCCCATTTTGGTGGGAATCTCGTGCACTATGTTTGTCCTTTCAACTATCGTAGGTTTCAAATACCTGTCAGACCAATATGTATTGATTGGTAAATATAGGACCATGGACCATTACTGAAACTTATATCTTGCTATTGATTGGCATTCAATTTATATTTTCTTTTAATACCACCCAATATACTAGTACCATATTGGTTTATCTAAGTGTCAAAACTGGTATTGGACTGAGATTTATAACCTCGATCTTTATTGATTGAAGTGATCATGAAATACAGTTTTGATAGTTAATAGGATTTTGAGTTTTTTAAATGTGTCCATTATTACTACTAAGGAACCTATAATAAAAGTCTTGACTTACCAAGACCTGTAAAGTCAGTAAATATCGTCTTTGGAATTACAAATATTTACTAATTTCATAGGTGCATGATTTCTGTGCTACTACAGCAGCTTGTTTCCAAGACAGATATAAGCAAAAATACCAGAAAGTATTTATTTCAATCAAAGTCATCAGTTGGTGTGTGGCAAAATCCATGTCATTGTTATCTGATTATAAATATTTTCTGCATTTCTGTATGCTGTTTGAGTAAATTTATGCTTGCACTCGCGTCACTATTGACATTTGGTATGGTTATGCTATTTCTCATTGCCTTATAGAATAATATATTTCGTATACCTATTTCATGTCAGAGATAACATTTTACAATCCTCTTTTAGAGCAGTCCTAAGAATAAGCACCTTATTTGATAAGTTTCTTGTTTATATTGCCACACAAAATAACCTGTAAAAGTCATGCATTTACATGTCAATTTGCTAGTTACTACAATTTGTTGTCAATTAGTTGAGATGTTTTGATACACCATTTGATCTGTATCTGTCATTTAGGAAATCAAACGAAGGGAAGAGGCTGCAGCCCGTGGTAAAATCTATTAGTTCTATTGATTAATCAGAATGACTATTCATCTTAATTGTTCTTATTTAAAGAGGCACCTAATTTTCTTTGAGAAGCTAAAGCACATTTATCTCTACAACTTTTGTGCTTCATTAACTTTTCTGCTTTTGCAGCCGGTATTGTTATTGAGGACAAAAATTGGCCACCCTTTTTTCCTATTATTCATCATGATATTGTGAATGAGATACCTGTCCACTTGCAAAGATTGCAGTATTTCGCATTTGCATCTTTGATAGGTACGCCGTGGTTTATTATGACTTCTTGTTCTTTCTCTTTCTGTTTTCAGGCATTAAGATAAATGACAGTACTTCTAAAAACAATTATTATGTACTTTTCCTGTTGTTTTGACATAATTTCTGTGTCAAAACAACAGTGCCATAGATGCATAGATGCAATATGTGGCATGAGACTTGGATATGCTTCAAGGCTAACTGCACCAGTGGCATTATTGACGATTGCAGTATTTCGCATTTGCATCTTTGATAGGTACGCCGTGGTTTATTATGACTTCTTGTTCTTTCTCTTTCTGTTTTCAGGCATTAAGATAAATGACAGTACTTCTAAAAACAATTATTATGTACTTTTCCTGTTGTTTTGACATATCAAAACAACAGTGCCATAGATGCATAGATGCAATATGTGGCATGAGACTTGGATATGCTTCAAGGCTAACTGCACCAGTGGCATTATTGGCATAGATGCAATATGTGGCATGAGACTTGGATATCCTTTATGGCTATGTTCTTAGGGGGGAGGCTTACATCACAGTATAAGTAGAGATTATTAACATGATGTTTCAGCTTATCAGCTTAAAGCAGTTAACACTTGTCTCATAGTTAAATTGAGTCATGCTTTAGACCAGCTCCTTTGTTCAGACTACACATGTTGCAGTGCTTCGGTGCTATAGATGATTCACTAGTCCAATTGATCAAGGAATGAAGTCGTACTCTAATTTAGCTCAACCCCATTTCGACTCGTATTTCAATTTAACTCAATCGGAGTTTGAGGCAAACTCTAAATCAATCCCAATCTGGCCGAACCAAGCTTAATCTCAAATCTAAATTCAAGGGTTAGATTCGGCCAACTCAAAGGGTCAACTCAGCTCAATTCGAGTTTGACTTGGATTGGAGGGAGAGTTGGACTCCAATTGATAATCCAACCCTACCTAGGGATCCGTCCCTCCAAGGCTATAAAACAAGGGTACGACAGCCTTAAAGGGACATGAAGGAGTAGCCACAAGAGCCTCAGCCGGCCCTAGAAGCAAGAGAGCAGTCTGTGGCAGCAGCCTCAGCAGCAGAGAGATCAGCTTCTAGCCGGCCCTAATGGAGAGATTAGCTTCTTCTTCTTCTTCTTCTTCTTCAAAGGTCATAGCCTTTTCTTCTTCAACAAGCCATCCATAGCACCTCAAGAGGAGGTGCTGGTGACTGAAGAGGAGGAGAAAGGGAGAGAGGCATTAGTGACTATGCAATCTTGCAACCTCAAGAAGTCAGCATCATTGCGTGACAAGTCAGAACTTTCTTGTTTAAAGAAGTTTCTTCATAGTTGCAAGTTCTAGTACTCCTTCTCTGGTGCAATATGTATTGTTTTCCCTTTTGGAATTTTGTAAGGATCAAAATCATCGAGTCCTTCCCCCTAAACAGATCACCAATTATTTAGCCTATTGGCTGATCCATTGTTTTGGTCCACAGTGGATGCTGGTCCACCTACAGACATCGTCCTTTGTCCATGTAGATGTTGGATGCAAGACTCTCCTACTAAGTGGTAGGCTTTTGAGCCTGGGATGCTTGGGCAATAGGCCTGCTAGCTTTATTTTGGATTACTATAACGACTTTTTGTAGGGTTTGCCTTATCGGTCCATACCTATTGCTTGGGCAATAGGTATGCAATTTCGAATGGTACCGCCCGGTACGGGCGGTATGTACCGGTCCGACGACATACCGGTACGCGGACCGCCCGTTCCCGGACGGAAGAAATATATAAAACCGCTTGGTACGCCCTAGTGTACCCCTCGGTACACGGTACCGTACCGTACCGAGCCAACCTCGAAACATTGGTACGGTACGATACGGTATTGCATACCTTGGTATGTATTGATCCATATTGATGTACCATGTGTTAGTACCATGATGCATATTTGATGGCAAAGAAAAATGATCAAAAATAGCTCTAAAAATTCTAGGAAAATAGAAAAAATAAATTAGGGGTTTTAAGTTGAAAATAAATATAAATTTAGTATAAGTTTAGCAAAAATAATCTAAATTCGGAAAGAATAATGACATATATCTTTTTTGGGCTATAAGGAGTAGCTTTGTGGTACGTTCTGATCCGTCATTCTATTGATATTGAATTATCTACAAAGAAATAATTTGAATTATTAAATTATTTTTAAACAACTTAAACTTTAAGATTTAAATGAATCAAGTAATCAATCGATTGATATACCTAGTTCTACCACTAAGAAGAACAATGGGACTCCACGGCTGGTGGATCGGGATCTTTGATCCTATGTATCTGTATATCAATTTGATATGTTTGGCGGATCCAATCCTGAAATTGATCCCATGACATAGTATCTAATAAAAAGAACGATGCGACTCCACAAGCGATGGATCGAGGTCCTCGATCCTATATATCTGTATATCAATTTAATATGTTTGTGGGTCTAAATCCTGAAATTGATCCTACGACATAGTATATTAATACACCGTATATCATTGGTGCATCAATGTGATGATAGTCATATTCTAATTGTCGTGAACCATATGTGTTCGAGGCGACTCCTGAGGCAAGGACGATTGTGGCATTATGTATTGGTGTAGAGTATGGAGAATGTCGAAACTTCTACTTTCGCCACTGATCTGTTGTTTTGTATCATAAGATTGATCACCGTACTATTGCTTGAAGAAGAATGACCAACTATCACCTTTTTGTATATGCATCGTCAATCCATGTATTAGTCGAAATCCGACCGTTACCGACCAATACAAGTCGGTAATGGTTGGATTTCGTCCGTTCCGATTGGTATAGACCCCATATCGACCTATACAAGGTCATGTAATGTGTATCGCCCGATATGGGGTGGTCCGTGTATCGGTCCCTTGTTCGACTAGTGTATGTCGCCCGTACCGAGAGGTACACCATGGTACGACGAACCCTGTCTTTTGTGTAACATCTAGGTTACACCCACATGAGATGTGGGAGGAGAGTTTAGTCGGTATAAGATTAGATAGGTTAACTAATTTTAACTTGAATTGAATCATTTCAGGCCAAGCCTATGATGTTAATGGAATGATATTAGATGGCCCTAATATTGAGTATGACGAGGGGCTCAAGTTTGATAGGAGCACCCGTGGATGGGGCAACAAGCTTTAAACGAGATGGACTGTAATTTTACAATTTAGTCTCTTGGATTTTTTTGTTTTTTGCTGCTGCAGCAATTTTTGAACTATCTCCTGTATAATATCTTCATCATTACTTAAATCTTTCATTTAAATTTTGGTTAGTCGGTTTTAATTTTTGAACTCTATAATTTTTTACTTAAATCATTCATTTAAATTTTGGTCAGTTGGTTTTAATTTTTGAACTCTATAATTATTAGAATGCTTGCTTTTGGTTCAGAAAATGTAAATAATTGCACATATAATTATTTTCTTTGCCTGCATGAGTAGGTGCATTATCAGCTTTTTCTGGATGACCTGATTGATATAGTGGATGAACATAGAGGAGAGGGAAGGGGAATACTAGCAAATTTGATTATTCCTGTGGTTGAACATGCAGTTTGATTTCTATGTTTGGACATTTTATGAAGCAAAACGTGTGAATTTTTCACAAGATGCATAATCTATGTTATAATTCAAAGGCCTTATTAAACAAATTAAAAAAGGTGGCAATTTTTAAGTTTATGTATAGTACTTGTAAATTTGATGAAAATTGTTCTTTAAATTTTAGATTATGGTGAAAGTAAAATATTATAATCTTTTGCAACTTGGACATGCTGCAGGTTTGACTGCATGCCTATTTTGGAATATTGTAGCAACTACAGCAGCTTGGATTAAGGGAGAAGGTACTACAAAAAAAAAGTTCTCATCCGATGAGTATATGTTCTAGATATTGTCCGAGTATTGTAGTGAATATTACAATGAAGATCAATCTTTGTTTTCCAGGTGTAAAGATCTGGTTCCTTGCCATCATTTACTTTATTTCTGGAGTTCCAGGAGCATATGTCTTGTGGTATCGACCTCTTTATCGTGCCATGAGGTACTATATATATATATACATATATATTTTTATTTATTTATATCTAATTGTTGGTTCTGATAAGCATTTAATTTCACTGGAGTGAAATGATCTTGTACACTGATGTGGCATTTGGAAATATATCTGCAGGACTGATAGTGCTTTGAACTATGGATGGTTTTTCCTGTTTTACCTGGTATGTTTATTTTATGTTTTTTAGATTTCATGGTGATTCTTCATATTTTTCCAGTGAAGAAACATTGAATGGCTTACTGATCCTTACTGTTTGCAGCTTCACATTGGCTTTGTCGTCTATTCAGCTGTGGCTCCTCCACTCATTTTCCATGGAAAATCTTTGACGTAAAGTTTTGTTTTTGGCATGATACTAACAAAGAGGAAGAAAATTTCCTCTTGGAAGGCACTTTAAATCCAATTTTGCTGTTAATTATTTTTCTGAATTAGTTTTCTTGTGTTTCTTTTTTAGTTTTTCTTCTATCTTCAAGTTTACTTCTTCGCAACCATAGTTTCTAAGCTCTTGCCTTTGTGTTGTACTCTTTTTACATCAGTTATCAATTATTACATGCTGCATTAATTTTCCACACCAAAGCCTAGATTTGGACGACCATGTCATTTACAATATTTCATGTCCTTTTAATCATGGAAATCCTTAGTAAAAGAATATATTTTTTATCTACTTCTACTTGATATGATCCTACTTCCAAATTTTTATTTATTATCTTTAATATTCTCTTTATTGGGAATATAAATATTTTTTTAAACAAGAAACTGCAATTGCAACAGTCACCCACGATAGATCCATGTTGGCCATGGTGCCAAGACAAGTCTAAAGGTCTAGAATAGTGCAATTCTACAACTTAGTATTCTCAAGGATGTGCTCTATCTAGCAAAAGGCAAACAAATATGATCCAATTCAAAGGTTTTAAGCAAGTCAAGCCTATGTTGCATCATTAGCTTATTAAGTGTCAAATTAGATTTAAGGGTGCTTTTTTAATTTTTGGTTTTTTTCATTTATTTTTTAAGATTAGGTGAGAGATTCAATAATTGAAGCTCTTTTAGTGAGGAAAGAATTATCGTGTTATCTAATTTTTGAAATCTTGAGGGCTCAGCAGACAGGAGCTACTCTTCTCAGCAATGAACTCAGAGAGGCATCTCCTCAAGCTGCCTTTCTCCAAACATCGACTGTATAAATTGTATATTAGTCCAGTAAAATTACTCCTTTGCTACACTTCTCAGCATGGACTCAGAGAGGCATCTCCTCAAGCTGCCTTTCTCCAAACATTGACTGCATAAATTGTATATTAGTCCAGTAAATTTACTCCTTTGCTAACCTGATGACCAAGGTTCTACTCATAAAAATAATATCGATGTTCACAAACATAGGGCTGCATATGTTGATCTTCCTAAGACCCCAATTTGGTGGGAGCCTCATCCGCTGGCACCACCTATTTCCTGTTAGGAAAAAGTTTTTGTAGTTATAGGATCTCTTTAGATTTATTGAATTTAGTGTCTTAGAAAGGAACTAAACCTAATGAATGTCTCAGATGATGCAAAATATCCTAATATCTGATTGGATTCATCAATATATGGTTAATGGATTAAGAGTTTCTTTTTAAAGAATGCATAAAGTAAATAGATGTTGTTAAGTCAAACTTGGTTGGGAACAAATAAGAAAGGACATGATGGTTAATCAGTGACATATCCTTGACAAAGCTAAATTGTCAGAAGGGATCCATGTAGTTGATACTGTCATTGTCAAATTCTAGATGTGGCCCCTAACATGCCTAATGAAATTGGTGGTATGAATTGGTCCTATGACACTTTTGTTCAAAAGGTTTGAGTGGAGTTAAGAAATTGTAAACTGGTCTGATCATAGGAAGGGCCTATCGTACTCTCTTAAAACTGTTCTTTAAGCTATACCATTTTGGTTTCATGATAATAATTGATAGCATGGTTGGATAGGTGATTAGGAAAGTTTTGGCTGAGAATTGGCTAATGTTTGACCTTTTATTTTTTGGCTGAGTATGCATGTGTAACCTTAATGTCTGATGGTTTTAAGCAGAACATGTTGTATAATTTTGATCTTTGCCTTACCAAAGTCTATTACAAAATTTAGAAGAAAAATATGAAAGTTGCCAAGGCTCCCCCATTGAAGATCTTTTGGCGATGATGAATATTTTAACAGATCAAAGTAACTTCATTTTGTCAGTAGATGTTGAAATACTGTAAATATTGGATTTGCAAGTTTTACGGCAGAAGCTCATTGTGTGTTTCTTTTCATTTTATGACTTATTAATATTGCTTTTCTGTTGCAGTGGTATTCTGCCAGCTGTAGATCTTATCAGCGAAGATGTTTTGGTTGGGGTAAGCTGTAGATAAATTAAAGATGTACAACTCAAGACCTTCTCATTAATTATTATTATGCCATTACAATATTGCCTAAAGTAGCTTGTAAATAATGGAGTTGGCAAAAATTTAGGAAAGGCTGTTGCCAGCTCCATGGTCATGATCATCGAAGAATCACTCATTTGCCAGTCATGCATAGGTTGCTATCTTTGTAGCGTGACATGGTGCAAAAAAGCACTTCATGTTTGTAATTGTGTTAAGTGCTGTATGCAATAAAATGGAATATTATTCACTCATTTTAGCTTGTTTGAATTGAATTTTCATAGTTGATTTATGTTTCTTTGTTGAAATGGTAAAGAAAGCTGTTATAAATGATTGTTAAGATTCCGTAAGGAATATCTCTCTTCACCGCCACCGATTTCTAATACAACCTTATCTAACTCTAGATGATTTTACTTGTAGATCTTCTATTTTGTCGGATTTGGATTGTTCTGCATTGAATCCCTGCTCAGTATCTGGGTTATGCAGGTTTGTTTACATACCCTTGAAAATTCATTTGTTGATGATCTCTTAAGTTTAAATTTTGTGTTCTATTATTACAGCAGTAAGTCAAAAAGGAAAACATAATATGAATAATTTATACGGTGACCTAATTGATCACCGTACTTGTCTTTGAATCTTGAAAATATAATACATATTGTTTGCACAAGCCTTCATGGGAGAATATACCATTCTTTAAAGAAATTAATATGTTCCTTAACCTCAATTTGGACTTTGAGAAAAGAAACTTGTCGTTTCCATCTTTTGGGGATATTCTCATTCGTGTACAGTTCTCTTTTTTATCTACCTGTGTTCTCACCGATGATCCTTGCATCCTTCTACTTGCAGCAAATATACACGTATTTCCGGGGGAGCGGGAAAGCTGCAGAATTAAAGCATGAGGCAGCTCGTGGTGCTATGAGGGCTGCAATGTGATTTACATATACATCACTGGTCGCCAAAAGACTAAATAGGATATACGATGGAATCAGCACCAAAATTATTGCATTAATGCTTTCTTTGTTTCTTCTTTCATTGAATTATCTGACAGTTGACGTTTGGATGTCACAGTGTTCGTCCATGTGAGGGTGTTATTTGAAGCTTCTTTGTAGCCGTATTGGCTGCTTGTCTCATATGCTCTTTTTGTTTTGTGCTGTTGTGCTATAGAACAACTACTTTCGTAATAGTCGCTGACAGAATGAGTTCATGCGTCTGCTATTCGTTCATTTATTAAGTTTTTGATTGACGATGACTCTTTTTAAAGTGTGTTGTTGCTTGGCATGATCAAAATGAATTGCAAGATCTACCAGATCTAATTTTTGACACTTACTGGACTTATATTGTGCATTGATGTAAGTCAAATATACATACAAAAGAACGAGATACAGTTACGGAACTTGATACTGCAAGTTTGATCATAAGTTTCTGATGATCATATATCAAATATAAATACATGTAAGTCAAAAATATTTACATTAGGAAAAATTGATAAAAATATTTTTTTAAAAAAATAAATTTTATCTTAAATATATTAATATAACATAAACAATCAAATACTCTTGATAAAAGAACAGGATGAACTAAGCAACCAATCTTGTATTTTGATTTACTTAGTTTGGTTTATGAGTCTAAAACTTCTTTATATTAATTTTTTTACCAAAGAACATTAACTGTGCATCTGATTAACCTTAGTATTATTATAAACAAGTATATTTTAGTCTGATGTACCTGATTCATTTATCGAGAATTGTAAACAGTTGTTGGGTAGCTCTAATAAGCACTTTATCAAATCATTACAAATATCCAATTTTAGTCATTGTAATAATAATAATAATAATAATAAATTATCGGATTGATCAAGAAAAGGCAGGCAGACGTCTGATTTGGGGGTGGGAAAGGCTGCCCGTCACCGTGCCAACTTCTCTTTCGCGCCTACCAGGCTGCAGCAGATCCATCATGTTTTGCTCGACGGTGGTCACACGGTTCTCATGATATATCCCCCTTCCAAATCCTTCGCCTCGTCCACCAAAACCGCGTGCCCCATTGCCACCCACGCGTCGCTCTTCCATTTCAGCTTCCCCCCTCTCTAACTCCCAACTGCCTCTTTCTTTGATTTGCTTCGCCTTCCGTTTCTTCTTTCTTCCCTTGCTCGTCTCTCGGCCTTTCTCATCAGCCATTTCTGCATTCGTCTCTGCAAGCTCGCAGTCCACCAGTGAGAGCAGAGACGAGGCCCATCATTTAGCAAACAGAGACATATCTACATAGGAGAGAGAGAGAGAGAGGGGGGAAAGGAGAAGATGGTGTTCTTCTGCTTCCTAGTGGATCAGCGGCGGAGGGTGAGGAGCAGCAAGCCGGCGGCAGGGATCTGCTCGCGCTGCGGTGCCTGCGCGAGCGTCGCCGACATGGTGACATGCACGCGCTTCTGCTACGTGACCGTTCATCGTAAGACCTGGCGGGCCATCATCTGCACCTTCTGCGGCGCCCTCCTCAAGTCCTACAACCGGTAGATATATAGTAGATGGATTCGCACAGACCACCTATGAGATCTATGTGTATGTAGGCTGAGATCTACGAGGACCATTTGTTTCTCGGTCGCATTAGATGGGATCGACGGAGCGCTTGCCTTTTGATTTCCGTTGTGAGATTGTGTGTGTATATATGATGGTTAGTTTGATGCAATTGTTCTTTCTTCTAAAAGAAAACTTGTCTTCTCGGGTTGGATTTAGGGATCGATCAGATGAAACACTCGTCGGATCGTATCGGATGAAAGCCGATGGGCATTAATTGTTGCTGCCCACCAAATGCAGTGGAATATTAGCTGTCCCAATTAATTGCCCACAGATGGGCCCCCCCCCCCCCTAATTCTTTTTCATCCGCGTTTCCAAGGACTGATGTCACCCTGGCCCACAGATGGGGCCCTCGCCTGCTTACGAGCAGTGGTGGGCCATCGCTACAGAAGCGCCTCTTCTAATGGATGGATGGAGAGGTGGAGCTCATATAATAGAATGATCAAAGGTAGGATTTCTAAGATTATGATACAAATACAGTTACATAACTGAATTAACCTACCCTTTATTCTTCTCATCGTAACTCGCCCATTTATTGATTTCCAACCATTCACTGTTCTCATGTCAGGACATTAATACGAGAAAGAGAGAGAGAAGAGTTACAGCCGCTCACTCTGCTACCGTTGTCATCATGTCTCGTGTCGTCTTCTCCTACGTGACGAGCTTCATACTCATCCGGGTGCTGGATCTGCGGCCGTGGCCGTTCCTCAACACCTTGATGGCCAACCTGAAGGAGACCTTCCCCGATGACCCGCCCCCTCCGGCAGTACTGGAACGAGCGCCACGACTTGTACTGGAACCCAAATACCTCTTAACCATTGTTGATTGGTGATACAGACAAGTGGTAGCCAATCATCACGAGATATAAGAGGACCAATATTAAGAAAATATTTTGTTCATATTTTATAATTTTTTTGATTAAATCTATTATAAAAAAAAATTATGGCACAATAATCGAGATTAGAGATTATTTGTTAAAATTATTTTTTCTTAGTTAGTTATTGACGTAAGCGTATAAAAAATCACAATGAGAAACTCACGTGATCTTGATTTTCATGTAAGTCGACTACGAAAGAGACGTTCGAACCCTCTTCGGCTATCGAGGGAGCATTCGAGCCCCCTCTTCGACTACATCAGATTTCTTGTGCACATGACCTTGAATCGAGTCAGGTTGATCCAAGCATCATTCATATCGTCACTATCATTTTGGTGCTAAAAGAAGATTCCCATATCACAAGAATATCATTCCGTCAACTCACTCAACAAGTAGTTTATCGAGGGTACTCCGTCTCCAACCACAATGCGATTGACATAGTCCATATAGCTCTATATAATGATTGTACGATTGACACACCTCGAAGTACTTTCTATAACAACACTACGATTGATACAGCCCAAGGCACTCTCTACAATGACAATACGATCGATACGACCCAAGGCATTCTCTATGATGACAACATGACCAACACAACTAGAGGTGCTCTCTATGATGACAGTATGATTGACACAGCCTGAGATGCTCTCTACGATGATAGTACAATTGAAAGGACCCCGAAGCATCTCGACGTCCAAGCCATCCTTCATGGACATAGGCATTTTCGATGTGCAATGCATCCTTTATGGATAAGAGCATCCTAACCTCCGATGTATCTTTCGTAGAAAAGAGCATCTAAATGCTTAGATGCATCATTTACAGACATAAGTATCTTGGACATATGATGCATCCGTTTTGGATAAGAGCATCCTAACGTTCGATGCGTCCTTTATGAATATAGGTGTCTTTGATCCGTTATGTATCCTCCATGGATAAAAAATATCATGATAGTCGACATGTCTTTCATGGACATAAGCATATTTAATGTGTGATGCATACTTCGTTGATGAGAACATCTGAAGTATATGATGCATCCTCTATGGCCAAAAAACATCCCAATAGCCAACACATCTTTCATGGACATAAGCATCTTTAATGTGTGATGTGTCCTTCACAACCAAGAGTATCTAAGGTATCTAATGCATTCTCCATGAACAAAAAGCATCTCAACAGTCGATGCATCTTTTGCGGATATAAGCGTCACTAACATAAAGCCAACTTGCCTGATATAGGTAGATCATATTCAGATAAAATTCTACATGAGATGAGCAGATTAACTGAACTTGGAGCCCGTTTGCTTGATGTGAATTGGTCGACATTTGAATCTCATCCCAAGGTGGTTGGATCAAGAATAAGCTACTTGGTATGGGCAGATTGAGATATTGACCGATGTGGATAGATTGAGAGCTTAACTTATGCTACGTAGTAATTTGCCCAATGTGATAATAGCATATCAAGATCTATCCAATGTGGGTGTCTTTCCCATCACCCGATGTGGGCAAATCCAAAAAAATCTAATAATTAGATGGCGAAGCAAATTTTGTTGCTTGATGTGGGCAAGTTTTGGATGTGACAAAATCATAATCTTAGCACATCAATAACCATAATACAAGATGTTGGTAGATTGAGATCAAAATCTTACCCGACATTGGCGCATCGTCTCCATTACTGTAGATTGTGCGAGATGGCCTTTTATTGCCTGATGTGGGTCCCTTGGCTCTATTACATAAGATCGGGTGAAGACGTTTCTAATATTTGTTGTACGAAGATTAGCATGTCCAAGGTGGATTAGGTGGCAACATGGGCATTTAATAGTGTCTTGGCAGGCAACAAATCGAGAGGATAGCTGAGATAAGTTGATAAGCTATATAAGTTAATGAATTATGTGTTGCTCTTCTTCATGGCTGAGAAACCTGTTATCGCTTCCACCTCTAGCTAGAACAAGATCCCCTGTTCATCTACTTGAACACGCATGGCATCAATTTGATCCTCATGAATATTCATAAGGAGCTCGTTTATATGTCACTAATTCAATTATAGAATGTTTTTGTGACAACATTAGTGACATTGTTGTCACTAATTCATAAATTTGAAAGATTTAGTGATAAAAAAATTAATAACAAATTATATTTTATTATAATAAATTTACTATGTGATAATATCGTTAATAAATCATCCACTATCCACATATTTAAATATTTGTAGCATGATTTTTATGGCTAACGAGGAGATGTTTTGTTGTTGCGTAGATTAAGAGCAAGATTCAAGAGTAGCATTGGTTAGCCATAGGCCTGTGTTAAATGGATGATCATTAATAGGAAATATTTTATCGACTAATCACCATCCAACATATGTTCTTTACGTGACGTCTAGGTTGAAGGAAGGAGACAAAAGCTACTCCCCACCAGTCTGCTTGCATGGACATCAATCCAAAATAAATAGTTATCGGCTATCTCTGCCTATGTGAAAAAAGAAAATCAAACTGAGATTATCAAAGGTGATCAAAAGCTATCCCCTGAAGAATATTTTCATAGAATATATTATTCTTTCGCTACCACGTATAAAACCTCACTTTTAACGTAGTCAAAACATTACTTTTTTACTATTAATGATTATACTAATCTACCTTAGATTACTAACTTGGGCATCAAGAAACCTCTCCCGACCTCGATTTTTGTGCATATGACAACTCAGAATGATCTTCTCGGGAACTCAACATTTTCACTTCAGAGTCACCTTGGATAACCTTATGCACATGAGTTTAAATCACATCGGATTGTCTCATACGTCAATGACATCTTTTTGCTTTATAATCTCAAGATTCATAATCACGATAATGGAATTTAGTTCAATAATGCAAAGTTTAAAGAGATTTATCAATCTAATAAAGTTCAGCTAAGGTTCAGCTCGATAACTCATTTTCAGACCAATGATCTTGCCAAGATCACCAATTGATCTATTCTCGAAGGGTTCAAGAAGTTGGTTGTTGGAGCACTTGGGTGGATGAGCTATTTAGTATCTTGTGGGCCTCCCTAATAACACTTAAGACTAAGTCGAGAGAGTCATCGTTTAGCTTAGCCTTTGGCATTGAGGTTGTCCTACAATCCGAAATAGTATTTCCAACATCTTATATTAAGAATTTTGATAAGAAAGCCTCCTAAGAAGAACTTTGGGCTAGAGTTGACCTAATCAACGAGGTTAGAGCAGAAGAACACCTAAGGGTGCTGAGATATAAGAAAGTGGTGGTCAAGTTTTATAACTAAAGTGTTCACCCTTGAGAAGTTAGATTATGGGACTTGGTGCTTCGAAAAGCTAAAGTCAGTAATCCAACTAGATCATGTGGCAAGTTAGCGTCAAATTAGGAGGAGCTTTATCGAGTTGTCATGGTCATTTGAGATGGAACATATCACTTTGAAACAAAAAAGAGAGTAGTGCTACTAAGGACTTGACACATTGTCAGCTTAAAGAAGTTCTATCCTTGTGACATCTCTCATGATCAGGTTGGGATGACTATCCCCTAAGCCTCAAGCCTTGATCTTCCATGTTGTTGGTGCCAATTATAAAAAAAAGAATATTTTCTAAGTATAAATATTGCAAGCTAAGGAAATAAAGTTTTATTACTTTTAAAAAGACTACACTAACTTGATCAAGTCTCTACATCCAAAATGATACCTTGACCTATAAAAGTAGAAGATTGGTTAGGTGGACAAGGCTGACGATATGACAAAGTATAGACATAAGGACTAAGTCGGGTATACAAACTCGATAACTTAATGAAGGCCAGCATAACATGATAAAACAATGGACTAAGTATCAGGGAGAGATGGCGAATCGGGGTCATCATTAAAAGGGACCTGGGTATTTATCAGAATATTGTAGTCTTCAGGGTACTCAATGAGTGAGTCTTCTTTAATTTCTACGTTGGCGTACCTTACTTTGAAACGAGTTAAGGTAATATAATATCCGCACTAATATGAGGTGACCCCTGACCTCTCCAGATCCTTCTTGACCTTGATAGAAGCCTTTTAGTCGATGATACCTTAGTATTATTCAACCTCCAACATCTCCTTCAGAGCCCTCAGCTTGTTGCCTATACTCTGAATCTGCTCATTCAAGATGGCTAACTGCTCAGTCATACTTATGACTCGCTCACTAGGTGTGATAATTTTCCCAACAAACTCAAAGTCGTAGGTCCTCAGGAAGTCTAGGGCTTGAGTAAGTCGTAGCAGCTTGTCTTCCATGTTGCGATTGTTCCCATCCTCAATTCTTCAACCTAATAAGTGAGGCATCGCTCGACCTCTTCCAACTATATCACCAGCTTGGCTCCTTGAGCCTTTACTTCAGAGGCAAGTGTTGGGTCTCCCCTCTCCCTCTTTAGCCCCTCCATATTCTCCCGAAGGTTGTCAATCATAAGATATTACTAATTAATTACAGAGTTGATATTTTGAACATGGTTGAGAAGGGCCATGGCATAATAATGCTATAAATCAAAGACAAAGGAGTTAGTCATGATACAATAATAATATACTAAAGGGGTTAGCCCGATCCACGCAGAAAGAAACCTGCCACGATAGGAGGCACAAGGTAAAACATGCCCAACCCATATGGGAAGAAACCTATTATAGTGAGAGAATACAAAGCAAAAAGTGCTTGAGATATTTAAGTCGAGAAAGCTCAACTTGCATAGGAAGAACCAGCAATGATAGGAGGCACATGACAAAATGTGCCAAAGACATATAAATCGATAAAATTAAACCCACATAGAAAGAAATCTACAATGATGGGAGGCACGAGGCAAAATACGTCCGAGGTATAAGCTGAAAAAACTTATCTCACTTTAAGAGAGTCCTCAACGACATAGGTTAAATTAGGTCGGGAAAACCAAAGTACCAAAAGCAAGGCTCACTTGAGATATGGAGGTAAGGAAAACCCAACTCCCTTAAGGCTAGCTCCAGGTGGAGGGAGCGAGCGTCGACCCTCTTTCCACTTAAGGTAGGTGAGTCATGTGCCAACCCTTTCCCCGCTTGAGGTAAGTGGGCTGGGTGCCAACCATGGTGGAGGGGTCATGCGCCAACCTCCTTTCCATCGAGATTGTTAAAGATGGTTGAAAGCTCATTTTGTTAACTACACTAGCAGGTATATCGTTCTTTTACTATTATGTATAAAAGCTCATTTTTAATATAATCAAGAGGTTACTTTTTTACCATCGGTGACTGCATTCATCTAACTTAGGTTACTAAATTGGGTGTCGAAGGAACCGACTTAGAAAATCTCTCTCGACCTTAGTGTTTATATAGGTGGCACCTCAAACGATCTCATCGGGAGTTCATCGTTTCCACCTCATAAACACCTCAGATAACATTGCACACATCGGTCTGAACCACGTCAATTTGACTTAGACATAAATGATATTTTCTCCTAATAATAATGAACATAATAACAATAATGATGATATCAAAGAATAACAATGGGATCATATGACTTGACATCTAGAATGAATCGACCAAAGAAAGCACTTAAAATAATCCAAGTTTAACGATGAGGGTCACACTCAATGTGACGAGGAATGCTTGAGGCAATAAGGTGTTTTCTTCCTCGTTACGCTATCCTCCTTCTGTAAATGATAAGATAACAGTGACAATCGTCAGAACAAATGTGATTGGCATTACACGACGCGATGCATGTGTCGAGTTCGACCAGTAGATTTGATCACGGTTAGATAGTGTCAAATTGAATTGAATTCTAATGGTTTGATATCGACTAAAAATAATAATCATAATAAATGATTAAACATCTATCCAAATAATGAATCTATTCATTCCTATAACTTAAAAAATAATTAATTGGAGATATTTTTAAAATTAAAAATTAAAAAAAATTAAAATAGACAGTTTCGATTTCAAACTAAAAGCAAAACTGAAATCGAAACCACCGATGGATGCAACAAACAATGAATCTATTCATTCCAATAACTTAAAAAATAATTAATTGGAGATATTTTTAAAATTAAAAATTAAAAAAAATTAAAATAGACAGTTTCGATTCCAAACTAAAAGCAAAACTGAAATCGAAACCACCGATGGATGCAACAAGTCTTTCTTCCTCCTGCAGAAGAGAGTGGACAATGTATTAGTAGGACACAGGCAATATAATAAGGGAAGACGCATCCCTAGTATTTGTTCCGTAGCCGCGTGGAAGCACACGTGCCTCCACCTCGTCTCTCCCATCACCAAAAGAGGGCAGGACCTGATGCGATAGATGCATACGTGTCGTCTCTCCGATGGAGGGTTAAATTGACTCCCCAACGAGTGAATTCAACGGTATGTCCCGTCTCTCCGCTCGCAAGAACTCTGTTGCAGATCTTTACGTTCGCGGACGGAAGGAAAAGGAACCCCGCAGCACGTGATCTCCGGTAACGGACGGAAACATCTCTGGCTCCACTCGTTGCCGTCCAAAAGTTGGTCATCATGTCTCCGTTCTTTCATTTTCTAGATAAAGAGGTGATGGTAGCCGGTGTGGGGTCCTGTGGCTTCTCCATGTAGGTGGTGACAGCCTCGTCTCCTTCCCCAGGCTGGAAAGCAGCTGCTTTGGGTCTCACCAAAGCCTCGGGGGATCCATTTGGTAGGCGCATTCAGCTCATCTTGGTCTCTCCTTGAGTAGTGCAACTGGGCCTGAACACAGAGTTTGAAGCGAGAGCGGTGGGTGCGTCTGAGTGAGAAGAACAAATTCTTTGGTTTATTTCCTTTCCTTCGTCTTCTCTGCTTTTGGTCCCTAAATAAAGATTTCAAATACTCATCCATTTCCGTTGGTTTGACTAAGGATTGGCATTTGGATTTCCTCTTTTTAATCTTTCAACTGAGATTTTTTGCTGTTTCTTTTTCCTTAATAGTTTCCATTTTACCGAAATCAGAAATATTAGCCGTCAGAATGTGCTGATATAGATTTGTATGTTGGTAATTTTCTTTGCATAGATTTCTAGAATATGATCAAGAATTATTAGGATTTTGAAGATGGAAGCTGGAACCACAAGTTCCAAGTTGGGAAATGGTGATCTTGAAGTGCTCGAGAGATTCATCTCATAATCTAGCTGGGGAATCTGAAAATGTTGAGGCGGATTTGTTTGGTGCTGTCCATTGCATGCCTTGCTTTGATTCTCGTCGATGGTTCTTCCTTTGCTGCATTCACTCCTGCGGACAACTATCTTCTCGCCTGCGGATCTTCCCAGAATGTGTCAGTCCAAGGCCAAGTCTTCCTTCCTGATTCACAGCAATCCTCCTTTTCTCTAAGAACCTCTGGAGATGGTACCCTTTCCACCTCCAATTCTGCTCTGCCATCCCCAATATACCAATCCCTTCGTATCTTCTCGGAACCAG
Source organism: Musa itinerans (assembly GCA_001649415.1). Lineage (NCBI taxonomy): Eukaryota > Viridiplantae > Streptophyta > Magnoliopsida > Zingiberales > Musaceae > Musa > Musa itinerans. The sequence continues at coordinate 85,841 of LVTN01000010.1, read as the reverse complement.
CCTACTATAACTTTTATCTCCGGCAACAGGGCCGCCACTGGATCCGTCTCTACTTCTATCCTATTGCCGATTCCGGCCATAACTTGAGCGCTGCTCCTTTAACCGTCATCACAGATGAGTTCGTCCTGATGAACAACTTCACCTTCAAGAACTCAAACCGCACTTACCTGTTCAAGGAGTACTCGGTGAACGTGACCTCTGATTGCTTGGCCCTCACTTTTATCCCATCGCATGGTTCTGTCTCATTCGTGAATGGGATCGAAGTCGTCTCGGTTCCTGATGCGCTGATCTATGACCAGGCTCTTGCAGTACCTAATGCTCCTTTCAGTGGTCTCTCTGTGCTTGGTCTTGAGACCATGTATCGCTTGAACATGGGCGGTCCTTTGCTCACTCCGCAGAATGATTCTCTTGGGAGGACTTGGGAAAACGATGCCAAGTACCTCCATGTCAACAGCTCCGCCGTGAAGGCATCTGCGGATCTTGCGACCATAACTTACCCTGATGGAGTCACCATTGAAACAGCACCGAGGTTGGTCTATTCCACTGCAGAAACAATGGGAGATGCAAATGTGACAGATTTAAATTTCAACGTCACCTGGGTTTTCTCGGTAGATCCAAGCTTCCTTTACTTGATCCGTTTTCACTTCTGCGATATCGTTAGCAAGGCTCTGAACACACTTGTGTTCAATGTCTATATCAATTCTGATATTGCTATTGCCAGTTTGGATTTGTCATCACTGAAGGGTGATCTATCAGTGCCCTACTACAAGGATTTTGTTTCCAACTCCTCGGATGGTTCGAACACAATGACCGTCAGCGTCGGTCCAGACGCAGTGGCTGATTTCAGCAATGCTATACTGAATGGACTGGAGATCATGAAGATTAGCAACGGTGCGAAAAGCTTGGATGGAGTCTATGCTGTCGAGGACATTCTTCCAGAGTCACCCCCAGGAAGGAATAAGTTGGGAATCGTAATCGGAATAGTCTTGGGATCAATGACTGTCATTACACTGATAACTTTGTGCTACTGCTGTTTCGTCGTTCGCAGGAGAAAGACTAAACCCCATGATCATGCATGGTTACCACTACCCTTTTATGGCCACTCCCTCACCATCAGCAAAGTATCGACAACTTCTCAGAAGAGTGGGACAGCAAGCTGCATATCTTTGGCATCTACAAACCTTGGACGGGTTTTCATGTTCCAAGAGATCCTGGATGCGACCAACAAGTTTGATGAGAACTTGGTTCTTGGAGTGGGTGGGTTTGGAAAGGTCTATGAGGGGACACTAGAAGATGGTACTAAGGTTGCTATCAAGAGAGGAAATCCGAGGTCCGAGCAAGGGCTGGCTGAATTCCAGACAGAGATTGAGATGTTATCCAAGCTCCGGCATCGTCATCTGGTCTCGCTCATTGGCTACTGTGATGAACGTTCTGAGATGATTTTGGTCTACGAATACATGGCAAATGGACCCTTACGGAGCCATCTATACGGTGCCAACCTTCCATCACTTCCATGGAGACAGCGCCTTGAGATCTGCATTGGTGCTGCAAGAGGGTTGCACTACCTCCACACCGGTGCAGCACAGAGCATCATCCACCGTGACGTGAAGACGACCAACATTCTCTTGGATGAGAACTTTGTTGCAAAGGTAGCAGACTTCGGTCTTTCGAAGACTGGCCCTGCTTTGGATCAGACCCATGTTAGCACCGCAGTGAAAGGGAGCTTCGGGTATCTTGATCCCGAGTACTTCAGGAGGCAGCAGCTGACCGAGAAGTCGGATGTCTACTCCTTTGGTGTCGTATTGATGGAAGTTCTCTGTGCAAGGCCAGCTCTCAACCCGGTGCTCCCGAGGGAGCAGGTAAACATCGCAGAGTGGGCAATGAACTGGCAGAAGAAAGGAATGCTGGAAAGAATAGTAGATCCAGCATTGACAGGGAAAATTAATGCAGCTTCCCTTAGAAAATATGGTGATACAGCTGAAAAATGCTTGGCAGAACAGGGAGTTGACAGGCCAACAATGGGAGATGTTCTATGGAACCTCGAGTATGCTCTCCAGCTCGAGGAGACTTCTTCGCTTGATGACCCATACGAGAACAGCATAAAGAGTATTTCTGGTATCCTACTGCCACACATGGAACCCCTTGACAACAGCATTAGTGTCGTCGAGGGAGCAAACACCGGTTCCGAAAACGACGCAGAAGATGCTACGACAAGTGCAGTGTTCTCTCAGATTGTAAACCCTCGAGGGAGATAAATGATCGATGGCATTGCTGCTTCAGAATTGGTCTTGCATGCCATGCTGTTCTCTCTTCCATCTTCTGGTTTCCATTTGTAACACACCTGTCTGTTTAAGGAGGTTATGCTTCAGTGTTGTAGGTTAGACTTTTCCAGATGTAATGTGGGCTAAGTCAACTGTTGAAATATGGATGATTGAGATCAAATGATGAAGGACAGAGTTTACTTTCTTAGGCTGTGTCTACCAATAAAGAGAGGATGTCAACATGTCAAGTTCTTATGCTTGAGTTGAATGTTTTGTTCTTTACTGTACCTTTTTATCTTGAAGTTTAAATGTTTAGCAATGCACGGGACACCGAGAGATATCAGAATGTCTATGATTAGATCCTGAACGGCCCATACCATCTACGAGAATGCATTGCTTAACATGCCTCATTTCCCATATGGACGGCCCATATGAAGGCCCTATCCACGAACGGCCCATATAAATGCTATCATCTTCTTCTTCTTTTTTTTCTTTTTCCTTTTCTTTTTTCCAATGCCTTCTTGATTTTCTTTTTCTTTTAGGTCAAATTTCTCAACAAAAAAAAATTTCACGTTTTTATTTTTTTCCTTGCAGAATGTTCAATTTTATTTTATTTTGACATAACACCCTTTTGATCATCTTTATCATTTATCCTATAATTATTATCTTATCATAATAGTCTCTATTTCTTATGATTGTCATCTATATCGCATTATCGTAAAGGCCACTAAAACATTTTTAACATCTCTATATCTCATCAAAAGATCTCATCGATCATCTTGCCCTACCTTGTCTACTGTACCTCTGCATTATCTTGCTCTTGGGATTCTCTCCATCACCTATATCAATTATTGATTTTATACTGAATCTTTTCTCCTGTAGAAAAGAAGAAACGAAAGTAAGACAAAGACGATAAAGATGGCAACAAAGGTCAAGGTTTCCTTGCAGAATGTTCAATTTTATTTTATTATGACATAATACCCTTTTGATCACCTTTATCATTTATCCCATAATCTTTATCTTATCGTAATAACCTCTATTTTTTATGATTGTCCCCTCTATCACATTATTGCAAAGGTCACTAAAGCTTTAAGTGTGCCCTTATCTATCATTTTTATCACCTCTATCTCATCAAAAAGATCCCATCAATTATCTTACCAAACACTCTTCCTTATCTACTGTACCTCCTCCGTCTTATCTCGAGATCCTTTCCATCACCTACATTGATCATTGATTTCCTGCTGAATCTTTTTTCCGTAGAAAATGAGATGAGAAACGAAGGTAAGACAAAAACGATAAGGATGACAACAAAGGTCAAGGATAATATTATTTTTTTTAAAAAAAAAAGATACTTCGTGATAAATAAATAAAAAACTCTATGATAAAAATAAATTAATTTCTTTTTGCTAATTTTGTCATCCAGTCATTGTGCTTTGATACATCATACTATTGTATGAAATGAGAAATATTGGTATCTTAGGTCGAATCGGTCTCATTCTTTCAGGGATTGTCACAATTAGAATTTTGTTAGGGGAGATGGAAAGTAATTTTATTTCCCATGAGAAACAGAAAATTTGTTTATTTGATGTCCTCCTAATAGGTACTTCTCTCATTTTTTTGGCCAAGAGTTGATCTCAAAATTAAGTATAACTAGGTGGCATATTGTCTAACTCCAGTACAGAAAACTTTACTCTCTTTTAAATTAATTAAAATTAATAAAAAAATTTCTTTAGATGGGCATAGAAGGAAGTATGACATCGTATTCTGATGCAACTGTGAAGTTCAGAAGTTCCCCCAAAAAAATGCGTTTCATACTTTGGTAGCTGATGAGAGTAATGGGCAATTGCTAGAGAGAGTCGTGAAGTAATTGTTGAATTGAAGTTCGTAATTTAAAAAGGGTATGTTAATGTCCAACTAATTCTTGAGTTACTGGTAAGGGGATCACAAATTGTTCGAGATGTCTTACTCATGGTTATTGGGCAAATTTGGGACTAGGAAGATCCAATGATTCATGACCATTCAAAGGAGTAGCAGTGATTGACTTCAGGAAAGTTGAAAGTAGTCAACTGAATATTATCTGAGTAAAATTTCTGTCCTAAATTTTGTTCCTCATATTGCACATATGTCCCGTCCGAAGGTGATGTTTTGATCTCTACAGGTATTGAAAAGCTAAGTAACGTTGCATACGGTCACTCTTCGTAAACCTGCATTGTTGGAGGCCTTGTGCATTGGACCATTCTTTTCTTATTAAAAAGCTAGGAAATTACTGAATATATCTGCTTCTCATTCCATTGACCTCTCCAACCAAACCTCAAAGCCACTTCACCAAATAAAGGCACAGAGCACAAAGATGAGGAAGAAGAGTGAAAAGTAAAAGAGAGATAATTAAATTGAAGGCACTCAGATTTGATATGGTTCAGTCAATTGACCTGCATCCATAAGAAAAGACGATGAAGAGAGTTTTATCACTATGGAGATAAGACATGACAATGGTGTAGATCCCAAGATAAGCTTCTTAAGAATAGCCATCTCTCTACAAAATACCAACTCACTATTCCTAGCCCTAAGTATCAATTTATATACATACATGGGGTATATAAATGGTCAATTTATGTGTACTCTGTCTAGTAGAGGAGGAAGGGGTAAGGGGCTCTTTCCATTGGTCTGCAATTAGATGGTCTGTCCTTAGTGGTCTGAGGTCTGAGTGAATGTCAGATGCCATACAACAGATCTTTCACAATCTTCAACACCACATCTAGCGTGTTGATTTGGTTGAATTCTTTTGTAGAGTCGGGCTATCCTCGTCATATTCTGCAATCAGAAGTTCAGAACAATATGAGTTATATGGCTACATTCTGTTGTAGTTATAGAGAGCTTCAAAATTTTTTATAAGATTGTTGTCCTTAGTGGTCTGAGGTCTGAGTGGATGTCGGATGCCATACAACAGATATGTAAGACATCTTTCACAATCTTCAACACCACATCTAGCGTGTTGATTTGGTTGAATTCTTTTGTAGAGTCGGGCTATCCTCGTCATATTCTGCAATCAGAAGTTCAGAACAATATGAGTTATATGGCTACATTCTGTTGTAGTTACAGAGAGCTTCAAAATTTTTTATAAGATTGTTTTCAGGGACCTCCCAAATATCCTGGTAAGAACTTGTGGTAATATTTTTAATATAAACCAATTAGTGTACCACTAATAAGTATAATATTTAATGGGTTAATATTTTCTTGTCATTCTGTTTGAAGCTTATACAAGCCTTTACCAGCTCAACAAAGCTGAACAACCATGCTGCTCTGCCATCCCTCTCCCTGTGAAAGAAAACCATATAAATGACAATAGAAAAGACAACAAATAAATAAAAACATATGAAATGCCTTCTTTTGTTCTTTCATTTTATTCATATTATCTATATATGTTTTGACATTTTTCTCGATGTTTCACTAAAAGCGCATATCAACAGCTCCTTGCAGTATTGTTACCTATTGTGGGGCTTGGCGCTTTCTTCTGGTTTGCTGGACGAGACATAGTTCAAAGTGGTGTGAGTATTTTTCCATGTCGTAAGTTTTTTTTTCTATTTCTTACATTCCAGATGCATCTGATCCAAGAAATAAGCTATTGAAGAATTGACATTTATGCATCAGATACGCTTAAGAAAATGATATCCAAAATTTACTTTATATTTTCAATTCTGGAGCCTCAATATTGGAGCTGTCATCACTGAATGTAGGTGTTTTCCATAAGGCTGCCCATTATCTTTGTTTCTTTTGTTTTTCCTTTTTCTTCAAGGATGATGTGGTTCATTTTGCAGCTTGAGCTTTTCTGTTTACAATAGTGACTCTGGAATTTCATTTGAGCTTATTTCTGAGTATTTAATCTGGAGATTTTGCTAACCTTTTAGCTCTTCCATGTGCAGTGTCCCAACTGTGGAAAGGAATTCCAGATTTTTAAGTAAGCATGGCAGTAATTCTCTAGATTAAAATTCTCTATTGTAGTGAGCTTTAAGTGCTTTTCTGTTTACTGGAACAATATAACAACAAATTGTTTTCTTTTAGGTCAGCTATGAAGGATGGTCCACAACTCTGCCCTTTCTGCAGTCAACCTTTCTCTGGTAGTAAACCTATCTTGATTTTAAATACATTCTGTGCACCACTTGGTTGATCTGATTCCTTCTTATAAATGTAGGTCCCATTTTGTTCTTTTGTCAGCTTATTAGTTGATAAATCTAATGAAGATGTAACTAAAGAACAAATGACATATGAGAATTTCTATTCAAGTGTATATACCATCTTATTCTGAAAAAGAAAATGTTATATCTGGTGCTCGAAGGCCACGTAGTGACAAATATCGTTTGGATCATACCAAATCTAAGCCTGGATAGTGCCTACTTGTTCACCGAGCTCTTTGCATAGCCAAGTTGGAAGCTTACTGTTGTAATTCTATCTTGTATGATTGAAGATCTCCAAAATGACTATTAGACTCGCTCACATGTTTCCTACCTGTCTCTTTTAGTTGGGATTACAGATGTCAGGTTTTTAGGAACTGGATAATTAATCAAATGAGTCACTACTGTATATATGGTAGTGATGGTGACCATATATATATATATATATGTACACACACACACATACATACATACATACATATATGTGGGTCTAACTGCAACTGTTTCAGTATATTTTGACAAGACTGATTGTGCTGCTACTGTTGCTGCATGTGCTTGGCAATTAGAACTTATATGAAATGAACGATCAGAAATATTTGTGTCCTTTAGGATTCTTTTTCTTGGATTTTGGTTGGAAATTTTTTTGCAATTGAAGTATATTTTTGTTAACATTCTAGTGTTTTCTAGAATTTTCTTTTATTACTTGCTTCCTTCCATTTTATTGTACCTTTGTATTTCATTTTGTCTCCAAAAGGGCTTTAGCAGTGGAGGACGTGAGAAAGGTCTACTTATGTTTTAGCTCTGAAATGGTGTTATCTGATTGCAGTACAGGGCAACATGTTTGTAAGAGAATCAGCTAGGTTTTCATCTGAACGCTCTACAAATTACGGACAAGCCTTCAATGGATTCTCATCTCGAGTTGAGAAAGGTAGCAATTGCTGCATATTTTGCCGTATCCTTGGCTTCCAATAATAATTTATTATGCAGAATCTCTTTCTACTCGTAGCCTTGGACAAAAATCATGATCTTATTATCGCAGCTGTTTAACATATGCAGGAAAGGCCTCTTCTGCTGCAGTTGTTGACATTGAAGCCGAAGTGAAGGACATAGATTGATTTCTTTCCAAACCGAACTGAAAATGGTAAGGGGCTCTCTTAGATTAGAGTGCATAAAATGTTCTCATTCCTCCCAAATTTTTTTCAAGAATGCAACCATTAATTTGTTTATACTTGCATATTTGCCTTTTCAAAATGTCATTTTGCACCGATACTTTGAGTGATTCCTTTTCTTTCCCACCGATACTTCCTTCCAGGAAATCCGACCCAAAAAACATCAATTGCACAGTTTTCCGTCTTTCTGGACAGCTCTAGAAAGAAATTATAAAAGTCAATGCTAATTTGTTCTAGACGTAAATCAATTGCATTCCACTTATCATTTGAGTCATCATTTTGCCTGATTCTATCTAAATTGATATCGGCACTTCTAGTCGATATACCTAGTACTCTTGTCATTTATTTCTGCATGCCTGCATATTTCATGCCAGAAAATTCTTTTCTTTTTCGAGGGTAGAAAATTCATTTAACATATTCGCGTAATCTTGTATGTATAGTCACTGAGTTTTGGAGTTGAGGAACTGACCTAGACAATGAACTTGACAGGATGACAGGATTCTAGTATTCTCCGAGTTGTAACCTTGACTCTCTCAAATTATCAACTTCGGACATCATACTATGTGCAGCTGTCGCAAGGCCCCATCATGCATAAACAATGAGTTGTTGGGTATATACTGTGAAGCTTCAAATCCAAAAAATGGGTTGTATTCATAGAAATCTATTTCGTCATTTAGGCGCAGGCATCTCACATGGAGACTCTCTCTACATCTCATGTACACATTTAGAACTGCTGTTGGCAATAGTTTTTAGTGAAAACCATAAGTTATAAGATTACTTTACCTGTGGTCATTTGTGATTAGTGATGATGGTCGGAGAGACAGTATGATGGAGTACAGACGGATTGGTTATCTTTACAAGTGTATCATACGCAAGATAAACACTTGTTTACTGAGTTTTAGTCAGCAATTATTGTACTAACAACTAATCCTGTAAGTGAATATTCATACGTGCGAGAGATTGGTGCAGAAAGAGGATCTAAGTGCGAAGGATTTAATGTTTCAACGCTGAATTCTCTTGAGGAAACAACAATGAGCGTTGACCAGCATATTAGCAGCTATCACATCACTTGAAGAAGCGGATTTGCGTGGTAGGGGAGAGGAAGACTGGTTAGCAGGCGACAACCCTGGGCTAAAATTAGTAATCGGCAGGATTTAAGATGCATATCGAGACCAGAGAGGGGGATTCCGATGATGATGAATGATGATGCAAGGGAGGCGACACAGCAGATCACGAAGAGCGAGTGATGATGTTTTCGGAGCGAGATCCAAGCCGCAATCTCCCGGCTGCCACATCCTATCATCATCACAACTCAAACCCCGCCGCTCCTGCTGCTCTTCGTATATCCACTTGCGCACTCCGTAGCGAATATAGGCTTCCCCAACACGAGAGGCGGCGGAGCGCGGATGGTGATGCTGTCCCTCAAGGCGGCCCTCGCCTCGGCCGCGGTGGTGGTAACGGCGGCCGCGATGCTGCTCCACGCGGGTCCACCTATTCAACGGCTCGTCGCGGCCGAGGTCCCACGGGCGTTCGCCTCCCTTGTTGTCTGGCTCACACCGCCCTACCTCTACTTCGTACTCAACGCTGTCATCCTCTGTATCGCCGCCTCCTTCCGCTTCGACAAGCAGCACGCCGACTCCACCGAGTTGACACCTTCTCCTACGGCTGAAATGGTTGTTCACCTCATGGAATACATGCCTCCTTACGAGGAGGAGCTAGTGGAAGACGCCTCCTCGACGCGGTTCGTCACCGCGATGACGGAGGATGACAGAGGAGACCAGGAAGCGATAGTTCTGGGCGAGAAGGAGACGGTGTCCAAGGCGGAGACAGTGGGAGAAGAACAAGAAGTGGGTCAGGAATTCGTGACTTCGAGCTCAAACTTCTCTCCGGAGCAGAGGCCGTCGACGGAGTCCCCGATGGAGTACCTAGCCGGGTTGGAGAAACCTCTTGTTTCGATCAGATTCGGACACCGGAAGAGCCTCAAGCCCGGCCCTGACGGTGAGGCGTTCATCTGACGTCTTCCGTTTCTTTCTCCGTCGGTGGCGAGTGGCGGCACCAATGATTCCAGGTTTGAATTGCTCAGTAGGAGTAAAATGCTGAATCTACGATGGTGCAGGTAAGGCGTTGAGGAGGGTGGCGAGGCCAAGGCGAGAGGAGACGCTGGAGAGCACGTGGCGGACGATTACGGAGGGCCGTGCGATGCCGCTCGCGCGCCACCTCAAGAAATCCGACACGTTGGACACACGTGTCGTTCGCGAGGATGCGGCAGAACCGGATGCGGCGTCGGCGATCATCAGCGACCGCGCCACCGCGAGACCGCTGGCTGGCGGAGGCGTCGGGGAGTCATCGTCTTCTTTGACGTCGAAAACGTCGGGAGTGGGTAGGGGTAGGCTGCGGAGGGAGCCGTCGCTGGGGCAGGAGGAGCTGAACCGGCGGGTGGAGGCGTTCATAAAGAAGTTCAACGAGGACATGAGGCTGCAGCGGCAGCAGTCGCTTCAGCAGTTCATGGAGATGATCAACCGTGGGAGTCACTGATCAATCTCACTACTGGTAGAAGATATAGAAGCATGGCTTGTTGTTTGTGTTTGGTTATGGCTATTGGTTTCTTTCCCTTCCGGCTTTAATTCTGTGCTATATTTCTGTTCATTTGCGAGTTCGTAAAATGTAAGAGATTGCAGTCTGTTCCTCAACGAGTAACCAGCGACCCTGTGAAGCTGTATCATTGGTGACAGAGCGCCCCTGTTCTCGTTGAGTGTGGAGGTCACTGAGACGACGAGGTGGACGGGAAGAGGGAGGGTTTTGGCTCCCTCCCTATCGATCGCTCGCCACTAACTATATTCTAAGTGCAATTGGATCAGATGGCACTTGAGGCTTTGCTCCTGAATCTGTTCCACAAACAACGGTAGATTAAGCATCCCAGTTGCACCAAACGATCTATTCGTGATGTGATTACTTACATGCAGAGAAGACATGCGAACCAGCAAACCGAAACATTCTTGCAGAAGAACTTCTTCGCTGCTGACCACCTGCCTGAGCTCCGGAAGCAATGAGACCATCTTCTGCGCATTCTATTGCCATTACCCAATACGTCGGCAACTTTGTTAGTACTGACAAAAGGAAAACAGCATACTACTCGTCCGTAGATCAACTCAATATGGCTACCTGTTGTTCTTACCGTGTGAGTAAGTCTGCCTATTGTCGTCCTCGTCGTCAAAGCGAAGTCCGTTGCATGTGTTAGAGCTGATAATAAAAGTTGCAGATCAACCTGCAAAATTAGATGCTAAATCGTACGTACGTAATTGGCACAACAAAGCACAAACACAAAAGCACCTTTGCTCCATCAGCTAAAGGCAACCTACACACAGCAGCCTGTAAGCAGTCATTAATGGCAGAAAGAGCAGAGGTGTGCTGCCGCTCCATCTCACTGAAGTCTTCCAGTATCTTCAACTGCCGTCATCACAGTTATCAGAATTAGGCTCTATAAAAACTGCCATTTTTATTATATCATACTTCAAATAATTTATTTTTTTTCTTTCTTCTCTTAAATATATATATATAATAATGTCTTTCAATATTAAAAAAGTCTTCATGGCTCAAATATTGATTCTATTACTGACCTGAGAAGAGAGCAATGGCATCAACTTCAGGTGCAACTTATCCTTTTCCAGCTGCATCCTTTTTCTAGCCACCCTTGCTCGCAAATTGGATAGTCCGACCCATGCACTTAATACTTTAACCTGAGTTCATGTCGCAGGGATGAATTCATGAGGCCAGCTGCGTTCTTTTTCTAGCCACCCTTGCTTGCAAATTGGATAGTCCGACCCATGCACCTAATACTTTAACCTGAGTCCATGTCACAGGGATGAATTCATGAGTAAACTATTCGATCTTAATTGGAGTTTTAACACAATTATGCTAACAATTATCTATCAAATGTTTATTGCAATAGTACATTTGCAGGTTTCAAGTTGTATAGTTACTAAACTTGGATTTAAAAAGGTAAACCAAAAGGCTTAATAGTTTGGGAGACAAAACCTGATTAGGTACAAATTTATTTTAAAGAATTATTTATACACATGCAAGTCATAAAATAATATAGTTAACCTTTAACGAGAAAAAAATAATATTATTACTGAATGAAAGTTACCAACTAATCCTATTGAATTTTTTTTTCCCTAAGAGTTAAATTTTATTTTTTTTGTAAAAAATAGTGTTTTAATAATGAAAATTATAGTTCCACATTATTTTGGGAAAAAGAGTTAAGTGTACCTCCGCATGGGTCCTCTTGATCAGACCGACCTCATCCAACCCAGCGTTCACCCACCTCCACTGAATCAAACGGTTCCACATCAGTTGGAGTTGGTGGGCCACCGTCCCCTTCTTCAACTTCGTGGTATCAGACGGACTCCCCTGCCACTTTCGTCGTAGCAAATCCAAACCCGAGCTCGTAAAAGAGCGGTTCTTGCCCTTCTCCGCACTCGCCACCGGAGCCTCCACCACCAGCGGCGACACCGACCGCTTAGCTGGCGATGGCGACCACGAGCTCGACGAACGGACTGGTCTTCGCAATTCGTCGTGATTGGGAAGATTAACGCGCTCGAGGCGGGGCTTGCCGTGGAGGATACCAGAGCGTGAGTCGAGGACAGACGACGGGAGGGAGGAGGCGGGTGTGGGCGAGGGAGGAAAGCGGATGACGTCGCCGATGTACCGCATGGAGCCGCCAAGGATGGGTCGACTGCTCTCTTTCAGATTATGTCGCATCTTCTTCATCTCGTCCTTCTCCTCTTGTTTGAATCGACCGGAGTACTGGGAGTGGCTCCTCTGGCGTCCGAGGATCGTTGACTGGGGAGAGGCGTTGCCAGCGGCCATGGGGTGAAGGAATCGCCTCCCTCCGTTCTTCTTGGGTTCAGCAGAGAGATCCCTGAGACGGTCGTCGCTGAGGTGGTCCGCGAGGCAGAGCGACTTTTCGGTGGCAGCAGAGGCAGAAGGCCAGAGGACGACGGAGGCCAAGGAGGAGGTGGAAGAGTCTGCGGAGCGGCGTTTGAGGGAAGAAGACGAGGATGAGGGGGAGAGGCGGGAAGGGGAGCTGCTCAACTCTCGGGATTTGGTCCTCCGCGGTGTGTGCTTCTCCATCGTCGTTTCAACTCGAGGAACGGAGAGGATGGCCGGAGGAAGAGAGGAGCAAAGACGAAGGAATCGAGAACGTCAGACGATTACTTATAATTATCTACGGAAGAGGAAATAATATATCATTGAATGACTATAGAAAGTGATTTGCCGGCCACAATCGTGCATCAAAAAACACAAGACGGTAGATTGTATCGGCCATATGTCAAGAGAAGGACGACAGTAGATGCCGGCTTCTGAAGGGTTCCTTAGCTTTCGTTTCATTCCCTTTCCTATGATCTCCTGCCATCGATGTGCACTCCGAGGTTGAAGGATTCCGACAGCAAAAGTAACTCCATCTTCAAGTGGATTATTCTCCTTACGACGACCTTTCGCTTTTGGCATTTTCTCTCCTCGGTTATTTACTCTCTTACTCTGCTGTCAACACCATGTTGGGAAATAAACTTAATTAATATATTTATTTTAGAATATGTGAAGTTAGCTATATATCTATAAGTTTATTTAAATAATTATGACCTAATTAAGTAGATAAATGCGGATATATTGGGAAAAGATTCATCCGTAGATAATGGGGCATAGTATTATTATATTTATTTGGTCATAAACTTGTAAGATTATGAGTTTATAATATAGGTGTGTGAAGAAATTATCAGTGAGGTTTCTCCTTCATCTCTCAATCAACTTCTTCACCCTTTTATTTATTTATTTATTTTTATCAAATTTGTATCAGAATCATTACACCCTATGATAATAATTTATTCTGAAGATATAAATGTTATGACATAACTATTATAAAATCGATCTTTCGATTCCTATATTTTGTTGGAAGTTGTTTCATCATTATCTCCCAACATCAAATCGATTTACAACATTAAGAATATCTAAGCACAAGCTATGTACTTTTTGTAATGCTAAGTTAAGATATGTTGACCATTTATTATTCCAATGCTTTATTGTTAGATCTTGCGTCTTCCTAGCAAAAAATTGCTATAACTTTATGGGTTTTATGAAATATTCGAAATGATATCATTTTCAAAAAAATTATCTCTTCTCTTACTATTTTTATTTTTTTAAATTATCTCCTATTTTCATTCCAAAGTCGACTGAACTTAATAAAAGGATTACATCTTATTCTTACCTTATTAAATGAGAGAAGCGTTGGATCAAATTAAATTGCGATGATTTTTTAGATCATGAGTGTGATGATATCGACTTTATTACTAGACGTAATGATAGTTTTTTTTTTTTTGTTATAAGTATTTTACCACAAAAGATAACAATTATTGTGAGACAAAGGTTATTTTAGAATAGCTCATGTCAGTCTTTTGAGAATGACTTTTGTTTATCCTTAGTAGATAATTTTCTCTCCTTTACAGAATTTTGAATGTCATCAGAAATATGTTTCACTTAATACCTATTATAGATGATTGTAAAATTTCACATGCATTTCGTGATAAAAAATGTGTTGCTAATTGGCTAGAATGCTGATGCCAGCAAATTTTCTAATCTTTAGAGCAATTCATTTCTCATAAACTTAGTTTTCTTGATTTACATGATGCCAATAGGATTGTTTCATTTCATCGATAAAGATTTATAGCTTTTCCTTAAAAAAAAGATAATTTTTTTTTAAAAAAATCAACATAGTATCTATTTTTTGGTTTATTTTCGACCCTTATTTATTTTTTTTTTAAATTACTCTTAGTCTTCATTTATCGTATCCACTCTTTGTTCGTTATTACCGTTTTATCTTGTTCATCGCCCTCATACCTAGTCCCTCCATGCATCCTCCTCCGTTGACTCTTCTTCATGTGTCCTCCTCTTTATCATATCTCGAGACTATTCTTCCTCTTCGTATGTCCCTCCTCTCTATCGGATCTTGACAATACTAACTTCTCATCAAGTTGATAGTCGCACATCCACCATCGCATTTGGATCTCAACATCATCAACTTTCTCTTTGTTCAAAAAGAGCAAAAGCGATCGATGTGGGGTAGAGATGAAGCTACTATAATCAACGAGATGGGAATAAGAAGAATATAAAATGCTATGTAGAAATAAAAACAAATAAATATTTAAAATTTTTAGGAATAATAAAAAATACAAATTTACTACATGGGCACGAGTGTTTTATCGGAACCGCGTCATCGTGGTCAAAATAAGTCGGAGGCAAACTCGACGGCCGACGCGTCTCAAGCCGAGTCGAGATCGGCTCAGCTCGCTCGTTGACCGGAACCCGGCGCGCTTTCCACAAAAGCCACCGACGTCCACGGCCGACTTCCACCGACCCCATCGCCACGTCCGCCAAATCTGATCCACCTTCCCTTTGCCCCAACGTGGGCGACACGACATTCCCACCCAACGGCTAGTTCTCCTCTTGCCGGGATTTCGCCACGTGCTGCCAAGGACACGCGTACGCTGGTGGTGCAGCTGGGCTCTGGGTGCGAAGGCGGGAAACCTAAACTTGTATTTCTTTTTCTTTCTCTCTCTCTATTATATAGATTTTTTTTTGTCGGATATTTTTAGTCGTCGTATAACTTTGACGGCAGTTTCCAAGAAAACTCCACGTTTTTTAAATTAGATAAAACTAAAAGTTTTCGCATTTATATAGGCGGCATAGTTTCCTTCGACGCGGTGGCGGACAGGTGCTGCGTCAGTTCCATTCCATCTCCACTTCGTTCATCTCCAAGTGGTAGACAGCCGGGCTATTGAAGCTCGTACCGTTGCAATTTAGGGCTATCATCAGGTATCTCATCAAAGATTTTGTTAGGATGTTTTAGGTCTCTTGTTTTGTTCCCGGAAGATTTTTCTGTAGTCGAGCAGTAGTTTGTGTGGTTGATTGGAAGCTTAGCAAGAAGGGTCCTTTGCGCTTGTTGAGTCTTCCTTTTCTCCCTCCCATTCAGCATCTCGGGTTTTGTTTTTGTCAAGCATCGGAGAAATCTTTTATCCGCAGTTTTAGCTGAATACAGTCTCAAAATGTGTTCTTTTGTTCTTAAGCTTTTGGTGCTGTTGTCGTCTTTTCAATAAAGTTCATCGAAAGTCCTCGATTGTTTGGGCGATTCATTTTGCCAAAATTAGGTCTTGGGGCGATTTAGGATTGAATGTTCTTCCAGTTTCCCTAAGATTCTTTCCATTTCTAAACAGAGTGGATCATTCAAGTATGGCGGTAGGAAAGATTCAGCACGAGGAATCGATTGCAACTGGCTTAAAATTTGTTCGTAGCACAAGCATAATGGGGACGAAACGCGTTGTGTTATCCAGAACTGTAGATTCTGCCAATTGTTGGCAGTCTCCTAAGAGGCTGAGCAGAATGTCGAGCATGGAGAGACTGAATCGCTTAGAGGCCCTGCCTCAAGATATCTTGGTACTCCTCCCACTTCTTCTTTATCACCAAACAAGTTCTGATCTTGGGTTTCCAAAAATCTAACATTATGATCTGATTCTGTAGGTAAAAATACTATGCAAGGTGGACCACAGCGACTTGAAGCAGCTTGTGTTGGTGTCTAAGACGGTCAACGGAGCGGTAATCCTCCTCATTGAAATCGCAGTTTGATTGTGGTGCCTCTCTAATTTCTCGAGGTTCTGACTTGCGTTTTGCTAATCTTCTTCAGACGTTGATCGCCAAGAGGTTGCATTTTGCTTTTAGCACGCCGACCTCGAAGCCCGTGTTCAGGAGACATGAGATCAGTGACGAGGCTCCAAACGCACCGATGCAACAGAGGGTTGCAAAATCGCGGCTGGATGGTGGAAAGGTCTCGAGTGTTGCCATCGCCCTTTTCCGTTCGCTCGAGGACGAATGGCCGCAGAGTCAAACTTGATTCAGAGATGTAGATATGTGCAGTAGGCTTGTATGTAAACAACACATTATATTCTTTTGTTCTCCACTTCTATATAGTTTGTTTTGCACTGTGTTCTTGTAAGGCACACTGCAAGCCATCTTCAATCCATTCATTGAAGAGGATTGGATTTCTCCAATGTAAGTAGCTACTTGTAGGAATTTTCTAAGGTGAGTTCTTCATTGTCATGTAAAATTCTTATAAGTGAGTGACTACTTGTATCCTCAGCTTCCTCACAAAATCATAGGTTAATTTTAATAAATATATCGAATCCTTTCTTGATCTGAAATGCACCAAAAAAAGCAAGCTTTACCTTCTGGATTGATCAAAACTGTGATAAAATGTTTACTGGTGCAGGCAATCTGTTCAGAAAAACCAGAGATCCACACTGAATCCAACGATCCAGTTCTGATCTTTAATGTTTCCAGTGCCAGGAGAAAGGCACCTACAAACAGGTCGTATCACAGAAAGCTCTCAATCATGCATGGGAAAGCCGTATGTATGTACCTTATGATTTGTTCGATCAAAGGCTTTTGGGGTCCCCTTCATTCATGAATTGCATGTGGATGATGAGGACTTTATGATCGACCGCACATTGCATGCTTGTCCCACTACTAAGCTTAACAAAATATCAGCTTTGTGTAAGGAGACTGCCTGAAGATGCTGCGAGACCATTGTTTTGCTAGTAGCAGAGCATGGCATAGCACAAAGCTAAGATAGTCGAGAGAGTTTTGCTGCAACATTTGGCGTGTGCAGAGAGGTTCTTCGATACGCCAAAAATCGTTTGTGAGGTCTTCATCAGTTCCTGCTGTTCCAGAACTCAGCAAGCGTAAACTTTTGATGGCAGAAAGGGCGTATCTTGCAAATGGCTCAAGCACCAAATGATCCTCTTCCGACATACCATGAGGCGATGCTCTTTCCCCCTTCCATCCTTCTAGGTGGATTCTCCCTTTCAGTGACCGTAAAGTGAGGTCAACAAAGTGGGTAGGGGACTTGGGGGCGTCCCTCACCTCCGGATGTTGTTGGAAAAGTGGATCGAAAGGTGTTCCAAAAGCTGTGAAGATCGAGTTGGCAAAGGAAGGTAAACAAGCAACGCACTTCACTCAATCATTCACTATTTTGTTGCTATCCAAATGAAAATAGAAGGCCATTATTATGTGTTATGTTTGGTCATCTATGTTAAATTTGCATGTGGCTTCTTTCATCAACATCTGACTTCAAATCCGATCGAAGAAAACAATGTAAATACTTGGATAGAACTCACACGACTTGTCTTCTGTTGATCTTGACGATAGATACCGCTAGCCTGAGAAGGAGATCGCTCTGACTCTTCCTCTAATGCCTCGCTCACCTTCCACTCCACATCTTGTATTATCTGTGCCAGAGTTGATACCGAATGCCAAAACAAAAGCCAACACATTCCAACCAGTTGTAGAGGACTGGAGCCAAGAAAACACAGCGAGTAGTTTCAACATGAGAGACAAAGGGATGTTATGCTCACACACCTTAGTATCTCTCTCTCTCTCTCCCTCTTCCCCTGTTTTATTCTTTCTCACGTTTTGTTCCCCTTTTAAAGGTTCATTCTCCCTATCAACTTCCCTCTTCTCAGCAGGCTTTTTCTCAGCCTGAACTTTTGGATCAGAGAGCAGTCTTTTCTTTGCCCAATGGAGGTAGCAAAAGCGGAGGAATCCATTGCTCCTGTAGCAGAGTTCTCGATACAAGTGCTGAGACTCCTCTCGAGATCCCTCCTCTTCCTTTCCACCCACTCCACCCACCCTCTCTTCGGCATCCTCGCTGCCGCCTCCCTCCTCGTCATCCTATACCTCCCCCGCTCGCTCCTCTCCCTCTTCCTGTCCCCCGTTCCCATCTCCACATTCTTCCTCCTCGCTGCCCTCCTCCGCCACGGCTCCCCGCCGCCCAAGTGCCCCACTGCTGTTGCCGCCGTCGATGACGGGGATGAGGAGCTTACCTCACTCTGCCCGGAAACCAAGGCGGAATCCGCTTGTTACCATCAAGAAGTCATCTTTAGCAATGATTTCATCAGCTGCGGACGGAGGAGCAGGCCGCTCGAGATCATATACGAAGAGCACGAGGGGGAGGAGGAGGAGGAGTGCGGCGGCGGAGGCTCGCACCAGTACCGGGGCTGGCTGCAAAATGCCGACTTGGAAAGCGTGAGACTCGGGTCTCTCGGGTTCACGTACGCGGAGGAGGAGAAGTGGGGCGACGGAGGCTCGGAGGACTACCGGATGTGGCCGCAAAATGCCAACTTAGGAAGCAGGAGAGCGGGGCCGATCAGGTTCGCGTACGGTACCGATTCCGACACCGAGAGCAACGGTGGCTCGCAGGCTGCGTCGGAGGCGGAGGGGTCGAGCTCGCCGGAGTATCACCGGCTCATGTGGGAGGACGACGAGGACGGGGACGACATGATCGAGATCGAGCTCGAGCTCGAGCTCGAGGAGGAGAACATGATCGAGATTGATATCTCCGGCGGCCGGTGATCGAGAAGTCTCTGCCGTCGCCTTCGCCGGCGGCCGGTCAGAGATTCTTGGTCGGGGGGCTAAGGGGAGATCTTTGCTCGTTAACGAAAGGGCCGATGGGTCGTTGGATTTCCACGTATATGTACACGACATATATGGACGAGGAAAGAGAGTGCAAAATCAAGTACAAGTCCTTCATAAGTTCACTTCTCCGTCATCCAACCAGTGACAGCCATAGGCGTAGATGAGGAAGCCCGACGAGCTCGTACAAATATATGGCTGCCACACAGAAGAGCACGTCAAATATTTTTATGACAAACCAACGAAACTTGTCATCTTCTTTACGGTGATATCACCGTAAAGCATCGAAGTCGAGGACAAGGTAAGTGAGAATCTCCTTCAGAGTTAAGCGAGGTATCTTTTCGAGTCTATCTCAGATCGACTCGGTATCTTCGTCAACGCCATACTACCGACCTTTAGGATCAGGTCTCACTCACCTAACCTAACGTGTCGGTCAAATCAAAGCGAGGTGTCGGTAAGGTAGATGTGGTATGTCCGCTGGGTGGAATTGAAGCGGCGATGACGTGAAGGTGTCGTGATGACGATTGGCTTCGTGACACGACTAGCTTATCATATCGCCAAACCCATCGTCAATCACCAGCTTCAACATGCATTGAATGGTTGATGGCTGTTCCACCGTTGTTGTCACTCCTAAAACAAAATATATTTGCACAATGATTTATGCGGGATCAAACCCTCCAACTAGGTTGATTATAGTCGTGTTTGAAATGGAAATAGGATAGATTTAAAGAATATATGTATATTAGTAAAGATTAAAAGATTAGGATAGCTCGACGTTACTAAGAAGGAAAAGAATCAGATTAGATATATTTAATTTCATTTACTTTAATAAGATTAAGCTTTTTGGAATGTCGGTTGACTACTTACCATTATATGCAATATACAATTGTATCATTATATTATGTATTAAATAAGTTGTATGTGTCTTATAAGGTATATACATCACATATCAGTAGTTTATCGTACATTACGAATATATGATTGTAGATCAGTTTTTGGAAGAGCCGACGTGGCTCCACCGTGTCGATCACGTGGAGCTGAAATTGGCAGAAACATCTGTACACGAGGTTTTATTGCATTTTCCAGTGCATCTAAGATTTTTTTTTTAGTGTGTATATAAGTTTCGTTCTCAAGCTCAACACAGAATTCCTACGGAGTAATCATAATAGTTAAATAATGGCAACATGACGAGCAATTGTGGAAAAAATTAGTCTTATTGCTGCTGCAAGTGCCAAATGTGGACCGGACTATTGGATACAGAATTTTGATTGGGATAAATATTTTTTATATCATTTTGTTCCTAAAGGTATTCTTCTAGAGCTCTCTCAAAGTGATTCGGAAGTGCAACCATATATCGATTTGATAAGTTGGTCATCGGCACCTCAAGTCACTACTAACCCATTGGAGGGATCAACGAGTTTTGCCAAGTAGTTCATTGAAGAACTTCTAATGTTTATATCGAGGAGAGAGTATCAAGTGATCTTCAATGGTTATCTTAAGAAAGTCATATATGATAATCATGCCTATCATAAGAAAGTCATATATGATAATCTTTGATGCTTAGCTAGAGAAGCCACATCGAGTGATTTTCGATGCTTAACTCAAGAAGGACATATTAAGCAATCTTTAATATATAGCCCAAGGAGTCCCGAGGAGGGCGCATTGAGTGACATTCGATGTTTAATATAAGAAAGATGGATCAAACAACCTTTGATGCTTAGTGTAAGGAGGATACATTGATCGACTTTCGATGCTTAGCCCAATAAGAATGCATAAGACAGGGTGCATCATGTGACTATTGATGCTTGACTTGAAGAGGATGCATTGGGTGACTTTTGGTGCTTAGCCTAAGAGAGGTGCATCGAAGTGGTCTTTGATGCTTAGGCGGAGAGGGGCATATTTAGGTGATCTTTGATGCTTATCTATTGAAAAATGTATTTAGTGACTTTTGATGCTTAGCTTGAGAAAAAACGTATCAAATATTTTTCAATGCATATTCATAGATGGGTGAGAATATCTTTGATACTCGCTCGAGAAATGTGTATTAGAGAAATCTTTGATGCTTAGCCTAAAAAGAACATATTAGGTAATCTTTAATGCTTTGCCTGAGAATGACGTATTGGACGACTTTTGATGCTTATCTCGAGGAGGGTGCGTTAGATAATTTTTTATGCTTGGCTCAAGAATGATGCATTAGGCATATATTTGATGCTAACGCTAGCAATAAACATTTGTGCTACTCAATGTCTCAATAAGTGGAAAAGGTTAACAAGGCACCTGCTTAACAAGGCATTATTTGGGTGAGAAAATTAGGCAAAAAGCCATTGATGGGACATTTGAAATTTGAGATGATGAATAAATGCTATAAGAAGCCTCTCTATAGTAATGGGGCATAGTCTACAATATGAGACCTCCCTATAAGCCTTCTTAGCCTTCAGTCCTTGCCTCTTATTCTTGGAACTCCGAAGTATCATCCCTTGTTCGTCTATATCAGGTTGGGAAGATGTCTTCTTTTGGATTGTCCAAGTCTCATTCTCTTAGCTAACCTATTATACAAAAGGTGTTTGATACATTGTTTATATATATCTATGTCTTTTAATTTTTTTTATGTTTTACACAGCATGTAGAGGGCTTGCAATAAGCTTAACAACCTCATTTTGGTTGATTTTATAGTTATCTTAAACCTGTAAACATTAGTTATTTATAGTTGTCATGTAGAGGCAAAACTATCCAAAAATAGGCAAAACTATCCAAGCAGTTATTTTAGAGATTTTCTAGCTCTATAGAGTATTTTATTTCATAGTAATGTCATGTGAGCATTTATGAAGATTTTTGGTTATAGCAGATCACCTTGGATTCTGTATCATGTGATCAATCAGAGCTTATGAAGTATATATTTATAATTTACATTATCCATTAAGTATTTATTGAAATATCTATTTGTGAGATCTCGATTTAAACGTTTCTTCTACCTCATCCTCTTTTTTATAGGTTCTTAAGAGACTATAAGAGGTTTTGGGAAGGTGGATCCTTTATGAACAGACACACAAGGATGTCGTATGAATTAGGCAAAACCAATTAAGTCTATGGTAGTATGATCGAGAGAGCTGAAATCCTATCCTTAGATATCCCACGACCATAACAGAGTATGTATTCATCTCTTTCCTTAGGGGAGACAACAAGTATGGACCTAAAGCTCACTAGGGACCTTCAGATCCTAATGAGTGCCTATGTCTAAGATTTCACTCTAATTCTCAAGTATTTAGAATACTAGCACCTTAGGTACTCTATCGAGTATCAACCATAGGTGCTTTGATCATAGTAGTGCCCGTATCACTTGATGTATAGGTATCTTTACTCGTACATCAATACATTGTAGGCTAGTATTAGATTTTTCTTTCATCCATTGAATGTAGCATGCCTTCAATGGTATATGATATCGTCTTCTCAAAATGGTGCATACCTTGTGGTGCTATATCATAATATTCATCAATGAATGTTGCTATACCAACATTACCTATATCGTGAATTTGTATCAGCACGACTTAATTTGGATTCGAGGGGGTCTCAAGTGCCTGATCCAATTTGACCTCTAAAATTTTTCTTTCATCCATTGAATGTAGCATGCCTTTAATGGTATATGATATCGTCTTCTCAAAATGATGTATAACTTGTGGTGCTATATCATAACATTCATCAATGAATTTTGCTATACCAACATTACCTATATCATGAATCTGTTTCACTCCTAATTTTAAGAAAATGTTGATAATAGTTGAATCAGTCCGACTTAATTTGGATTCTAGAGGGTCTCAAGTGCCTGATCCAATTTGACCTCTAAAATTAAAAATATTTTTAAAATATTTTATATTTAACTAATCTCTGTATGGCTTGTCTGGGAGCTCCGAACTTCTTATCTTAACTGGGTTGGCACATTTGCACTATGAATGGTATACTTCAATTCAAATATCTATTGTATATTTCAATCTACATGTCTAAAAAAAAGAAAAACATACAAATAACGCAAACATTTAAGAAATTATTTTTTTTGGAATTATTACTTCTGTCAACGATCCATCAATTTTTATAAGTTTCGCGTCCCCGTCGACTTCCAAGTCAAGCCGATCCTACTTAGGCAGCACAAGCGGCAGAAGCTGAAGCATGTCAAGTGAATAGAATAGGATAGAACAGAATAGGCAACGTTTTGTCACCGGGAATTGATGGATCCTAACGCGGTTTGACCAAAGTGGAGGGATATGGCCGGTGCATTGGGAATGCTTTCATCGTCTCCGCTGTAAGGATAAGGACTTGGCTGCTTGCCATCTGAACTATAGCATGAAATGAACTATCAAGCGGAGGGGCAGACTCCGTTCTTTCAAAGCTCAGCCACGGATCTCATAAAATTCATACCATTGAATCGGAAATCAAAGTCAACCCAACTCTCGAGCACAAACATAGGAGAGTTGTTTTGGCTGGGTATCATCAGACCAGGAAATCTGTGTCCTCTTCATCTTCTCTCTGATTCACACAGAAACGGAAGGATGCTTCTGCAACACTCAACCTACTTGCACTGTTGAATTCTCGTGTGCATAAACAATAAACAATCGCTTGATCTCCATCTCTTCCTTACGCAGAGACTTGTCATTCACAGAGAAAGACCAGTAGATGTCATCGTCTACTGTTGATTCTGTGTATCCGCCAATGTCCGCATCAGAGTTGCATTTTTGGTAGAATGGCCGCGTAAGATACATAAATATATGTCATCTTCTTGACGTCTTTTTCCTTGTTTAGAATTCCCCAAGAATCGGAATGGGGAGGAAGAATCAACGACGGCTAATCGAATTGATTCGCCAGGTTAAGATTCGTAAGGTGTCAAATCACCCATTCCTTTGGGAAAACCCACGCAAGGAAAGCCGAAACCACATAATGACCTCGTCATCGTCCATATCCTCTTTGTCTCAGCCGTTGGCGGTGGCGTGGTCATCAAGTGCCGGTGCAAGTCTCCTGCAAGCTTATTAGATTGATTACTCCACACTTCACGCTCAATCTCCGCTGACAATAAACTATCATCAATGTCCCAAGGCTCCCTCTCACCCTAATCTTCCATGAATATAGTATAATCAAAGATCCGTTGTTTGATTACATAAATCATAAATATTGAAGCGATTTAGTCAACCCCAGTTTCTCTAATAAAACGTTCATAGGAATTCTTTAACCAAGATTGAGATTTAGAGTCCAACGTCTCACAAGGAAACCTTTGATTAGATCATAAGAAATCATGCGAGTGGAGGATCCATCGGATCCAATTTTTGTATTCTTAGTCCTTTACGTTGATTGGTGTATCTAATTCTGAAGTCTCCAGCCTCCAACCGACGGTCAAGATCCGACGGTCTGTGTCGGTACGCGGATCGCCGCAACTCCATACGCTTTGCACCCGATAAGGTAGGCTAAATCCCGCACCAATTACCGTCGTCACGGATTCTCTCTTCCTCCCATTATATATATGTGCACCCTTCCCACCCTCTTACCTCGCATCCTCATCCCTTCTCGTCTTCCTCTTCTCTCTCTCTCTCTGCGATCCTTGTGTGGGTATAGTTTTCGGAGGCCCGGCGGAAACAATGGCGGGGGGTGCGATCGTCAACACCAGGGGTGGAAAAGACTACCCGGGGAAGCTCACTCTCTTCGTCTTCCTCACCTGCGTTATCGCTGCCACCGGCGGTCTCATCTTCGGCTACGATATCGGCATCTCCGGTGCGACTTTGGATCTTGCAACTAGTTGTTTCGATCTTACTGCTTTTGTGTCCTTTTTATGTCGTTTGGATCTGACGGGGGAGGGGGGATTTGGATTGGTGGAGTGTAGGTGGGGTGACGTCGATGGACTCGTTCCTGGAAAAGTTCTTCCCGGAGGTGTACAGGAAGGAGAAGTCGGACAAGAGCACCAACCAGTACTGTAAGTTCGACAGCCAGCTGCTGACCACCTTCACGTCATCGCTGTATCTGGCGGCGTTGATCGCCTCCTTCTTCGCGTCGACGGTCACGAGGACGTTCGGCCGTAAGTGGTCCATGTTCGGCGGAGGGCTCGTCTTCCTTATTGGCGCCGCACTCAACGGCGCTGCTAAGAACGTCCTCATGCTCATCCTCGGCCGCATCCTCCTCGGCATCGGCGTCGGCTTCGCCAACCAGGTAAGCCGTGGGGGTAATTTTCGATACCAAATTTTCGGTTTTCGGTGAGATAATTTTGATGCGAACTTATTATAGTGATTATATTCTTTTTGGGTCTTCGAAAATTTCAACAAGTGGCACGATGCCAACTTGTGTACTTGCAGTCCACCGACCCTTTACTTCCCAAGTTGACTAAATTTTGGAGCTTTGTTAGAATATTAAAGTAGACAAAGTATTTTGGAAGCGATCTTTCAATGACAAATATGAGTTTAATATATATATATATATAATATTAAGTCAGACATCAATTTAATCTAAAAATTTATATTGTTAGATTATTTAATCTTATATTTTAATCTCTCTTCATATGTAAATATATTATCTTCGCAGTCCGTTCCCGTGTACCTGTCGGAGATGGCGCCTGCTCGACTCCGCGGCATGCTCAACATCGGGTTCCAGCTCATGATCACCATCGGCATCCTCGCCGCCAACCTCATCAACTACGGCACGGCTAAGATCGAGGGTGGGTGGGGGTGGCGCGTCAGCCTCGCGCTTGCCGCCGTCCCCGCTGGCATCATCAGCCTCGGCGCCCTCTTTCTGCCCGACACCCCCAACTCCCTCATCGAGCGCGGCCACCCCGAGGAGGCCAAGCACATGCTTCGCCGCATCCGTGGCACCGACGACGTCGATGAGGAGTACGAAGACTTGGTCGCTGCCAGCCAGGAGTCGAACCGGGTGAAGCACCCGTGGGCCAACATCGTGAAGAGGAAGTACCGTCCTCAGCTCACCATGACCATCCTCATCCCCTTCTTCCAGCAGCTCACCGGCATCAACGTGATCATGTTTTACGCCCCCGTGCTGTTTAAGACTATCGGTTTCGGTAACGATGCTTCTCTCATTTCTGCCGTGATCACTGGCCTCGTGAACGTGTTCGCCACCTTCGTCTCCATCTTCACCGCCGACAAGCTCGGCCGCAGGAAATTGTTCTTGCAGGGCGGATCTCAGATGCTTGTTTGTCAGGTACGAATACATCTAGGACTTGAATCCTCTCCATGATCAGTCTTCAGAAGTGGGAGTTCTTCTTTCACTAATAATTCAGCTTTTCATGAGCCACGTTACTCATTTTGTGATGCAGATCATTGTTGGAACCTTAATCGCAATCAAATTCGGTACCAGCGGGGAGGGGCACTTTTCCAAGGCCTACGCTGCATTCGTGGTGCTGTTTATTTGCGTCTACGTCGCTGGATTTGCATGGTCTTGGGGTCCCCTCGGATGGCTGGTTCCCAGCGAGATATTTCCCCTGGAGATCAGATCGGCGGGGCAGAGCATCAACGTATCTGTCAACATGCTCTTCACCTTCGTCATCGCCCAAGCATTCCTGGCCATGCTCTGCCACATGAAGTTTGGTCTCTTCTATTTCTTTGGTGGATGGGTGGTCATCATGACCGTCTTCATCGCCCTTTTCCTTCCCGAGACCAAGAACGTTCCCATTGAAGAGATGATCCTCGTCTGGAAGGCCCACTGGTTCTGGGGCAAGTTCATTGCGGATGATGACATCCATGTCGGCAATGTTGAGATGGGCATTGACAGATCCAAAATCTACGCATGACTCAGTGGACTGTGTTATTAAGCTATAGGTATAGGTTTTAGCAAACCCTTCGTCAGTATTAGCTCTTATCCTTTCACCATCCTCTAAACTATGCTTTCCTTTTTTCTTTCTTTTGGTTTCTTACCACTGCAATATACAGCGGCTAAAGATTCTTATTAATCCACACCATATGAACCATGTTTGATTAGTGATGAACAAAGCTGTGTGCACGATTGTCTCCAACTTTTTCTTGCCTCTATGATGTGTTGCTTTATCCTCCATAATTCTCAACATGCTTTGTATGGCAGTTTTGGATGCATGTGAACAAAAAGCTTTCAGCTCACACAAATTACCTGAGCCTAAAATTTCTAAGCAGATATATGCATGCACCTCACTCTAAGAAAAAATATTCAGTTTGATAACAAGTAAACGTGATGTCTTCTGCCAACTTTCGGCAGCTGATGCATGCAGATGATGTCAAAGGTGCATGAACAGGTGGTTCTGATCTATCATGGTGCAAAACTGGTCCACGTAAACCTTTCTAGAGAAAGTTCATGAAAATGATATGTTGTTCACGGGAAGGCAGCTTGTATTCATACCCTAAACACTAAGAACTTTGTTTATCCCCAAAATAAGTCCCCCTTGTGAAGGCTGGCTAGCTGACTTTAAACGAATAGAAAACTTGGTGCACCATAAGATGAAATCTCTTCCCGTGTCTCACATGTGAAAGGCCGAAAGCTGAGGGCATAGAAAAGTTTGTGATGTGGACCTGTTTGTCTCGTGAATCGGATTAATGGTTCTCAAGGATGTGGTTTAGATAAAATTGTGGATAGAATCAGGTGATGTGGAGCTGAGCTGTAAATCCATTAATCCTTCTTGGTTCGAAAAGTCAAAGGCACCTTTCGGGAATAGATTTCCATTGACTTCCACCTTTACTCACTCCATCAGTTCATATGTAGTGCGTGCCCACACGCATCTATTGGGCCGGCTACCGGCACTTTGTCATGAAACCCAATGGCCTTCAAGCAGCGAGCTGAGGTCCAATTGTTAATCCAAATCTCTCTCGGGCCTATCAACAAATCGGTGCTATATTTTCTTTTAGGTGTTGGGACGGTTGTCTCCCGCATCGCAGCGAAACGACGACTAAGCATGCGGGTCCCATAATTATACGTGCCAGGTCATCATCCACCACCGAGTCTCGCGGCCACCACCGGCGTCTGTTTCCCTGTCTTCCATTTCTCGTGCCACCAACGTTATGTATAGGTGTCTCCGACATCTCGCCCTCTTCCTCTCGATTTCGTCGTCCTCCTCCTGTCTTCTTCCTCTCGTTCGTTATAATTGGAGATCTCCAAGGAGTGAAAGCCCCCTTTTTTACTCTCCGATCGGCCATGGCGCCGCGGCTGTTCGCGTGCTTCGGCCGTGGCCGCGGACGGGCGACCTCCTCGTCCGAATCACCGGATGCGAACGCGACGGTGGACCTGAATGTGGAGGAGCAGCGGCGGATGGGCCCCGTGCTGGTGGAGCTGTTCTCGTCGCAGGGGTGCGGAACCTCCCCAGAGGCCGAGGCGGTGGCCATGCAGCTGGGCCGCGGGGAGCTCGTGGGCGACCTGCCGCCGGTGGCGGTGTTGGGGTTCCACGTGGAGTACTGGGACTACCGGGGGTGGAAGGACCCCTTCGGCTCCAGCATCTCGACCGTGCGCCAGAAGGCCTACGTCGACGCGCTGCACCTCGACACCCTGTACACGCCGCAGGTCGTGGTCAACGGCCGCGCCCAGTGCGTTGGCACCGACCTCGACGCCATTTCGGCCGCCCTCCGATCCGTCCCCAGGTTCCCCTCACCCACCATGAAGGTTTGGCTTCCTCCTCTGTGACCAGAACTGATCATAATATTTCCTAACAATGAGTGGATCGAATCCAATATATATTAATTACCGACTCTCTTTAATTCTTAGTCCTCTCCACATGAATATTTCCTTGATAATGAGGAGGTTGAATGGGCAATGCAGGCGACGTTCCAAAAGCCAGCGCCCGACACACTGCAGGTGTCCTTCACAGGGGCGTTACGGAGCAAGGTGGTCGGACGCGCCGACGTGATGGTAGCACTCTACGAGAGCGGCCTTGTCACCGAGTGCGACAAGGGCGAGAACAAGGGCCGCGTTCTCACCAATAACTACGTAGTCCGACGTCTCGAGAAGCTCGTCTCCGTCAAGGGCATCTCGCCAAATAAGAACCTCTCTTCTTCTCTCCAGTTCACCCTCTGGGATGGCTTCAACGCTGCAACATGCGGCCTCCTCCTCTTCGTTCAGAATGCCTCCCTCCATACTTTTGGCGTGCAACAGCTCCAAATCCCTGAAGACACCCTCTGATCTTATATATATATATATATATATATATATAATTCATCAAAATCATGGATTCTCGACCCGAGATCTTATTTTAAAAATATCAAATTTA
>LVTN01000010.1:22982-56498 GCA_001649415.1 Musa itinerans | reverse complement strand
ATATATATATATATATATATATATCCGTTCCTAGTTGATCCATGCCTTGTCGATCCATGTAGTCATGTAGTAAGTGAAGACCATGACCATTCCTCGAATAAAAAGCTCGATGTTTGTGTTGTGCTAGGATGACATTGACTGCAGGTCAGCACGGCTCACAAGTTTGTCATAGAAAGATACGTGGTGCTTTCGAATGTTGGTTGGTGTGGAGCGAACCGGTGAGCACGATGCCGAGGTATTGCTTGTTGCCTAAGATAGATTCTACGTCCTTAAGGTTCCGGAGCTTAATCGAGATGGACCTTCACTTCATCGAAGTTCCTGCACAGGAGATTGGTATCGGGGAGGTTTCCAACTCAACCCCTTCGATTTTGAGAGCTAACTTTTTATACATGGGCGATCAATGGCGGGAGGCTAATAACTTCTCTCCTTAATCCGCGGTTCTTCGGGGGTTGGGGTTCATTTATATCAATGATCAACTGATATATTTTACTTTGATGTATTGTTTATGAAGGACGATCGCAGGCGCATCGTTTATTTCGGTTATAGAGTCTGCGGGATAAACAGACATCGGTTGCTTGTGTTAAGTGATCGGAAAAAAGGGAGATGGATTCTACCGTCGAGATTAATGCTCCCGAAAAAAGAGAGATGAGTTCTGCCATTAGGAATTAATGCTCATGAAAAGAGAGAGATGGGTTCTATCATCAGGGATTAATACTCCTGTGATCGGGTTTGTAACCTCCCCATTATCGTAGTTCCTGATTTATTTTATTCGATAATGTTTACTATCAACGTCTTATCGACAACATCCAGTAGATAAATATGCAAGATTATTTTTCTCTGACGAGAATAATCTTCTCGGTTCCTTTTTGATACTTGCATGAGTTGAATCAATAGAGACCACATATACTAAGCAGATCTCTCCAACCTTTCCCATTTGTCGACCTCATTACGGCAGATCTCCCGACATGGCCACCTCTTCGGATAAGGAGAGGATAAGGCCACACACCGCACGGCCGTCAGATAGATCTCAACCTCCACATCATCCATTCATCTGATATCCCAAGATAACCCCCGCAAAGCCTATAACCCACCACATGGTCACAGGCTTCCAACACCTGACTCGACTCTTGCGCTATACTTCAGCTGGAGAAGTGAGGAGGAGGAGAGTGTTCGTGAGAAATGGCCTCCACAGCCGCCGCCACCTCCCCGTTCTTGGGCACCCGCCTGCGCCAGCACGGTGTCGTCGCGAGGGCGGTCGGCCGATTCCAGGCGCAGTTCGGGTTCGGCACCAAGAAGTCCCTGCGCAAGAAGGTCAAGGCGCCGACGTCGGACCGGCCGCTGTGGTACCCGGGCGCCAAGGCACCGGAGTGGCTGGATGGCTCGCTCGTCGGCGACTACGGGTTCGACCCCTTCGGCCTCGGCAAGCCGGCCGAGTACCTTCAGTACGACTTGGATTCACTGGACCAGAACCTGGCAAAGAATCCGGCAGGGGATGTGATCGGGACTCGGACGGAGAGCGTCGACGTGAAGTCCACTCCCTTCCAGCCCTACTCTGAGGTGTTTGGGCTCCAGAGGTTCCGTGAGTGCGAGCTGATCCACGGTCGGTGGGCTATGCTCGCCATCCTCGGGGCGCTTTCCGTCGAGTGGCTCACCGGCGTTACATGGCAAGATGCTGGCAAGGTACGATGACGTCGCACACCATAGTGATGCGCGTACGTAAAAGAATGTTTATATTTACTGCCGAATTCTTTCTTACGTGAAAGCTTTACTTTCAGAAACAACAGTATTCATCTGCCCAAGTCTTCCTAAATTATTGTTTCTTTCTATTTTCCTCTGGAATAAAAACACTTTCAACGCTGTATGTAAACACTGGTTGGATGTGTTTCTGCAGGTAGAGTTGGTGGATGGGTCCTCATACCTCGGCCTCTCCCTCCCCTTCGACATCACCGCATTGATATGGATCGAGGTGCTCGTGATAGGGTACATCGAGTTCCAGAGGAACGCAGAGCTCGACACGGAGAAGAGGCTGTACCCCGGCGGCAAGTACTTCGACCCTCTCGGCCTGGCGGACGACCCTGAGAAGAAGGCCTCCCTGCAGCTGGCGGAGATCAAGCACGCCCGCCTCGCGATGGTGGCCTTCCTAGGCTTCGCTGTCCAGGCCGCCGCCACGGGCAAGGGTCCCCTCAACAACTGGGCCACTCACCTGAGCGACCCACTTCACACCACCATCTTTGACACCTTCTCCTCCTCCTCCTCTTAATTGCAGCCACCTCTTCTTCTTGATCCTCGTCATGTATTTCCTTCGAGTGAGGTTGCCTTGTATGATCATTGTCATATTGTAAATGATTACTTATTTCACTTGGAATTCCTAATTAATTCTCGGTATATGTGGTACTAATTCCCGGCGTAGTTAAGAGCTGATTTAATCAAATTAATTTTTTATTCGATTGGATTCGATTAAAATAAGAGTCGTTTCAGATCCACCTAATTGAATTGATTTAAAATCGATTAATCTGATTCTATTAACTAGTTAATCGATTTATAATTTTCAATAATTTAAAATATATAATTTTTTTAATCTAATTCGATTAACTAGTTAATTAATTTATAATTTAAAATATATAGTTTTCAAATGAACCAGTTCGATTTAATTAAATCGAACATTATCTTGCTTCAATTAGATCAACATAATATAATTTATGAAATCAGACTTATGTCATTTGTGAAATTGAACATTTAGATCGATTTGATTAGTCAGTTTTAATTGATTAAGAGCTCAAGACAAATAACTTAATTGGATTGATATTTTTAAATTAAAGTTCATTTAATTCAATCCGAAACTGAATAATCGAACCGAAGAAAAGTCGCTCAGAATATAAACTTTTTGTAGCCTTTATAATTGAACAATTGATAAATCAATTGAACTGAATCAATTTTGAACCAATTTAATTTTAATTTGGTTTGATTTTTTTTTTTGGTTCTATTTGAACACTCATGTTAATATGAAATTTTACATTAAAGAATTGTATAATCCAAAGTTTGTTGAATCGATACATACCGTCGGTACCAAGAGATACGTACTAGTCTTATAGGATACCGATACATGAATCACCTTTACTGGGTAGTACTAGTCACTTAATCCCGTAACTAGTAATACGAGATCTGTACTAGGCAGTAATGATTGAAATTCAATTATTACCAATGTATACCGATCGATACGTTTAAATATCATTCGTTATCGATCAAGGATTGAGATTGTTTTATTTGACCATTTCAGACTTAGAAAGGGGTTTGTAAACCATTTTCTCCCTCTCTTTTAACTCATTTCATTCCTTCAATTTCTCAAATTCTCATAAACTCTTTTTCACTCATATCTCTTTCTCTTTCTTATTTTCACTCTAAGTACATTCATATGATGTATCAATATATTATGTTAGGAGATCAAATTCAAGAATGAGTTCGAAAAATATATTATATTGATATACATATACATAGAATCAAGGACCCCGATTTATCGCTCATGGAGTTCCATCATTCTTTTTTATGATAGAACCAAGTATATCCATTGATTAATTACTTAGCTCATTTAAATCTTCAAGTTGAAGGTATATAAAAAGTAATTTAATAATTTAAATAATATATTTATCGATAATTCAATATTAATGGAAGGATGATCCCGAACGTACCACAAAACTATTCCTTAAAGTCTAAGAAAGATAAATGATCATAATCTAACTTTTTTTTTAGGTTTGTTTTTTAATAATTTTGAGCATATCATCGATAAGATACATACCGTATCGTACTGAGTAAGGTTCGATGCACCGGCATGGACCAAAATTGTGATCCTTGTTACAATCTATTGAAATGGTAAACTCAACTCGATAGCGTTGCTTGCCCGACCATGTATGGTCTTGTCTTCGGAAATGCATAGAACATTTAGATAAATGTATGATCATTTAGTTAGGTGTAAAGTGGATGCTTCGAACATAAGAATGCTAACTTTGCAAGGGATGATCAACGATCAATGCTGGTTCTGGATAACCATACGAACCCAAATCATAGTCACGGTCGTATGTAAAGCAGATGGATCCATTAAGCAATGCCAAGGCCGGAAGTAATCAACTAATCACTTGCCATGATTCGATTTAATAAAATAATTGATTTATTAATTTTTATCGAACGTGAATTATTGACCCAAAATACATAAATCCAACTTAATCGTAATATATCCATCATATTTTTATATGCCAATCTAAGTCTTTACCTATTTCGATATGAGATTGAACCGAGATGCTACAAATTTCAGAAAGAACTGTAACCTCCCCAGTGTAAGCCTCACAATGGCTGGAACTGACCTTTATCAATTTGCTCACAAATCTGTTATCTGAAATTTGGTTTCACTTATTGATTTCATGAAAAACCAGCATTGGTTATATGAATGATTTTGCTTGATCCTTACATTTCAATATCTCGGGCTTTCAAGAATGATATCACCAAACATGACAAAAATCTGAAATTACTCTGTTCTGTTCAGCATGCTTCCCAGACTTCGTCCCTCCTGGATACACTTCATTCACTTTGTAGTCATAGGTTTTGGTGGCACTCATCATGTGCTTCTTGCACCGGAGACTCTTGAAGAATCTTTTCCGATCATCCTTTGTCGAAGTGATACGGTCTGATCATATTGGTAATAGACAATCTCATCTGACCACAAGGATAAACAAAAATTAAAACACAACTTAGTAAACCTGCAAGTTGAGAGCACTGTTGCTAAGAAACTCTACTCTGTAAGGTTCTGAATGATTAAATAGCAAGGAATTAACCACTAGAGTCACAAAAATGTAAATATGAACTTCTTTTCTAATTTAATTGTGAAAATTTAGATTGGTGTCTATTCTTTTGTAGCCAAAAGATGATTTACGTCATCACAGAGATTTTTCATTGTGTTCATTTTCTTAATCGCTTGTTTACATTGTTCAGAAGATGCAGTGTTGTTCCTTTAATTGTCTTCTTGTTATTTGTTTTCTTCTTAATAGGAAAGATATAAAACTTTTTGTATTTTAATGGTACCTGTATAAGAAACATGGTCTTGATAAGTATAGAGACAATTTAAGAAGAGTATGTTTTGATGATGCTGTTGTAATGCACTTACCAAATGCAGAAGATGGTAGCGCCCAAAATTTAGGCTTGCAACAAGCGGAGCATGAAGCAGGGTTAACCCCCAAGGCTTGCAACCAGTTGCTCATCTTCTGACGATATCCCGCAATGTCTAAATGCCCTTCTCAGGCCGCGAGTCAATTTTTGGGCACCCCTCGATGTGCAGTGTCTTCAGCAATACAAGGCTATTCAGATCGGTTGGCAGTCTGGTTAGATTGTCGCAGTCGCTGAATCTTAGTTCTTCAAGGGAGGAGAGCCTCTGGAGCCACTTCTCTTGTTCGAAGTGATACGGTTTGATCATATTGGGAATAGACAATCTCATCTGACCACAAGGATAAACAAAAATTCAAACACAACTTAGTAAACCTGCAAGTTGAGAGCAATGTTGCTACGAAACTCTACTCTGTAAGGTTCTGAATGATTAAATAGCAAGGAATTAACCACTATAGTCTATGAACTTCTTTTCTTATTTAATTGTGAAAATTTAGATTGGTGTCTATTCTTTTGTAGCCAAAAGATGATTTACGTCATCACAGAGATTTTTCGTTGTGTTCATTTTCTTAATCGCTTGTTTACATTGTTCAGAAGATGCAGTGTTGTTCCTTTAATTGTCTTCTTGTTATTTGTTTTCTTCTTAATAGGAAAGATATAAATCTTTTTGTATTTTAATGGTACCTGTATAAGAAACATGGTCTTGATAAGTATAGAGACAATTTAAGAAGAGTATGCTTTGATGATGCTGTTGTAATGCACTTACCAAATGCAGAAGATGGTAGCGCCCAAAATTTAGGCTTGCAACAAGCGGAGCATGAAGCAGGGTTAACCCCCAAGGCTTGCAACCAGTTGCTCATCTTCTGACAATATCCCGCAATGTCTAAATGCCCTTCTCAGGCCGCGAGTCAATTTTTGGGCACCCCTCGATGTGCAGTGTCTTCAGCAATACAGGGCTCTTCAGATCGGTTGGCAGTCTGGTTAGATTGTCGCAGTCGCTGAATCTTAGTTCTTCAAGGGAGGAGAGCCTCTGGAGCCACTTCTCTTGTTCATCGGTAAAGGATTCAAGGGAGCTGCAGTAAACAACATCCAGTCTCTGGAGTGAGGGAAGGCATTCAGCTGGAAGGCAATCAGTGAGAAGTGAGATATTATCTATGCTAAGTTTCAGAATTGCAGAGATATCATTGGTTTCACTACTCTCCCAGATAACATCATCGGATAGCACGACATGAGGCTTTTTGTATGATTCCCAGGTAACATCATCAGATAGCACAACATGAAGTCTTTCGAGCACGGTAGGCAAAACAAGCGATCCCCTTAACTTGTGGCAGCGGTCAATCTGCAGCCTACGGAGGCGAGGGAATAACTGAGAGCTTGCCTTTACACCTGACCACTGCCTCCATTCACCCATATCACTGAACAGCAGCTCTTCCAGCAAGGGGAACGCTATGCTATGCCCTCCATAGAATCCAGAGCAAATATGCTTTACTAACTTGAGAGACTTGAGATGCAGGATTTTGAGGAACAGCAGCTGCCCAAGCGGTGGCAAGACTTCCCAGCCCTGGCAATCCTCCAATTCAATATGTTCCAGATTGGACAACCACGACGTCTCCAGCCAACTTGGAGACTCGGTCCCCATGTAGCCTATGATTCTCAACTCAGTGAGATTGCGATGTGGCCGAAGGGCTTCCAGTACCTCCTCATGCTTGTCGTTATCTTTTCTTCCTAATTGTCCCCAGTACAAATGCAATGCACTAAGGTGCTCTTTATTGTCTAACTCGGCTGCCCTGCAGTCGCTTGCACTTCCCGCCATATCCAGATTCATGATGCTTAATTGTCCTCGCAGCTGCCTCATGTCCCTCAACTGTCCTAGCTCGTATCCATTTTTCTTCCTTACATGAAACTCTCGTAGTTCTTGGAGGGATCTCAACTTGCCAATCTCGACGATAGTGGAAACCTTTTCTGGATTTATATTCAGATAACGCATGTTGACTAATCTGTGCATTCCTCTCGGTAAAGGCCTGCCCAGATGCAGTGGTGAACGAAACTGGAGACTCAACCCTTGTAGCTGGTAAAGCCTGCAGATCCACTTGGGCAAATCTATGAACTGGCCACCTGGAACTTCTAGGTACCGGAGATGTCTCATGTGACCAATGCTCTCTGGCAATACATCCAGCGCTAGCCCATCGAATACAATGACTCGAAGGCGTTTTAGTCGTTTCAATGTGACTTCGATGAAATCCATGAGCTTGGACTTGGCAACCGTATCCAGTAAACTACCATTCACTACTAGGCTGCGCAAAGTTTTCAGCTTGGGTGCGGTCTCATAAAGCTTAGCCAGATTGCTTGAACTAACATAGACATGGCGCACCCTATCTGGAATTTCCTCTGATTCATCGTCTTCAACTCTACAGTACTCATGGGCAGATAAAGATTCGGCAAGCTGATGCAGCAAGTCATGAACCACGTAATTGCCAGACTGACGGTTCAATGAGTCCTGAAAGAAGGACCGATGCAGTAACTCATCAAAGTAGTCCTCGCCTACGTCCTCCGGTCTCCTCCCTCGTTCACCAGGTTGGAGAAAACCTTGTGCCATCCACATACGCACCAGTCTGTCTTTCTCGAAGCAGTAATTCTTGGGAAACAAAGAAAAGTAGACAAAGCATTGTTTCAGGCCGGAAGTAGGCAAGTGCTCATAACTCAACCTCAATGCTGGGAAGATGTCATCCTCTTTTTGTTGCATTTGCCACAGTTTGCTCTCCATGATACTCCTCCAGTGTTCTTCCTCTAACTTGGACTTCAACGCCCCCCCGACGGTCTTTGCTGCTAAGGGTGAACCAACAAGCTTGTTGGCTATCCGCTCTCCGATCAACTTCAATTTCGGATGATCGTCGGGGTTGGCATCACCGAATGCACATCGTTCGAAGAATTTCCGGTAGTCAGCACCATTTAAGCCCTTAAGGATTACCGGTGCCCTTGTGCCCATATTATTTGCTACCATTGGAATCCTCGAGGTAACTAAAACTCTGCTACCCTCCTTTCCAAAATGAAATGGTTTCCGGAGGGTCTCCCATCTACTTCTCACCTCGTTCCACACATCATCCAGAACAATTAAGAACTGCTTATCCTTTAGCTTATCCTTGAGAATTTCTTGGAGTGTATCCAGATTTGTGAGATGGTGGCGACTGTCTCGGCAAACGGACTCCAACATCTTTCTTGTGAGCCTTCTCACATCGAATTTTTCTGAGACGCACACCCATAATTTCACATCAAAATGATCATCGATCCGGCTATCATTGTAGACACATTGTGCAACGGTGGTCTTTCCCACCCCTCCGATCCCAACTATCGCCACCACAGAGAACCTCTCGTTGTTGGACCTCGAGGATACGTCAGGCATCAGCAACAAGCGTACGAGACTGTTGATCTCGTGTTCGCGGCCCAAAACTTCCGATTCGTTCATGATGGAGGTCGTCTCCCTCCACTCCGGCACATCGCTTTGCGCATCGGAACATAAAACCCCATGCTTCTGGTTCTGAGCACCTAAATCTGACGGTAACAGGAAGTTCCCGATCGTTGCCACAATCTTATCGAATCTTTCGATAACCTTGTCCAGTTCATTTAGATCCTCATCACGGAAAAATAGATGCTTAAAAAAGACACTAGTCGACTGGGCAAAACTAGCAGAAGCGGATGAGAAGTCGGTGTGGACCTTGTCCTTGCCCTTTACCGTGTCCCTGAGGATCTGGTACTCGAAGCCATCCAGCACGTCCTCTGCTTCGAAAGCGGCATCCTTGAGCTCACACAACCAGGCTTCCAAGTGTTCTTTCTGGTGGCGACCGAGATCGGTTGCATGGATCACGGCATGTATCTTTCTGAGATTGACTTCCAGCTTGTTCAGCTTGTCCTTCGCACCCTTCTGATACTTGAGCTGCTTTCCGATGTAGGAGCCGACCTGATCGGCCAACCTGGCAAAGAAGATAGACGCGAACCATCCTCCTATCACGAGTCCTGCCATGGATTTAAGCTTTCGATTTGGCACGGATGTGAATGGTGATTCCTGCAGCTCTCTATCACTACAAAAAAGAACATATCAGCTGCGAAGACCACATCTTTCTTTGCAAGTGCTATGATGTAGGTTGACAAAGTTGGGCCGGTCTCCAGGATATGCTGCAACCGCTGACGACGTCAAATGTGGGTAGGATGTACCTCGAGTCTTTCTTCTAGATTCGAATAGCAGATGCACATGATGAGGGTGGTTGCTTTGATCCAACCAATCAAATGTCTTGGTAGAGTTACTTGGAAATTCCCGTGTCGTATATGTAACACAACAGAACAAGTAGAACGTTTCTATAATAAGATTGTTCATCGATATCTACGTTTTCCACCACCAACAACAGTAAACTGAGCAACAACATTTCCAAAGTTGTAGTTGTGATACATGCCAAGTTATCTGCTCTACATGCATCAGGAAAGCAGCATCTCTCCGTGGTAGCTTCCCTGATTTGTTTTTCTTCTCAGCTCAACAAAAAAGTAATTTTGTACACAATCAACAGAGATGATTGGCAAAGAACGAGTGACTCCTCACAAGTGTCATCACATTTCTGCTAGAAAAGCTCCATATTTTTCTCGTAGATTCCATTACATACGCTACATTATCCTTCTAATGAGCCAAAGCTGATGAAAAAAATAGAATTAGACACCCATGAGAAACTTGTTACATGCTACTTAATAAGCTGTTACTAGTTGAGACCCCATGCGGCCGCTAAATGCATCATTAGCTGATCCGGTGGTGTCCCCTCCCAATATTCTGGTGGTTCTGAAACAGAAGCTTCACGAAGATTCAGCAACATCTCTCTCTTCCATTCGAGGGGGATGCTGAGAAACTCGCTTCCATTCTCCACAACAAGATCCGGTGACTACAAAAGCAAACATTGAACGATTACATAATTTCCGCAAAAGTCCCCATTGGGCTTTACTTTCTTTTTGCAAATAAACGAAAAGAAAGGCAAACTTGATTTATTGTTTTTTTGTTTTTTTTTTTAGTGAGCAAAAGTTTTGTGGACGCAACAAAAGAGTAGCACTCAAAAGTGGGAATTTAAATGACTGCATGTTCGGATCGCATGGTCTCGTAATTGTTTCTTTAAAAGATAGGCTTTTTGCTTCAAGAAACATCTGAAATAGAGATTTATTCTTAAAATACAATAAAACAAAAAAAAAACATGAAACATGTCTCTTGCGTTTGACCTTTGACATTTTATTTTAAGATAAAAGAAAAAGAAACATCATCATGCAGTTTAGTTATCCAAAATGAAAGATGCTAAACTAACATTTGCATGGCTGAAACGAACTCAACTTTCAGATGAACTAGTGGATTTTCCACAAGCTCCTAATACTGAAGAATTTGCTTGTGGATCTCAGAAAGCTAACAGGAATACAGAATGTCCAATAAGTTGGCACATTCTCCTATTCTCCACATGCTCTGCCATGAATAATGCCAAATAAGTTGGTATATTTTCCTAATTTTTCTCTTGAACACCATAGTAGGAATACAGAAAAGAAAACTTCATCATGCTTAACCTCATGGGTGTAAACAAGTGTACTACTTTTGTCAACTTCACAAAAGTCTACCTTAATAATCAAGATAAATCATATACACCCCAAACATAAAAAAGAATCAATATAATCTAGCTTCGTGCATTAACGAATTTAATCTATTTGCACAACAATAATATCAACAACAACAATAAAACCATAATTGCCCAACTATTTGCACAATATTTTATAAAAGATATTGTAATAGAGAATAACCGAAACACAATCAAATAAATATTTGTATAACGATATTTTATAAAAGATATTGTAATAGAGAATACTGAAACACAATCAAATAAATATTTGTATATCAATAATGATACCTGATGGAGCCAGCTAAGCGCTATATCAAACAAGCTTTCTTCCAGAACAAACTGTCCAATTGCACGAAAGACTTCGCTCGCTATTTCATTAGAGAGCTGATCAAATACTGGACCAGATTTATCCATTAGCTTTACAAGTAATAAGTCATCACCAGTGGACAGAATCTCTGCATAAGCTGAATCAACATCGCCAACATAAAGTGAATCCATCGCACGAGTCCACGAAGCCCAAAGTGGACCCTTGTCCAGCCCCAGATTATCATCTGCTATACCTTCAGCATCTAATTCAGGGACAGCTACTCGTGCTGCAGTTATGGATGTTATGTTGTCTTCCCCAGCTACTCGGATAGCTTCTAAAGTAGCCTCATCCTTTGAGGCTTGCCAAACACTTCTTGCAGAAGGCCCTTCACCAAGCCTAAATGGTCCTGGTCCCTTATCCCAGGCCCACCTGCCACCAACTTGATCAGCGTCATGCTCAGATCTAGGTACTCTACCATCCACTGGAACAGAATTGAACCCTCTCCTAGAGTTCACGACACCATTCCTTGAGGCACCATGGTAATCCCATGTTTCAGATTCTGACCTCCAAGGAGAACCTCGTCTCCTTACTCCAGAAACCATACTTTCTGATGAGAGAAACCTCTCTGGAAATGGAAACCGCCCCTCACTGTCCCTGCCAAACTTTGAGTTGGAGCAATCATGAAGGCCATTGTACTTGCCTGAAGACCTACCTGGAGATTTATCGAATCCCTGCATCATATTTCCACATCTCCTTCCTGGTTTAATAGCCAAATCACGGGCCATTTCATCAACAACTCTCTCAAGACCCCTCACTCGATTTTCTAGAGTTACCATGCTATCATGGGAACCTCCCATAAAGTCCTGCAATACAAAAGCAACAGGTGAGCTGCTTGCCAGCTGGCAACATGTATATCAGGCATATGGTAACAGGCAGAAAAATCTTCTCAATGTGATTGTCCAAATCCCAGAAAATCTTTTCAATGTGACAGTGGGCTTTACTCGCATCAGTGGTATTCACATGACATCGGTATGCATTCACACATCGTTTCAGTAGTTGCTTGTGTTAGAAGGAAGTACCTGTGCATGAACAATTGCTTCTGAATATCCAAGGCGGAGTGCGCCTGAATATATTGTATAAACAAGAAAAAGGTACAATATCAAAGTTGCAACCATATTTGATCCTTTAACACAAGTGGATCACATAATGAAGTCACCTTTACCAAGATACCACTTCTTCAAGCGACTAAAAGACAGAAAAAAGAATTAAGTTATCAACTTGATCTTATACTGTTATTTAAAGAAAAAAAGGCAAATGTAAATAGTGATATCACACAATAGATGAATCAATTATATGAGGCAAACCAATCAGTATTTGTGGCACATGAAGAGGTGGAGCAAGAATTGAATAAATGGACAGCATACAGTGAGAAAGTTTTCAAAAAGTCCAATTATAGGCTGAAGGTAGGAAAAGTTTGAGGAAT
Organism: Musa itinerans; assembly: GCA_001649415.1. Taxonomy (NCBI): domain Eukaryota; kingdom Viridiplantae; phylum Streptophyta; class Magnoliopsida; order Zingiberales; family Musaceae; genus Musa; species Musa itinerans. The sequence continues at coordinate 43,930 of LVTN01000010.1, read as the reverse complement.
ACTATCTTAGAACAACAAATTATCATAAATTGCAAGAAAAAGAAACAAGATACTTGTAGAAACACATCTAAACATGAATGAGAAATATAAAACTACTCTTTGTAAATCAATCTTCATAAACAACGAAAAACATAATGAGACCAATCTTGAGAGCCAACAGGCACTAAAAGGATATGCAGTCTAACAATCTGCTGAAAGCAATAAAAAAATGAGCTACTAAATCATTAAGTGAAGGAAAGAAAAAAGAATTTATTGTTACATAAAAAAAAATGAAAAACTAGCAACTTCATTTATGGCAAACCTGTAACATGTTCATAAGACTGATTTGTTGCCTCTCTAATTGGGCTAGCTGCCTCTGTATGGCAGACCAATTCGCTTTATTGCTCATAAAGGACCCTTCAGCATGAGCATCAGATCTAGGGACATTAAGACAGCCAGGAGAGGGATCTTTCTGACAGACCTCCAATCTATCGTCAGCATCAAAATCCTCTGCTTTTGATTCTTTTGCTCTGATACCTCTTTGCTCTGTCCATCTCCCCCTAGGAAAATAATCCGAGTCTTGCACATTATTGTGAACCCCCAGTCGTTTCTCTGCATTATGATAATTAGCATTATTATGTCCATGAATGTCATCCGATTGCTGGAGTGTTGCTCCACTATGCTTCGGTGTTTCCGTTGAATCACTATAAATTGCTTCTGGTCCTTCTTCACATTGTGAATGAGAAGACTGCAAACAGTTACGAGGTAACACTACTTCTACAGGCAGGTCATCTGAACTCTTCTTCTCAAGCTTTTGGAAGAAGTCTGGGTTCAATTCTTTGTCAGTCAAAGATGGTGCTTTTTTCTTTAACAGTATGACTGCTTTCTCAGGCATATTAGTGCCTTTTCCTCTGGATACAGAATCATTTTCACTGGGTGAAGAACCAGCAGATGAGTTTTTCACAGTTTCTGACCTCTTATTAGAGTTGGACCTCTTGTGAGTTGCCTTTTCGTCACTATCAGTTAAGTCAGAGATTCTAGAATCTGCAGGTCAGAAAAAAGGAAGTAACAGAAACTGGAAAAGAAGGATAAGTTTAAAATGTCAGAACGCTCAGCACATGCCTTTTTTGTCTCCTGATGTTCCATCCTCTCCTTGTCCTTTGATCTTCTTCCATATCTGCAGTGCCTCCATCATGCTATCTCTGACAGGTTTTACCTAAAATGGACAATGCAAGATATTGACAGACCTAGCAAAACAAGATGTATAGCCTTTGACAAACTTCCATTAAAAATTATGTTCAACTGACTATATCAAGTTTAAGCGCATATCTTGTAATTGATGCATTAATAAAAGAGACACCTTATCAAAACGGCAAGCGTCAAGGGCAGTTATTGTTGCTGCAGCTCCATCACCAAGCAAATGACTCGAGTGAGAGGCCAAGACACACAATGTGTCTGCAGCTGCCTTACGGGTAGCCCATTCACTGCTTTCAAGACATTCACGAACAATTTGCAGCAGTTGTTGCATGCTCTGCAGATGTATCGCTCCTACCTGAAAAACAAAGTGGTAAGTATTCTGTTTGGAGTTTGGACCAACCTAATCTAATCTGATTTCCTTCAGGAACTCTAGCCTGTTCTCTTGGTGTATGCAAAGAGAGCACTTTTCTCTTTCAAGAATAATAGGAAATGATATATTGCCAACAGAAGCCCCTGACCAAACACTAGTAAATTACAACAGAAATAAAAATAAAAAGCGAGGATTCAAAATATCATTTCCATCTTGAAATTGTTTATTTGATGAAGAAGACATACATTTAAAGCTGAGGTAAAAAGATTCAGTGTTATTTTACAAGTGGAATAGTTGACTACTGATTTCAAACAGTGAATATGTTTCTTTGAGGAGAAAAATAGGCAACATCTCAAAAAAAAAAATTTTGGTTTATCAGTTCTTATTAACACTCTAAAAAAACAAAGCATACGTCAGATAAGTTTATTAAACACCAAAGAGCATTTACAAGATATATCTGACGCTGCCCAACTCTGAGGTATAAAATTAAAAAGACAAGCTGCTTCTCTGCAAAGATGATGAAACATGCTGAAATTGAGATAAACCATACTAGACAAGATTTGAAAACCATTAAAAATGTATACATTCTTAAATTAGAACATGACTACATAAGTGTCAAGAAGAAAGAAGACAAACAGGATACCATGAAGTAAGAGCAACAGAAAGGATCAATTAAGTAAAAAAAAAAAAAAATCAAAAGCATTGTCGACTTCTCTGTTCCCATTCAAGAAAGAATTTAATCAGACAACAGGAGTACAGAAGAGAAGAACACAGAGAGCCAACATAAATTTCCCATAATCAAGACTACAAAAATGAGAATATGGAAAATCTCATTGGCTTCGATGAGACCATTAAGGACAGATTAGCCGAAAGAAGAGAGGAAAATACCATGGATCTGATCTCCAGTTCAGATCGCACAATGTGGTTTACCTTGAATGCAACTCTGAGGTATAAAATTAAAAAGACAAGCTGCTTCTCTGCAAAGATGATGAAACATGCTGAAATTGAGATAAACCATACTAGACAAGATTTGAAAACCATTAAAAATGTATACATTCTTAAATTAGAACATGACTACATAAGTGTCAAGAAGAAAGAAGACAAACAGGATACCATGAAGTAAGAGCAACAGAAAGGATCAATTAAGTAAAAAAAAAAAAAAATCAAAAGCATTGTCGACTTCTCTGTTCCCATTCAAGAAAGAATTTAATCAGACAACAGGAGTACAGAAGAGAAGAACACAGAGAGCCAACATAAATTTCCCATAATCAAGACTACAAAAATGAGAATATGGAAAATCTCATTGGCTTCGATGAGACCATTAAGGACAGATTAGCCGAAAGAAGAGAGGAAAATACCATGGATCTGATCTCCAGTTCAGATCGCACAATGTGGTTTACCTTGAATGCCATCATCACCGTCGACACATACAAACCCAGGAGGTTGTTCTAACGTAAGGGCTTAATGCCTACTAAAACAATCTACATTGGTAGGTTATATAGACAATATCAAGAAACTAAAAGAATCCACAAACAGACCTGCGCCAAGCTAGAGACAACTGAAAGCAACGCCCCCTTGGCAAGAAAGCTCTGGCCTCCAAGAAGCTTACAGATCCTGGGGCACAACCTCTGGAGCATCGTCCCCGACGCCGTCACCCTTCCCTCCTCCCCCTCCCCACCATCATCGTTAACCCCGGCACACTCCACCACCCTAGCAAGGCACATGGCTGCCCCGCCTTGCACCGCCTTATTCTGCTCCCCCATGGCGTCGAACAGCGGCTTCACGAACAGCGCCACCATCGAAGATGACCCTCCGATGCCGCCAGCGCTGTCCTCCGGCGCAGCCGCTGCCGCGACCCAGGGGCGAAGGTAGAGCGCCGCGAGCGAGCCCGCGGCGTCGCGGCAGGCATCGCGAACAGAGGAGTCAGAGGCCGAGTCCTTGATGCGGCGGGCAATGTGGGCCATGATCTTGGAAAGGTGGGCGGAGGCGGCGTCAGTGTGGACGGCACAGAGGAGGGCGAGGAGGCGGAGGGACTCGCGGCGAGCGATCAGGAAGGAGGGGTGCTTGGAACCGGCGGTGTCTTGGGGGGTGGGCGAAGGCAGGGAGGGGTCGTGGACGAAGGCGTTGAGGAGCACGGGGACGCCCTCGGCGGGGAGGGTGCGGATGATCTTCTCGAGGTCGTCGACGGCGATCTGGTGGGTGTCGCGATCGGATAGCTTCGCGAGCGCCGCGAGGATCCGCGACTTGAGCTCCACCATGGCGACATGGGAGGAAAGGCCAGAAGAGGAGGAAGAGCAAGATTGGGATTTGGAAGAGGAGGAAGAGGGTTTGGAGAGTCTAGAAGAGGGTTTGGAGGCCGAAGTAGCCATTTAAAGAGAGACAAAAATTGGATCTTGATGGAACAAAGAAGGAAAGTAGCAAATGGGAGGAAGGAAAGATTGTGGAACGGTTGAGAGATCTTGAAATGGTTGTTGTTGGGAGGAGAAGAGGAGGAGGAGGAGGAAGTTGGAGAGAGAGGAGGGGGAGAGTGAAGGGGAATAGAGTAGACTTCAAGGTTTGGCCTTTCTTTGTGAGAGAGGCGAGGAGTGAACTGTAAGTGAGGAGTCCAAGGTTGGTATTAGAGAGGGGGAAAGAGCGGAATCAACATGATGATGATGATGATGATGATGATGATGATGTGTGTGATCCAAGCAAGCGATGTGAGGTTGGAGATGACGAGGAAAGGGATCATAATGGGGGTGGAGTGGGAATCAGACGATGGATGTTGGGGACATTGTGAGATGAGGAACTCGATTGTGGGAAGAGTGGTATCGTAAATTGCCACATCAAATAGGACACACGCATGTTTGAGATGCGTGCGGGGGATGGTTTTTGGTGATGAGCTGATTTAAGAACGGTGTATGAATTCTTTCACATGGTTGGCATGATGGGATCACTATAATAAGTTGGTAGGGTATGCCAAAAAAATGTATACATATTGGTGCTACTCCCAATTATATGCATGCCGACGTTAGTTAAGACACGAGCACATAGTCCATCTTCTAAAAATGTATTCTACTCGTAGAATACTTGTTTAACGTGTGAATGAGAATATGCCTAATCTTACTTTATTCACTGGAAAAATGTATACATATTGGTGCTACTCCCAATAATATGCATGCCTTCGTACGTTAAGACACGAGCACATAGTCATGTATTCTACCCGTAGAATACTTGTTTGACGTGTGAATGAGAACATGCCTAATCTTACTTTATTCACTACCCAAAATCAATCCTAATTTAACCAAAATAGTGGGAAAGACAGAATTCTACGAAAGATTATATATTGTCCTACAGGTAACTGTATAATTTTTTAAGATAAAAGAGCATCTGACTAGTTAGAAATAAAAATAAATAAGAACATAATTCCAATAAAAGAAACCTAAGGATCATATTTTTTTTCGGGGTTTGCTCTAAGTCTCAAATAAATTTAAGAATATATTCGAAGAAATTGTGATCATCGTTGGAAATAATTTATGGATTCTGAGCAAATAGGATGATCGAACCTAATAAGATAGCAATTGTTATCCTGATAAGTACTTGAGTATGGGTTTATAAGCCTTCTATTTATAAATAGAAATGTTGGTGATAAGATTATTTAGTCCCACATTGATTGTGGAGTATGAAAATCAATGACTGGTTGAAGAGTATAAGAACTAAGGGCTTATGAGTCCATCAGGTCTCCCTTACCGATTTCTCGTGAGCTTACGAGTCTCATAAGTCCGTCATGTCTCTCTTATCCGCATCAATGGTCGACCAATACTTCTACACTCAATATATCATATAATCTAATTTATATATTTTTCTTTCTCAATTAGGTTTATACCATATATTTTGGGTTGTATTCCCATATTAAACCTAAATTAACTTCTGAGAGAGACAATGTCGATATCTCCTAATTCATATTGAAAATAGATTAATTTATGAGATATTAATGAGTATTTTACTATTAACTTGTACTTTAAGTACTATAAGATACTATGATAACTGGTATGAAAAATTATATGTTACTAGGTATAGTAAGAGAGACTTAAAAAAAAAAAAAACTCTAAATGAGAATCATCTAGCCATCTTTCACATGAATCATATTAGAGTTTAATGTCGGACTATCTTAGGCTTGAAAAAGATATCAAGCCATTAAATAAAGAAATTATAACATCTTAGTTTAATCCTACACTAAAAAAAGATAAAGATTATCAACTATTAATTTGAGTTTAAGCATTCAAGCTTAACAAAATCAACAGATTAGCTGCCCATGGAGTCTGACCATGACATGTTAGAAAGTAATTTATCTTTTATTATTATTATTATTATTATTAATTTCTCTCTCTTAATATATCACATATAACAGACTAGTAGAGGATAACATTTTTCATTATGCATAAACATACTACAACACTAAGGCTGCGATGCTCTTGTCATCCTTCATCAAATGCAACCTGTCATATTATTAATGGATCACATTGGGTTAAATTTGATGTTCTCAATTCCACCTTGAGGTCCAAGGCATCGTGAGGACGATGGACCCAACCTCACCCACACACATCATTGTTTTATATGTACCTATATGTTTTATTTGGATCGGTATGTTCATGCATGCATGCAGAACCGGGAGACCATGCATGTGATTTGCCCAGTGAATTCAGGATTTGGTTGGCCATGATATCTCAAACTTATGCTTCGCATTCATTATGATGCATTTTAATATTGTCACACTCATTTTTATTATGAGTGAATTCAGGATTTGGTTGGCCATGATATCTTAAACTTATGCTTTTGGGGCCTTAAGTTGCTCGATGCTTTATGATGTGTATTATGGTTTCACCTATGCCGCCAATCTCTGTAGGTCATATCATCAGAAGCGTCTGCTTGCAATAATGCCGTGGCTCTCTCTTCATGTACAGCTTTTACGTTTTCCCTTTATGTTTCTTTCCTAGATTTTTAACGTCTTGGAGTTGTTCTTGTTGGATCGTATGATATCTGATGATAGATTCCATCGGTCTTCGGTAAGATCTTTGTGAACGAGAGAAGGCTTCCGGTGAAGAATTCCGACCTCTGGCTTTTGTGATATTTAGTTTCTGTGAGTGAATCAAATCTCCGAATCCTCTATGCTTCTATTTTTGTGTTGTTTTATTCGAAAGAAAAAGGAAAACTTTTGATGAACTCTTTTCAGAATTCATAGCGCCGATCCACAGCTTGCAGGATCAATTCTCCATCGACATAACATGGATGTCGGTGACGATGGCGAAGGCTCCCTCGAGGTCGGCACAACCGGCACCATTGGCTCCCTGATGACTCGAGAATTAGAATCCATGAAGCACTCAGAACAAGCATCTTCTTCCGCTCGAAGAAGACAACAAACAGGTCCCGTCTTCGTACCCTGCGGTGCTGCTCCTGGGAAAGCATCGCGAAGGAGAAATCAAGCAGATGGATGTGGCAGCAGTATCGGGCAGGGTCACTGTGCGGATGCTCAGAAACCCCGACACAGCGCACGCAAAAATGGCCATCGAGTTCCGATATTAGGGTCCGGTGACAGCCCCATGGCTCCCAACTCTGGTACGGATAAGGTGGAGAAGAAAGACCACGGTTACACTGTGGAAGTTGTCGATCTGAAGTGCAGCAACCCGATGAGCAACCGGCTCAAGAAGCTCAGCTTCTCCAAGCTCTCCGAATCCATCTCCTAGTCCTCGGGCATGCTCAGCTTCTTCCCACTCTGTTCTCAGGTGCCTGTACATTCATTTTCACTCTGTGCTGTTCCTCCGTAAAGACCGGATCAGAATCTGCCGTAAAATTCAACTCCGATTCGCTTTCAGCAGGCATTAACTCGATGTGTAATACCCTCGAGAAAGGGAAGCTGCCCCGAGGGTGGGAGACTTTGACAATTTGCACAACCACCGAGGAAGATAGATACAAGATTTATGAGACGCGGATTGGCGGTGACCAACCGAGTTGGATATGTCGGATCCCCATAGCGGCCGATCGTAAACTTTCTAAGATCGATCACATCTCTCCCCTGGCTTCCTACACCGGGATTCCAGGACAACAACGGTTGATCGAGGTGCTCTTTCTCCTTTAATTTTGCTTCCGCGGCCTCCTCCTTGCTTTCGACATTCTCAAGATTCTGTACAGTAAGTCGCCTCCTGATACTTCTTAGGTCCTTCGACTCTCCCATGAGGTGTCCTCAAACCATGTCATCTCTTGCATTCAAATGGCACCTTTTCAGATTCAGCAATTGCAGGTGGCAAAGCCTAGACATTGATTTAGGCAGTCGTATGATCATAGTGTGAGAATGGTCTAAATACCGAAGACATGGAAGGTCACAGATAGCCTCTGGTAACATCTGACCACCATGTGGGCTGTATGAAAAATCCAACACTCGCAGGCTCTTGATGTTTTCTAGGACTTGGCAGAACTCTTGCAATTCTCTGAGTGCGTCTCGACAGTAGATTGGTCAGCACGATTCTTTGATTGCTGGAGACTTTTTGAACATTGTGCAGCATAATTGTAATCCTTGTCATAAGCATCATCTTTGAGTTCAATTGGTCAGTACTCGGCTCTCGATCGGCTTCCCCTCAGCCGCATGGATCATTGCTTGGTTTCGAGCAAGTCTGTCCTCCACATCCACAAGCATGTTATCGTTCTCAGAGTCAGAGGAGAACAACTCCGAACGAAAAAGTTTCATGGTAAAATACTAAATCATATGACTAGAATCTTTTTCTAACAAAATAATTAGTACGACTAATAACAGTGCCATCAAGTGATGATGATATAAACCTTACAAGTTTATTATATATGAAATAAGCTTAGAAGCCCAGAGTTTCTCTCTCTATCTGCTCATGATGAAATAGATCATGAAAAGCAAGGTTCAAGTTCTTTAAAAGAGTCATCAAGTCTCCTTCTGGCTAGTGCTTATGCATGTCCTCCTTAAATCTTGGGTCTGAACTCAAGTCCCTCGATGAGGAGTCCATGCTTGAAATGCAGGGCTTCGTACTGCCTCAGGTGGATGCTTACTTCCCCTTTATCCCCTTCATCGTTGTAGAAATCACCCAAGTCGATCTCCATCCAACCATCGTCCCTCAGCTTCCTCTTTCCTTTCTCGTCGTCCTCCTCCTGGTCGTCGTCATCATCGTCATCATCCGGCTGTAGAGTAATGAAACTATCGGATGAATAGGTTCCCAAGCTGACCGAGACTTTCTGCGGAGGGGAATTGAGGCCATATGCGCCGGAGGCCAACTTGAAGACCATATAAGCTGTATACCACGTCTTCTTAGAGAGCAGCCCACTATTTATGCTGCCAGTCATTTCAAGCCAACAAACGGATACAAGCTCTGTCACCTCTCCAAACCTGATGATCCAAAATGAATTAAGTGGCGACGTTATTAACTTAAATATGTGAAATTTCTAATGGGTCACTGAATTCATTCCTCCTCCAACTTTGGGGGAAATCTCAATCGAGCTTTAAATGAATTGATACTGTGAAATAAATTGTTTCATGGTTCAATCAGGTGGCCACCGGTATTTGCATTTGCCCTTCTCTCGCTATTTGGAAATGCTTGCAAATGTATTGTGTTATTTTCAGTTCAGTGTACGAGTAGTGGTGGTAGTAGTCACCTGGAGTCTGAATGTGAGATCCATCTCCAATGTCGCCATACGTCCCGCCATGCCATCCACATGCTGCTCGAAGGCACCATGTAACACTTGCCCCCGGTCGATCTCTCCAAATGAAAGCTCTGACATCGAAGAGAAATTGGCAGTCCAGGAGAAGCTTTTCATTCCTCTTATGGAGAAGAACAAGTATTGGTCGAGAAGAGCTATGTAATTTGATGCCTTTCTTATTGTTTCGACTTCCTTGTTAACGCTAATGATACAAATAATTTGATTACAATTCCGTAGCAATCATTGACAGTTGAGTGAATCGTAGCTACAGAAGTATACTTTTTACTTGACCTTATCAACACGTATGCCATATTAATCAATTATCAAACCAACGGAAAGAAAAATAAGAAAATTAAATGAAATAGAATATATATAAATTTTTAGATTAGTTCGAACTGACAATCGGTAGATGCAAGAAAGAATTTGATTGCTACATAATTAATTTAATTTACTGTTAAAGGATTAATATGATAAAAAAAAAACTAAATTAAGAATCAAATTTCAGTTTCACTCGAATAAATAGTAAGCAATTTTTAGATGGAAGGAAGGGAGTTGTCAGGAATCGTTTCACGTACCAGTTTGCCGCCGTCGATGAGGATGGGCTTGCAGAGGCCGAAATAGAGCTCCTTCTTGGAGGAGGAGAACTCCACGGGATGAACGGCCCGCGATAGGATCTCGGCATAATCGGAGGGTATGAAGCGCTCCCACAGGGCGTCGGAGCTCGTGCAGGAGAGAAAAGCCTTGGAGACGACGGCCGACCTGCACGAATCACGAGGTGTCGTGAAGGCGAGCACGTGGAGGACGCACTCCTGCGGTAGCTTGGCAAACTCGCTGCCGTGCTCGCCGTCTTCTTCTTCTTCTTCTTTCTCCTCCCCTCTGGCTCTTTTTTTCATTGCCATTATTCCGGCAGTCAGGAGTCGTATGTCATTTTATAGCAAAAAGAACAGCCTGAACTACTACTGCGATTTCGTAAACCCTTCAAGAACGTCGGATGATTTTTGTTTTGGAATTGATTTGTGCTTCTTTGCGGAGCAGCGTTGGCTGGCTCATGTGGTCCTGAGATTAATTTAGAAAGACCTTGACCAGCTATCTCAAGATCAATGCTGACGGAGTTGTCCACGTTAAGCTGATTGTATAGTGGGCTGCTTCAAAGCGTTGACTTCAAATTATTTGATGTCAAAGATTCCAAAAATAAACCCGCCCTTTTGGGAACGCAATATAAAGATGCTGACGAAAGATGTCTACTATCTCACGTTTTGTTCATTTTATTCAAAGAAATGGGCCATTCTTTGCAAGTTTCCGAGCCCGATCGAAGCTGATTCACTTGATCCATCTACTTCATTCATCCATCCATAATGGAACGGGTATTATTCTATCAAACGACTACGCCGCATGAGAACCTTGAAGCAGGTAGAGGATCGACCGGTGTTAATTGTTTAGGAGAGAGGCGGTGAGTGCGGTTCTCTGATGCAACAACTTTCTGCCGGCAATTTGTCAGCTCTTGCTGAATCGTCGACGCCACAGCTTCATTGTCGCTTCGCTGTTCCCCAAAACCTCCGCTCGCCTCTTATCGACCAGTCACTTTTTGCCTGCGGCCATAATGTAAGTATGCTCGCGCCAACTCTTTCCTTCCTTCGTATGTATCGCATCGCGATTTCCGCCTCCCCCCCTTTTTCCCCCTTTTTTGGGTGGCAAATGGTGTTCTTCTTGATGCCCATGGTAGATTTCTTTCGTCTTCCTCGCATCTGAATAAGGTCATGGACCGGAAAAATACTCGCATCAGATGGTGGAGTATCGATTTATTTGCTTTGTTATCTGACGAGATTTCTGCTCTTGCAAATCTTCGATCGGAAAAGTACAAGCTTGCTACTGTACATGGGTTTCCTGTCTATTACTTTGCTTTTTAGATTAAAATAGAAAACAAATAGTATTACTGTTTCATTTCTTTTTTTTTTAATTACAGGCCCGAAAGTATTTCCTTTTTAGATCTGAAAAAACCATTTTTTTAAAGCAATTTTGACCTGATAGAGTACTTAACCAGAATTTCTGCATTTTTTTTTGTTTGGATGCCAAATCATTTCCATATTAGAACTGTAAATAATCATCATTCCTAAAAAAAAAAAAAAATACTGGTTTGTTCTTTATGGTGGACCTCCCTTTTTTTACGATCATGTCCGAAATTTGGGAATCCTAATTCTTTTCGAGGATACCCAATTTTTGGAGTTATAACATCTGGTCAAGCAGCCAGGGAGATAGCTAGACAGTTGTTCTCTTTGCTTCTTTTGATCGTATATGTCTACTGGCCACAGTTGTTCATTTGAATTGCTCTTAATCATATACATACATATTAATTTTGTCTAGGAAGTATTTTGAAGTAAGACATCTTGTTGCTATGGTTTATAATCGAATTAGACATGTTTAAAAGTAAGGTAGAGTGGCTATGGTGGAGACTGGTTTTTGTTGGAATGACTACTACTACGTTGATATCCAGTTTTAGTAAACTCTTAACCCTTTGACTCAACACTAAAAACAAATTTATTAGTTTCTCAAGGTTAAAAGTATTCCTAAATTGATTAGGATGCATCTCAAAAAACATTATATCTTTGGTTGTCTTGTAAATTATTGTTCTAGAATCAATTTTGGATTCTCAATCTCTAGAAAAAGACCTCGATGTTGAAAATTAATTATATCTCTAGAAAAAGAACTTATATGATGCTGTCATATGATTCCTTTGTATAAGTAAATAAATAAGTGGCTCTAGAAACTACTTTTTTTAAATGTAGGCTAGTTAACCGGGGAATGGTGTCTAATTGTAGAGCCTTTTGGGAAGGTAATTTTGATAGGCATGCAATGTTGTCGTCTTTGCTCTATGAGCATTTTGAAATTTAAATGAATATATTTTTCCTTGTAAAAAAATTATTGACATCAGTTATATGATGGTTGTTGGTATGGGATTTCTGGATAGGATCTATTTTTTTTTGTTCAGGATTTGGATATTGGGACCTCATAATTTTCATTGGATTCAGTTAAGGATCTACTAGTTGTATTTTCTCAACATAATCTTAAGATCATTTCAATTAACCAACATTCTTGGAAATAGCTTATTAGTCGGTAAAAGTTGTCTATTAAATGAAAAAGGGTTTTTCTAAAAAGATTGAGAAATGTTACTTGGCCAAATCGTACGTCTCCTTTTTCTTCTGTGACTGCAGTATGCTATGTGAATCTAGTGGCCGCACATATCATTACTTTCTTACATGTCATTTAGAACTTCAGAACTTAGCCAGGTGAATAGATTGGACTTGTGCATTTGAAGCTTCGAGACTTCCCTTGTTCCATTACGTATCCTAATAAGAACGACCTCACACCATGCAGCGCAAGTATTCACATTAATGGGTACAGGAGGTATGGTTATGATGGTGGGAGAATGGTTTGCACGGTATGTTGTGGGTAAGGTTATGGACAAGATGGGAGACAAGGCCCTCTCCCTTACTTCTGACAATGACAACATGCTGGTGGATGTTAGGACCATGCTGAAGAAGGTGGAGGACAGTCTTCCTCGCATTTTAGCTGTGATCCATGCAACCGAGGGGAAGCCTATCAAGAGCCAAGTGCTGGTCAATTGGCTAAGGGAACTCAAAGATGCTGCTTATGAGGCTGATGATATACTGGATGAGTTCGAAGTCAGAGAACTTCAAGAGTTGCAAGACAGTAGCAAGATGGCTGCATTTGTGTCCTCAGCTCGTAGATTTATCAAGAATTTATTTGTCTCGGATGATGAACTTAAAAGGTTGAAGAATCTTGTGGGGGATATCGATGAAATTTTTCTCGACATTGACAGCAAGACAGATGAAGTGGATGAGCACATAGCAAAGGGGAAATCTGCAAGGGAGACCAGCTCATTCATGCGAGAGGAAGTGATCGGGAGGGATAAAGAGAGGGACAAGATACTAGATATGCTGCTGCGTTTAGATGATGAACCTGATTTTGGTTACAAGGGTGCTGGGAGTAGCAGCTATCCTAGTCTTGGTGTTCTTCCAATTGTAGGCATCGGAGGAGTAGGCAAGACAGCTCTGGCACAACTTATTTACAATGATTCAAGGGTCGCTAACCATTTCAAGCAGAAGTGGGTTTATGTCTCTGACGATTTCAAGTTGAAGAGGATTTTCAAAGAGCTGATATATGACTCTCCAGGTGGAGTCTTTGAGGACAACATCAGTTCAGCTGCCATGCTCAAGAAACTTAAGGATGACTTTAAGGATAAAAGGTTCTTGATTGTGCTGGATGATGTGTGGGATGAAACGGGAACGACTTGGAAGGAACTCCGTAGTGCCTTAACATTCGGGGCCAAAGGTAGCACAATTTTGCTAACAACTCAGAGTCCAAAAGTAGCAGAGATTATGGGGACCATGAACCCGATCCACCTGGAGCCTCTAGAGGAGCATGATTTTGGGAGACTTTTCGAGCTTTGTGCATTTGGCGATAAGGAGCTCGAACCAGATTTGAAAGCAAAGCTGCAATTAATTGGTCAACAAATATTGCAAAAGCTACATGGATTGCCTTTAGCAGGGAAGGCACTGGGAAGTTTGCTAAGAACCAGATTAGATGAGAAATTTTGGAACGCAGTCTTGGAAAGCGAATGGTGGGAAGAAGATTTTGCTGTGAGTAACATCCTTCCATCTTTGGGGTTGGGTTATCAACACCTGAGCACAAATCTGAAACAATGTTTTGCTTATGCTTCTGTATTTCCCAAGGCTTACATCTTCCAGAAGGAACGTTTAGTACAAATGTGGATTGCTCAAGGTTTTATCCAATCCAAATCCGTGGGTAGAACGAGTTTAGAGGATATTGGGAGCCAGATTTTTGACGAATTAGCTGACAGGCACTTCTTTCTGAGTAAACAGGATGGCGGATACATGATGCATGACTTGATCAGAGAATTGGCTGTGTGTGTTTCACTGGATGAATGTTGTGTGGTCAATGATGATGAGCCTGTGGAAATTCCACCAACCGTTCGCCACCTAACTTTTACAGCTGCTAAACTTGACGCAGTGAGAGAAGTGCACAAGTTTAGGAAGGTAAGAACTCTTATATTTTTTCATGAGTATAATCCTAGGGAGTTTTATGCGGTCTTAGAAGACATCTTAGAAAACATCAAGAGCCTGCGGGTGTTAGATTTGTCATATGTTCGAATTGGATTAAAGAAGTTACCGGATGCAATCTGTGACCTATCACACCTTCGATATTTGGACATTTCTCACACTAAGATCAGACAGCTGCCCAAATCGTTTTCTAAGCTGTGCCATCTACAAGTGCTGAATGTGAAGGGGTGCTTCTTTTTATGCAAGCTAACACAAGGAATGGACAGACTAATCAGCTTACGATACTTTTATGCTGAACCTGGAACAATCTTCCTAATAAATGGGATTGGGAAACTGACCAACCTTCAGGAATTAGAAGAATTCCAGGTTGCGAGAAAGAGAGGGCACCAGATAGGAGAGTTGAAGCACTTGAGAAATCTCAGAAGACGGCTGTGCATAAGGAATCTTGAGAATGTGGAAAGCATGGAGGAGGCCATGGAGGCACAATTAAAGGATAAACATGAGCTCAATGAGGTGTCAAACTGTTGGACTGAGGATAGGGAAGACCGCCGTGGAGACCTGGACATGGCTATACTTGAAGGCCTTGAACCAGCATGTGGTTTGAAACAGCTTGTGATCACTTCTTATGGAGGTCTGAGGTATCCAACTTGGTTGGTCACCAATCGTCTCATCAACCTGGTATCTGTGACTTTATCTTCATGTAAAAGGCTCGACAGTCTCCCACCTCTTGGAAAACTTCCCTTTCTCAATTATCTGCACGTCCTGGCGATGCCTGCGCTAAAACTCATTGGAGTTGAACTCTATGAGAATGCTGATCCAGTCTTCCCGGCGTTGGAGTTTCTGAAATTGGAGTTATTGGAGGGATGCGAAGAGTGGTCTGAAGCACACAGTAGGCAGTTTTTACCTCGTCTTCATGAACTCCACATTTATAATTGCGTGAAGCTGAGAAAAGCACCTCTTCCTTACCTGACTACTTCGTTTCTAAAAAATCTAAGGGTATGGAACTCTGGCGACCTTGGTTGTGATCTATCTGGATGTCTCCAGTTGCTAACCTCTCTCGACTTTGTGGAGCTTCGTGATTGCAAACATAGAGCCTCAGTTTGTCTGTCTAACCTCAGCAATCTCAATGTTTTATGGCTTATTAATTGCCCAGAGTTGAGATTACCTGGTGGGATTCGATCCCTTCCCAAACTGAGAAAGCTAACGATTGAAGGATGTCCTAACTTGTATGAGCCGGGCTTACAGTGGGACCAACCAAGTGATGAGCAGAACTTGAGATCTCTCTCTTATTTCAGCACCGACGGATGCGCTCTTGATAATATGAGGCTCATGTTTGGAAGAATCCACACTCTACGGATACTGCGGTATTGGTATTGCAAGCATCTTGCTTCCTTCACAGTCGAGCAGGAGGAGTGGCTTCAGCAGTTACCCTCCCTGGAAGAACTTCAATTCTCATTTTGTGAAAAACTGCTGAGCCTTCCTGCTAATTTGGCCAACATTTTCTCCATCAAGAAGTTGGAAATCCATAACTGTCCTGAAATCAAGTCACTGCCCGAGAATGGCCTGCCATTGTTGCTGAAAGAATTGATTATCTTGCAATGCCCATCACTGAGCGAGCGGTGCAGAAAGGATGAGGGAGCTGACTGGCCAAAGATTGCCCATATTCCTTACGTACGAACCGATGATCAGGAAATCGAATCCGTGGCATCGCAGCAACAGCAACAGGAATAGCAGTCCTCAGTTCTTTGGGTTTGTTTTCCTTTTTCTTTTCCAATCTATGTTTTATTCTTTTTGCATGATCATCTTCTTATCTCAGTTGTTGTTGCCATCAGTCCAATAAACGCATCGATGCACCGGGCATGGAAGAACACATCATCTTTGGCTATGTATTTCTTGCAGATGACCAGAGCCACTTGCGGTGGTGCTGCTGCCGACCAAGTTTGTATTGGAGATGGAGCTGAACATGATGATGATGATGATGATGATGACAACTGGGGGAATGAATTGAATTGTCAAAAAGTGTTTTATGTACTCTAATTATTCAAACTTTATATGATATGTAGTGTGGTACGATCAATTTGGCAGTCACTCGAGTATTGTTTCTAGAAAATAGCATCCATTGGTGATATAATGTTATTTAAATCTAAAATCTTATCGATGGGCTTGCAGAGTAATCAATAGGATCAGCAAGGTGGTATTGCTTATTATTTGATGGTGTGTATGATATATAAGCCCTCCAGATCTAATGTTCCTTTGCTTCCCTTTCGAAGCAACCAAGTTGGTGACGATTCATACGTTAAATTATTGATCGCTTGACTAGATTGTAAGCTTATTTGGTCGAATGGCTTCTGCTATGAGACCAAAGGGTGGTTTGCTTTCAGGCTTTATCATATTAATTATGGTTGTTGGGTGAGCTTGAGGGAAGTCATTGGCAAAGAGGTCAACGGCTAAGCTTTTGGATTCCCAATGTATGCTCAATATTTTGTTACGAAAGTCGTCGGTGGCAATTTCAAGGATCTTTTGCGCCCGCAGGGAAGAAGGAACAATTAGGTCTTGACTCTTCGGCCGAGAAGCAATCTGCGGATCGAGTATCTCCCCGGATGAAGACGGCAGGCGTGGTGATGATGGTCGGAGAGTGGTTTGCGCGTTATGTCGCAGGGAAAGTGAGGGACGAGATGACGGAGGAGGCCTTCTCCTCTTGCGCCGACGACCGCAATGTAATGGGGGATGTCAGAGCCATGCTGAAGAGAGTGGAGGAGAGACTTCCCGGCGTGCACGCCGTCATCCATGCGGCCGAGGGGAGGCCGATCAGAGACACGTCGCTGGCATTGTGGCTAGCGGAACTCAAAGATGCTGCTTACGAGGCCGACGACATGCTCGACGAGTTCGAGTTGAAGGAACTCCGCAGTCGTCATCTGCATGACAGCGGTAAGGTGACGGCACTCGCCTCCTCGGCCCTCAGATTTCTCAAGAACCTATTCGTCACCGACGACGAGCTCCGAAGGTTAGGGAAACTCGTGGGGGATCTCGACGATATTTGCCTTGACATCGACCGGAAGAAAGCAGAGCTGGACGAGTACAACGGGAAGGACAATTCTGCCACCAGGGAGACCAGCTCATTCCTCCACGATGAAGTGATCGGGAGAGATGAAGAGAGAAACAAGATACTGGACATATTGCTGAGTTCGGCACATGATCCCGATTTCGGCGACAAGAGGGCCGGGAGTAGCAGCCACCCCAGTCTCGGAGTTCTTCCGATCGTAGGCATGGGAGGAGTAGGGAAGACCACACTGGCACAGCTCGTCTACAACGACCAACTGGTGGCCGACCATTTTGAGCTCCGGAGGTGGGTGTACGTCTCCGACGATTTCAACCTGAGAAAAATCGTCAAAGAACTGGTGTACGACATGGCGTTCGATCCTCTCTTTGATGATATCTGCTCAGGAGAAATCCAAGCCAAGCTCCAGGATGCTACAAGAAACGTGAGGTTCTTGTTTGTGCTCGATGATGTGTGGGATGAAACAGGAAGCAAATGGGAACAACTCCGCGACGCCTTGGCCTCTGGGGCCAGAGGAAGCACCATACTGGTGACGACTCAGAGCCCCCTGGTTGCAGAGACCATGGGGACCATGGAGCCGATCAAACTGGAGGTGTTGGGGCAAGATGACTTTTGGAGACTCTTCGAACGCTGTGCATTCGGTGACAAGGTGCTTGACCCCGATTTAGCGAGAAAGTTGGAATTGATAGGTCGGGAAATCTCGGGAAAGCTGCATGGCTTACCTTTAGCTGGGAAGGCGATGGGAAGCTTGTTGAGACGTGGGTTAGAGGAGCAGTTTTGGACGACGATCTCGGAAAGCGAGTGGTGGGAAGACGACTTCGCCGTGGAAAACATCCTTCCATCTCTGGGTCTGAGTTATCAGCACCTGAGCACAAATCTGAAACAATGCTTTGCTTACACTTCCATATTCCCGAAGGGCCATGTGTTCGATAAAGAACGATTAGTCCAGATGTGGATCGCCCAAGGTTTCATCCATCCCAAATCCGAGGGAAGAACGAGACCGGAGGACTTGGGGAGTCAGATGTTTGATGAATTAACCAACAGGTACTTCTTCCTTCCTACGCTGAACAACAAACATGTGATGCATGATCTGATGAGGGATTTGGCTGTTTATGTTTCTTGGGACGAATGTTTCGTGGTCGACGACGAGCCTGCGGAAATTCCACCCACCGTTCGCCACTTGGCTCTCAGGACAACGAAACTGGACGCGGTGAGAGGTGTCTGCAAGTTCCGAAAGCTTCGAACGATCATACTTCTCAACGAGTATGATTCTGAAGATTTTTATCATGTTTTGGAAGACATGCTTGAGAATCTCAAGAGCCTCCGGGTGTTAGATCTGTCGAACATCCGCATGGGGAAGAAGAAGTTACCCGATGCAATCTGTGACCTACCACACCTTCGGTTTTTGGATCTTTCCTGCACGAAGACGAGACACTTGCCTAAATCATTTTCCAGGATCTGCCATCTGCAGGTGCTGAATCTGAATTCATGCCGCTTTAAGAAGATGGCGGAAGGAATGAACAGGCTGATCAAATTGCGGCATCTGTACGCGGATGCCGAAACGATTTCTCTGATCGACGGGATCGGGAAATTGACGGAGCTCCAGGAACTCGCAGAATTCCGCGTCGCCAGGAAGAGAGGACACCAGATAAGAGAGTTGAAGGAACTGAGAAATCTCCGAAGGCGGCTCACGATACAGAATCTCGAGAATGTCGAAACCAAGGAGGAGGCAATGGAGGCGAAACTGAAGGACAAATCGCACCTCGATTCACTGTGGTTGAATAGGAAACCCGACATACATAGCCCCGGCGATCGGGAAAAGGAGATACTCGAAGGTCTGGAGCCACACTGCAACCTCAAAGAGCTCAGAATCCAGCACTACGGGGGTACAACTTCCCCGGATTGGCTGGTGAGGAATCAGCATCTCACCAATCTGGAGTCTGTCTACCTGAACAATTGTGCGAGGTGCGAAAGTCTCCCACCGTTCGGGCAGCTTCCCTTCCTCAAGCTATTACATCTCACGTCGATGCCGGTGAAACGAATAGGAGCAGAGTTTTACGGAGATGCAGAGCAGGCGTTTCCGTCATTGGAGACGCTAAAATTTGAATCTTTGAAGGAGTGGGAGGAATGGTCCGAAGCAGATGGCAGGCAATTCTTAGCCCGCCTTCGTGTGCTCCACTTCTACGATTGCCCGAGGCTGAGAAAAGCGCCCCTTCTCTACCTGACGTCGTCGCCATTGGCAGAGCTCAGTCTTAAGCATTGTGGTGACCTCGGCAGTGCGCTACCTGGATGTCTCCAAATCCTCTCCTCTCTCAACCAGTTGGAGTTGTATCATTACGCACACAGAACGGAGATTTGTCTATCCAACCTGAGTGAACTCCGGCTGCTGCACCTTTATCACTGCCCGGAGTTGAGCTTACTTGGTGGTCTGAGGTCTCTTGCCAACATGAGACATATGGAGACCGAAGGATGCCCCAAGTTGTATGAGACCTCACAGCCAGGCCAACGATACGGGGAGCGGGAACTGAGATCTCTCTGTCATCTCCAAACAGATGAAAACCTCATCGACAATGTATGGTTCACGTTAGGAAGAATCTCTTCCCTCCGGAATCTGGCACTTCATCGGTGCGGTGATCTCGTCTCCTTCACAGTGGAGCAGGAGGAGTGGTTTCAGCAGCAGACCTCCCTCGAACATCTGCAATTTCTCAACTGCCCGAATCTGCAGGCACTTCCTACCTCCTTGGTCACCGTTTCCTCCATCAAGAAGCTGAGCATAGGCAACTGCCCCAAGATCAGTTCACTGCCGGAAAGTGGCGTGCCGATGTCGGTCAAAGAAGTGCGAATATGGGGGTGCCCGTCGCTGAGTGATCGGTGCAGAAAGGATCGAGGACCTGACTGGCCAAAGATCGATCACATTCCTCGCGTATGCATCGATGATGAAATCATACAAATGATGTGATGACAGCATTAGGAAGTCACTCTTCGGGTGCGTTTCTATTACCATCATCGCTATACGATCATGCTAGAGCTCCCATCCAGTGATGATGGTAATTGACCTGAAGGCATCTCTTTCAGGTGAACATAGTCTGCATGAATTGTTAGGTTGACAGTGATGGGGATATAAACAGAAATAACCTTTGTAGATGAACAAATACTAGAAGACCATAATATGCAGCGGAATTAAATGAAAGCACAATCAAACAAAACACCAAGATATACGTGGAAAACCCCTTCAATGTGAAGGGTAAAAACCACAGGGTAAACTAGAGATAATCCACTATGAAAATAATGAATATACAAATCTCTCAATCTCTTGCCCAAAACCCTAGCAACAACCACAACAGAATAACTGGGATACAAGGATCACGTCACTGCCCACAATATCTAAAACCTCCCCAAGTAATCATAGCAAGAGTTTACTGTAGATTGATCTAACCTGAGATGAGAACACTGCTAGATGATTGAGAACAGTCTCTTTGCATTGTCCTTGTCTTCTTCCCTTTCTTTCTCTTCCTTTCCTGCCTTGTTTTCTTCCTCTTCTTTGGAATCC
>LVTN01000010.1:0-20253 GCA_001649415.1 Musa itinerans | reverse complement strand
TTCAATGTGAAGGGTAAAAACCACGGGGCAAACTAGAGATAATCTACTATGAGAATAATGAATATACAAATCTCTCAATCTCTTGCCCAAAACCCTAGCAACAACCACAAGAGAATAATTGGGATACAAGGATCACGTCACTGCCCACAATATCTAAAACCTCCCCAAGTAATCACAGCAAGAGTTTACTGTAGATTGATCTAACCTGAGATGAGAACACTGCTAGATGATTGAGAACAGTCTCTTTGCGTTGTCCTTGTCTTCTTTCCTTTCTTTCTCTTCCTTTCCTGCCTTGTTTTCTTCCTCTTCTTTGGAATCTCGTGGCTATATAGATCTACCTCGTTGCTGCCTTTTGATAGCCTTAATCTGCCTCTAAAACGCAGCCACCACACCCCCCTAATCTTAATTAGGGTTAGGTTAAGAGAGGGTGTGGGCTGTGGGCTGCCCTAGCCCACTATGGGCTGAATATGTGGGCTGCCAGCCCAACAGACAGTCCAGAGTGGGCTTTAACAGCTCACAATCCACCCCTCTTCCACATAACTCTAGATGGGGGTGTGGTGGCTACGAAAAAAAACTACAAACGCATTAAATTGCAACAGTAGAAGGAAATGGAAGAAAACAATGATAACATAGAGAGACTGTTCTCAATCATTTAGGTAATATTCTCATCTCGGGTTAGATTAGATTTACAGTAGATTCTTGCTGTGATTACTTGAGGAGAATTTAGATATTGTGCATAGAGACGTAATCCTTATATCCTACTTGGGTTTTGGACAAAAGATTTTGAGATTTGTATATTCATTATTCTCATAGTGGATTATATTTGGTTTATCATGTGGTTTTTACCCTTTATGTTGGAGTTATTTTTCACGTAAATCTTTATGTTTTATTTGATTATGATTCCATTTAATTTCGCTATGTGTTATAGTCTACTAATATTTGTTCATATATAAAAGTTTATTTTTCTTTATATCCCATCATGAAAGTGATTCTTTAAATCGAAGAACATTAAAAGAACTCGAATAAAACATGTTATGTGGACATCGGAAGAAAAAAAAAAAGACAAGAAAAAAAGATAAACTCAAGGTAGAGAAATTAAGGAAAAGTGGAGAAAAGAAGAAATCAACAGAATTCATGCAATAAGATGTTGTGGTCAGTGATTAGCAAAAGTTAGATAAGAGTCGAGTTGTCTACCATTTTGTCTTTCCTCCTTAGATGTGACATGTAGCTAAAACTAAATAGCGATCTAATTATGGTCTTGATGCTTAATTCCGTGAATGGGACGGTCAATCTCGACTCCTAAAGATCTTGGTATTAGTCTTTATCATGATTTAATTTCAATGAAAATTAAATTGAGTCAAAACTAGAATTGAACTAACACCGAATGTGACAATTCATTAGTTTCAAATTGAATCATAATTGACCACGATTCGATTTCGATTCCTAATTTTGAAAAATCAAAATCGATGATTCTGGTTCTAAACCGACGGTTTTGGATTCAAAATTGATTAGACATAGAGGAATTTTAGCTATATTAAAATTTTTATAATTTTATTCTTTTTTTAAATATCATTACACTCATTATAGATGATTTGAATCGGAATCGGAATCAGAATATACGATTTTGGTTCTGATTCCAGAACTAGATTCGGGGTGGTTCAATTCTGATTCTAACCAAAAACAACGATATCATCCTACGCGGAAGTCAACCAACCTTCAAGTCAAACTTTAAATAACCTTTAAAAAAGACTTCTTCAAGTCAAACTTGACCTTTAAATAAGCAGAGTACAATAATTGTAATGACTGGTCCCACACACACGTATGTGAGTTTTACAGTTATCTATCCCAAAAAGAGTAATCATTAATATTTTTTATTTTGTGACAAATACAGTATCAAAGCTTCAAATGTTCAATGATGTGTAGCTTACTTACTTACACTTCATGATGGCACAAGAAGCATGGAGAGCGTCAGAAGTAACCAAATGCGAGCTTGATGAATTTTATGCTTCTTGAAACTAAATGTGAATTCCACTTCCTTTCACCCATCTTTAAATGACTGGTTAAGAATGTTTCTAATGTAGTTCTCTGGGTTGCCGCTTTGCTTCCCAAACATGGAAGTATAGATTCCTTGACCGTAGAGGAAGCACAGAGCAACGCGGCATGCGGTCGGTCTTGCTCCTGCTTACCCCATCCAACACTCAAATCTTAGTCTTTCCTTGGAACCATTAGATTCTCATCGGTTATTCCAAATTCCATGAACAGTTGCATTCATCAGTTCAAAGTCTACCTATGTTTCTGAATCCTCGAATAATCCAAAAGTTTCCTTCCTTTTTTCTACACTAGTTTTCCTTAACTTTGACTAATTTTCCTCTCCAATCGAGTCTTCGTTCTGTAAGCTCCTGAAGCTTTTATACTTCATTATAGCCGATAAACACTCTTGTTGTTGTTCACGAAGATGGGTTCGATTTCTTTCTTGGCTTTGTGTTTTTCTACCACTATAATGGGTGCCATGGCCGCCGGTGGCAATGGTACTAGTCCTGGCACGAGGCCGGGCGAGATCAGAGTGGGGACTCTGTTTACCTTCAACTCCACGATTGGGAGAGCTGCGAAGCTTGCGATTGAGCTCGCGGTCGATGACGTCAACAGAAATCCGAGCGTTCTCGCTGGAACAAAGCTCAGGTTGCTTGCCCAGGACACAAATTGCAGTGAGTTTCTTGGAACCATGGAAGGTAACTGCAATTGATCTCTTACTCCCACTCGATTATTAGGATCATTTGGCTTCGGTTTTTTGTTTTATCTGATCTGTGAAGCGTTCTTGTGAAATTTCTACATTTGAGATATCGACCGTATCATTTAGGAGTAATAAACATCTTCTCTCTCCGAGGGAAAGAAGTAATCTTTGCTCATGTCGTTCTGAACTGCCAATTTTACAGTGATTGTTCCTCTTCTCCTTTATCGGTCTCCCTCAGGAGGGAGAAAAACTTCATTTTTTGAGTCTCATTTCTTTCTAGTTTGCTTTTTAGAGGTATTGGTGAACTCGACAAGTGAAATCCGGAGGATAGCTTCGATAATTGATCGATTTGCTTTCATTTTTCTGCCTTGTTCCTGCCTTCTTTCTGCTTCCCCTTTTGGAAGGTTTAGCTACAGAGCTGCAATCCTGTAGAGTTGATGTAGGTGGAACTTTCTTGCTGTTGCAGCATTGCAGCTGATGGAGAAACAGGTGGTTGCCATAATAGGACCTCAGTCCTCTGGAATTGCCCATGTTGTCTCACATGCTGCCAAGGAGCTCCGTGTGCCACTCCTCGCTTTCGCTGCCACAGACCCTTCACTTTCTTCTCTGGAGTACTCTTATTTGGTTCGCACGACGCAGAGCGATCATTTCCAGATGAATGCAGTAGCTGATATAATCGATCACTACGGTTGGAGAGAGGTCATTGCCATCTTCGTGGATGACGATTTCGGTAGAGGAGGAATAAATGCTTTAGGTGATGCTCTGGCTGAGAAACGCTCTAAGATCTCCTACAAAGCTGCCTTCCCTCCGAACGCGGACGGAAGCGCGATCACTGACTTGCTGGAGAAGATAAATCTATTGGAATCCCGGGTTTACGTCGTTCATGCAAACCCCGATTCGGGTCTCACGGTCTTCTCGGTGGCAAGATCTCTAGGAATGATGGGTGATGGTTATGTGTGGATAGCATCGGATTGGCTTGCTTCTGTTGTAGATTCGACCGAGTCAGCCAACCCAGACACGATGGATCTTATACAAGGGGCCATTGTTCTTCGCCAGCATGTCCCGGAGTCTGATCTCAAGCGAGCATTTACCTTCAGATGGAGCAATATGTTTCGGAACGGGAAGGCAAGCTCAAGCTTGAACACTTATGCGTTTCACGCGTATGATTCTGTTTGGTTGCTCGCTCATGCTATCGATCAGTTCCTCCACGAAGAACAGACAATTGCTTTCTCCGATGATCCTATATTGCATGACCCGAGTGGAAGTTCACTGCATTTGTCGGCGCTCAAACGCTTTGATGGTGGCGATAAGTTACTCGACAAATTGCTGCTGACAAACTTCTCGGGTGTGAGCGGTCAAGTCCGGTTCGATTCCGATGGCGATCTGATCAATCCAGCCTATGACGTACTTAACATCGGAGGCACAGGTTCGCGGAGGATCGGATTCTGGTCGAACTATTCCGGTCTTTCAGTCGTTGCTCCTGAAGTGTCGTATCGAAATCCACCAAACGCTTCCACCAGCAGCCGGCAGCTTTACAGTGTCATCTGGCCTGGAGAAACCACGGCTACTCCAAGAGGTTGGGCGTTCCCCAACAATGGAAAGCCTTTGCGGATTGGGGTCCCGTATCGAACGAGTTACAAGGAATTTGTATCGAGAGATGACAGCCCTGACAGCGTCCAAGGATACTGTATTGATATGTTCAAAGCTGCAGTTGACTTGTTGCCATACCCGGTTCCCTTGTCATTCATTCTGTTTGGAGATGGGCTGAAGAATCCCAGCTACGATGATCTCGTGCAAAAGGTCTATGAAAACGTGAGTGCTGCGCTGGATTGTTTCTTCTGTCATTCTAACATGCTTTAGATATATGCATCTGCAGTCATGTAACTTCTCGAGTTTGTTCTTCAGTACTTCGATGCAGCCGTGGGGGACATAGCCATCGTGACAAACAGGACACGGATCGTCGATTTCACACAGCCGTACGTGGAATCGGGCCTCGTCATCGTTGCACCGGTCAAGGAGACGAACTCGAGCGCATGGGCTTTCCTGAAACCTTTTACGATACAGATGTGGTGCGTCACGGGAGCTTTCTTTCTTTTCGTGGGAGCAGTAGTTTGGATTCTTGAGCATCGCCTGAACGCCGAATTCCGTGGGTCTCCAAGAAAGCAACTCGTGACGATATGCTGGTTAGTGATCCTACACTACTCATCTTTACTTCTTTCCATGGTTTACCAGTGCAATACTATTCAGATGTATTGATGGATTCAAAGATTTATCTTTTGCAGGTTTAGTTTCTCCACGATGTTCTTTGCTCAGAGTAAGTAAACCATACGAACACCTCAAATTCCCGATGTGCTAATAACGAATATTTGAGATGATTTTGTTCTTTCACACTCTGAACATTGAAATCACATCGGCATACTTACAGAAGAGAGAACTGTGAGTTCGCTCGGGCGGTTCGTGCTGATCATCTGGCTTTTCGTAGTCTTGATCATCAATTCAAGCTACACTGCAAGTCTGACATCCATCCTCACGGTGGAGCAACTCTCGTCAGGGATCCGAGGACTGGATAGCTTGATGCATACCTCTGACCCTATCGGATATCAGGTGGGTTCATTTGCGAAGAACTACATGATGGAAGAGCTCAACATCGCCGAGTCACGGTTGGTATCCCTGAATAATCCTGAAGACTACGCCAGGGCACTCGAGCTCGGGCCACAAGGTGGAGGCGTAGCCGCCATAGTCGACGAGCTTCCCTACGTCGAACTCTTCTTGTCCACAAACTGCAAGTTCAAGACGGTCGGTCAGGAGTTCACCAAAAGTGGATGGGGCTTCGTAAGTACTCTCGTCTTCACCACCGCACTCGTATCCCCTTCTCTTAAACACCTTGACAACTCGAAGCCTATGTCTCGACAGGCATTCCCGAGAGACTCTCCTCTTGCGGTGGACTTGTCCACGGCCATCCTGAGACTGTCGGAAAACGGTGATCTCCAGAGGATCCACGACAAATGGTTGCCACCCACCGGATGCAGCTCACAGGACAGCGGGATCGGTTCGAACCGGCTAAGCCTCGGGAGTTTCTGGGGCCTTTTTCTTATCTCTGGTCTTGCATGTCTGGTTGCTCTCATCATCTTCTTCGCGAGAATACTTTGCCAGTATAACGAGTACAGTAGTAGCCAAGAAACGGTCGGAATTCCCGAATCGGAGCGCAGCTTCAAGCGTCCGATGCGCTTAACCAGCATCAAGGATCTGATTGCTTTCGTCGATAAGAAAGAACATGAAGTCAAGAGTGTCATCAAGCAAAAATCGATCAGTCAACAGCAACGACAGAGCTCCCAAGTCTCGGATGGACAGTTCATGTCTCCAGCATAGAGAGAACGTTCGAGTGATGCCATCGAGATAAACATGTCCTTTTATGATTAGCATATGAGCCCATATGCGACGATTGTATCCTTTTTCTAATCACCAAATTAATAATGACATCAAGAGTTAATAATAGCATCGCAAGGTGTCGATCAGCTTAGATTTGATTATTGATAGTAAAGTCTTGGAATCGGTAGTCACCAATATCTCATCGATGTTCCATACTTGGATTGTTCGCATCATTGCGATCCAAAAAATTAAAATTATATGATTTTATAAAAAAATTAAGAAATTTTTTTATTACGAGTGTATGTGACGTTCACGCATGGTCTCGAATTTGAGACATATTGCTTGTGTAACAATGCACTAATCAACTCAAATATCTCAACATAAACACAAGGAAAGAAGATTTACTATTTCTAATAATCTCTTTAGAAATAGTAAATAGGCCACAAAAATCCTATAGAATAAACTACTAGCTTTGGGAATAATTTTGTTAAAAATAAGAGCTTAGGACTCTTGGTATTGTTATTTCCAACTCTGAACGTGGATAAGAGATCCCGATAAGGAATGCCACTCTTCCCTTGCTGATCACTAAATTAATTGCAATGTGAACTAACTATCCCTTCCAAATCTGATTTAAGAAAATATTAACATTGGCATCATTTCTTGAAAATATTCTCACTCAATATATTATGTTAGACCAAATCTTATATAATATACAATATTTCTTATCTAATCTATGTAATAATATATAATGTATTTTTTAATAATATAGTAAAAATATGATAAATGTATATTTAATATAATTTATAATATTTTTTCATTTTTTTCACCACTCTTTTTCGATCTTTTATACTTTCATGAATATGATTGTGACTATTTCACAAGAACAGTTCAAAACTCAAGAATTTGAGTATATTATAATTTTTTTTCTCCTTTAGAATAAATTTGGGTGAATTTCTAGACTTTTCTTGGGAGACGCACCCTTTTTCATATTTCTCAAAGGGTGCACCCTAATTTTCTCACACTAATTTAATATAAATAAAAATTTTAAAGAAAAGAAAATTTTATATTTTCAACTTTTTTTTCTTCATTCTTGCATCATAATCTCTTTCTCAAAATGTTAGTCAAATTTAAATCTTTTCTTTTCATTACAAGCATGTCACGTTCTATCAACAACAAACACATAAAGGTCTTTAACTACAAATCTCTTTTTAATAATATCTTCTCGTCAAATATCTCAAAAAAAAAAAGATAGGTTTGAGATTCGTTAATGAAATTAATTGATTGATTTCGAATTCTAGAACCGAACTAAAATTTCTGCTAGTCTATACAAAACCAGGTTTATGGAAGTCATTATCAGATCAAATATATTCAAGATAAGAGTATGAAATAAAGATTGAGGGTCTATAGCTAAAATTTTGGATAAGTATCTAATTTATTTCATCACTTATATGTTATTAGCATAGAATTTGATTGTTCGATCTAGATTTAGATTTAAAGTTAACTGAGGTTCATTTTACATTTGTCATAGTTTGATCTCAACCGACACCTATTTAATTGAAGAATCAAACATTATATTATTTAAGTTTGTTGGGATGATTGATTCATTACTTGCATTGATGGTGAAGGTAGCTCCCAAGAGCATCATTGTATCGATGGCACCACTTTTATTACCTTTCATCAAGAATTAATGGTTGCTTGAGATGAAACTCAAGTGTTGCACGAAAAGGAACTATGAAGCACAATAGAAAGGACACGATGTTTTGTTCCTTTATAAGATTACAGGAGAGACAAGCAAAGATAACTAACTACATTAAAGAATCAAGCATTATATTAAATTATTATTCTATATTTATTTTTATTATTTTTTAAAAAAATAAAAATAATAAGAGAAAGATTGAACCAGGGTTAAAAAAAATTATAGGCAAGAACAAGATGTTTTATTCATTTACAGCTCGCTTCATATGAAGATTGTGAGATTACAAAAGAGCCACGTAAAGATAACTAACTTAATTGAAGAATCAAACATTATATTATTTAAAGCTTGCTAGGATGATTGATTCGTTACTTGCACCAACGGTGAAGGTAGCTCCCAAGAGCATCTTTGTATCGGTGGCACCACCTTTATTATCTTTTATCAAGAATTAATGGTTGCTTGAGATGAAACCCAAGTGTTGTACGAAAAGGAACAACTAACTACATTAAAGAATCAAGCATTATATTAAATTATTATTCTTTATTTTATTTTTATTATTTTTTAAAAAATAAAAATAATAAGAGAAAAATTGAACCAGAGTTAAAAAAATCATAGGCAAGAACAAGATGTGTTGTTCCTTTACAACTCGCTTCATACGAAGATTGTAAAATTGTAAGAGAGCCATATAAAGATAACTAACTTAATTGAAGAATCAAACATTACATTTTTTAGAGTTTGCCAAGATGATTGATTCATTACTTGCCCCGGTAGCTCCCAAGAGCATCATTGTATCGGTGGCACCACATTTATTATCTTTCGTCAAGAATTAAAAATTGCTTGAGATGAAACCCAAGTATTATACGAAAAGAAACAACTATGAATCCCAATACAAAGGACATGAACTACTTTGTATATTCTTTAAGCGCGCATGTATATATATATATATATATATATAAAATATATAATGCAGAATATACAAACAATATCGAAAGAGTAAAAGAATAAAATATGAAAACTAGTATATGCTTCCACGTATTGCTTCAATATGTATGCATCTACTCGACAAAGTGTGCGTGGATTGAACATGTAGAAAAGATTCCATTCAACCCCTCTGCTATTTAAGGAGCACCTCTGGTCTAGATTACTATGTGCTTCATCACTATCTCAAAGCATTCAGGTCATGGAATCAGTTCCTGAACTGTTCACTCCAATGAGCCCCAAACTGTTGGAGGCTGCAAGGGACGGCGATACCAACATATTCGGAACGAGCATCCCTGTCGTCCATGTGACGGCCGGAGGGAACTCGATGCTTCACATCGCAGCCAACCAGGGCCGCACCGATTTCTGTAAAATAGCCCTCGACCGACAGCCCTTGCTCCTCCGGTTGAAGAACGCACGAGGAGACACTCCATTGCACATCGCCGCGAGGGCAGGCCATCACCAGCTAGTGACTGACCTCATCTCTACTGCCTCTGAAAGGAGCGCGCAGGGCGACGACGGAGTGCGTTCACTAGTCCAGATGGCAAACAACGTTGGTAACACTGCCTTGCACGAGGCGGTACAGAACGGCCATGAACCGGTCGTCGATGCACTAATGGCGAAGGCTCCAGGTGTGTCCGCGGTGACCAACAACGTCAATGGCGTCTCGCCACTCGTCATGGCGGTGGAGTGCGAGTCGGTGCCGATCGTGCGACGATTACTGGAGGCGGGCGAGGCGTCATGCGACGGACCCAACGGGCAGACCGCACTGCACTCCGCTGTCCTTGTGAGCTACGGTCAGTAAATTAATTACACGAGCATGCAGTCATATATTGGGTGTTAACTTGCATGTGTACGTACCATGTAAGTATACTGTACTGGATCACCATCTCCTAGCTAATAGGCTGTCCGTGTGCAAATTTGGAACTTGGAACAAACTTAAATCAAACATTAGAGTAAATCGAAAACCACTGGCGAATGCTACCATCAACGCTTGCAGTGAGATCAGCAACGTCTGTCTGGCTTCGGGAAGATACCGGTTCTTATATATTTTACTGCCCAAGTCGACCCGAAGGAGGAGGAGAAGAACCAGGAAGGATGCTGTCATAGCCAAGGTGTCAAATATCAGAAACACTTTGAAAGCAGTTGTCTTCAGTAATACCGGCACGCCTGGATCATTGCTCTCATCGCTTTTGTAGCCTCCTGGCAAAGTAAATGCTGCAGCGAATGCGACGGTGGCAACAAGCACCGCCGTAACGGACATGTTGTTGGCGAATAATGTCTCATTTATAGGATCTTTTTCTTGCATCGGCAAACGATCTCTGATAGCATCACGGCGCTGCGGACTGAACCGTGAACCATTGTTCATCAGAAGCAGAACCATAGAGAACTGCACGACAACAAGAAGATTGAACCGGTCATAACAACGTACTATATAGTTTCCAAGTATGTATCAAACATAATTGTTTTTATTTTATTTTTTTGTGTATCATATAATATACGCATAATCACTTTCTTAATCCAATATTGACATAAACCCTAAAATTCTGAAAATACTTAATTTCTGATCCGTAGATTTCTTGGAATTGAATACAAGTTCTAGGTGGCCCTGATCTAATAATAACAACCCTAGATATAATTTTGCTCTAGGTTGACCCTTATACATGCAAAAATATATAAATATATATATATATATATATATATATATATATATATATATATATATATATATATATATATATATATATATATATATATATATATATATATATATATATATATATATATATATATATATATATATATATATATATATATATATATATATATATATATATATATATATATATATATATATATATATATATATATATATATATATATATATTTATATATTTTTGCATGTATAAGGGTCAACCTAGAGCAAAATTATATCTAGGGTTGTTATTATTAGATCAGGGCCACCTAGAACTTGTATTCAATTCCAAGAAATCTACGGATCAGAAATTAAGTATTTTCAGAATTTTAGGGTTTATGTCAATATTGGATTAAGAAAGTGATTATGCGTATATTATATGATACACAAAAAAATAAAATAAAAACAATTATGTTTGATACATACTTGGAAACTATATAGTACGTTGTTATGACCGGTTCAATCTTCTTGTTGTCGTGCAGTTCTCTATGGTTCTGCTTCTGATGAACAATGGTTCACGGTTCAGTCCGCAGCGCCGTGATGCTATCAGAGATCGTTTGCCGATGCAAGAAAAAGATCCTATAAATGAGACATTATTCGCCAACAACATGTCCGTTACGGCGGTGCTTGTTGCCACCGTCGCATTCGCTGCAGCATTTACTTTGCCAGGAGGCTACAAAAGCGATGAGAGCAATGATCCAGGCGTGCCGGTATTACTGAAGACAACTGCTTTCAAAGTGTTTCTGATATTTGACACCTTGGCTATGACAGCATCCTTCCTGGTTCTTCTCCTCCTCCTTCGGGTCGACTTGGGCAGTAAAATATATAAGAACCGGTATCTTCCCGAAGCCAGACAGACGTTGCTGATCTCACTGCAAGCGTTGATGGTAGCATTCGCCAGTGGTTTATACCCACTCATTGCGGGTGAATGCTTCTGGCCCTTCATCCTCATTTGTGTTTTCCTTTCCATTTTTGTCCTGTACTTCAGGATAGATCAACCAGTTTGTCTGTATTTTCGCCTACTAAAAACGAAATATGTGCACCTCCCATAGGCGGCAAGGGAACTCCAAGACGTTTATCCTAGCTTACTCATTTATGCTAATGTTCTTCGAATTGCCGATCATGTAATATTAATAGACGTTCTGCGGTTCTTTAAAAATTTCGGGATTACAATCATCAAAAGTGATGATTGAGAAAATTAATGTAATTGAACTGTGAGTGCGTTGCAAAATTTCAAGGAAATAAAAAGACATAATTTCTCGAAAATTCATCTTTCATAATTGTACTATTGATGAAATGTTGGACTCCATGTATTATCTATCAGATTCTAGAATACAGCTTGTTTCCATGGAATACAAGTGCCAGCCCCTTCAAAATTCCCTTTTTGCTGAAAGCTTATTTGCTATTCTTTATTTTTTTTTTGGAAAGAAAATGCCATTCATTGATCCGATTACCTCGATCTAATATAATATTAAAATTTCAACTTCAGATCTGAGTCTATGTAAATATTGAATGGAAAGTTTTCTTATTCCTACCCATGCATTATTATTGTTACCACTGCTAATTGGCTTATCGATGGCTAAACCATGTATATATCATGATATATTCTTGATCTACATATTCCTTTGCTTTTGAGTAATTTGACATATATATAAACATTATTTGTTATGTGTCTCTAGTGATGTTCTTAAAGCATTTTATGGCACACATTTATAATCTTCTTTTATTTTTACTTTCTTTTGCCCACTTGATTATATAAGCACTTACATTTTATTCTTCAAAATCAGCTATTTCTCTTTTAATCGCAACTCGGTGCTAATTACATATCATTTATTTCATCAAAGATCTTGCTATTTTCTTGGAAAAACTAAACATATAATGGACCCTTAATTAACCTCGTCTCTGCTTGTAACTGACCTAAACCCAAAGCCGAGCAGCCATAAGAAGAGGCATGCAGGGATGCTGCCATCCAACTTCGTACGCATTACCATCTTTTAATGGTCCAATTCCGACAAGGTGGAAAGTTTTCTTATTCCTACCCATGCATTATTATTGTTACCACTGCTAATTGGCTTATCGATGGCTAAACGTTGTTGATTGGAAGATTTCTCCAATCCTCTCTTCACACCTTGTTTTTGGGGTATCAATAGCGATGATATTTGGTCTCGAAGCATTATATTTGCAGAACTACAGAAGCTTCGCCTCTGCAATGTTGCAGTTGCCTTCTCGTCCACTACCTTAATTAAAGAGCAGCAGGGCATGCAAGGATTCTTGTTTCTAACCCCCAAGAAAAGAAGATGTCTATTAAATCAAAACACTGATGATGTAATGCTTTAATTAAAAGCAGTAAGATTCTTAGTAAAGAAGAGGAAGTTTAGCACATTCATGGCTCCCTCGGTGCATCAGAGAAAGGCAAACGGTAAGGAAAAAGAAACTCTTTTGCTCGGTGTCTTGAAGCAGACGAAAGAAGAAAAGAAATAAGAGAAAGAATCGTAGGCGACCACATGTTCTTTTGTTTACAGCTCGCTCGAGACAAAGACAACATCTTTTGCTCCTTTACAGCTCGCTCCAGAAAAAGATTGTGAGATTGCAGGAGAGCCACGCAAAGGTAACTAACGACAGAGAAGAATCAAGCATTGCTTGGATGATTGGTTCGTTACTTGCACAGATTGTCCAGGTAGATTCCAAGTGCGTCATTGTATCGGTGGCACCACCCGGATTAGCTTCCATCAAGCATTAATGGTTGCTTGAGACGAGAACAAAGTGTCGTACGAAAAAGAACAATTATGAGGCACAAATACTTTGTAGATTCCAAATGGGTTGAGTAATATTAGTCCACAGCTCAATTGATAATATAGAGTTCCATAGCTACCACCCTGACATCAAAGCCATGGCGTTGGCGTCAGATCTGAATCACATACTATTGCGTATACTGCCGATGCCTGCGCTGATGTCGCAGGGGAAGCTACTTGGCATGCCAAACCACATGGAAACGATTCGAGACCGCCTCTGGGCTATCAATGGCACGATCTTGGACGCTGAGCTTCGAGCTTCGAAGGAGCCGGAGTTGGAGGAGTGGGTGACCGACGTCGGTGCAGCCATTGTGGACGTCGACGATCTGCTCGGTAGGATCCTTGACTGGCATCCAAAAGGAGGAGCGGCTGCAGCATCGAATCGCTCGTCACGCTCCATCTGCAGCATCAGAGTGGCCTCTCGCCAAGCCATTCTGTTGGAGCTCAAGGAGATGGTGCGCAGGCTGAACTATCTGGTGAGGAGGGGGTCTGTGTTGGGCCTCTCGAAGGAGAAACTGGAGTCTGTGGATCCACGACAAGAAGAAGAGTACTCCACCGTCCTAAGAGAAGTGGTGGTGGGACGCAACGACGATGTAGAAGAAATCATCAAGAGTTTGCAGCAACAACAGTCTGGCGATGGTGTTGAATGGCTGCTCATAGATGGCGGTGATGGAAGGACGACCCTTGCTCGGTTGATTTACCACCACTCCTGGGTGCAGGAGCAATTCCAGCATCGAATCTGGGTGGATGTCCCGAACATTGCTTCTTTGGATCCCATGTGGATCATGAGAGAATTCACGAGATCAATAACCGGGGAGCCATGCGAGGACGTCTGGCTATTCTACGATGGAATTCATGGAAGCAAGTACTTGCTCGTTCTGGATGATCTCAGTATCGGGAAGGAGGACGAGGATAAGTGGCTCCAATTGGAGAACTTTCTATTGCTCGTCGGCGCACCGAAGAGCACCGTGGTGGTCACTCCTGGTTTGCGTTTTATTGAGCATATATTGGGGTCCTCGGTCCGAAAGTACGAGTTGGGGGACCTATCGGAGGATGATTGGGTACAATTGTGCTTGAGACAAGCACTCATCCGGCCCGATCAACGGGAGGAAGCAAAAGCGATAATTCACTCCCGTAAGAGAAACACACATGATTGGTCTCTCACGGCTGCGAAGATTTTTGGCTCCGTACTCAGATATACTGAAATGAGTCGATGGCAACAACAACTTGATGCTATATATAAGTCTCAGACGAAGGAAGTGATGTACAACCAGGATACGGCTTTAAGTATACTTCATATCTTGCCACCAAAATGGACACGATTAATGTTGTATCGCTGGTTGATTGTACCAGATGACATGACCAATTACAATGATTTTTTGCATGTGTTAGCTGCTGAAGGCCTTCTGTCGTCGTATTCAGACAACGAAGGGATGACAAGGAAATATCCGGAGATCCTCGACTCTCATATACATTTTTTATTTACTGACACTGCTATAAAACATTGCTATATCTTGAGGACGGTTGATTCAAATTCAACGATCCCACAACAATCTCTCTATTTACGGATGCTCATAGATTCCAATACAGAAATATTTCCGACGGTTTTATCCAGTGGGATAAACCAGTTGAAAGGTTTGGTATTACAACGGAAGGAGATGGATCTCCAACACAAGTATCATGTCTTACAGATTCCAGAAGGTATGTTTACCAATCTTATACATCTACGTATATTGTATTTACGAGCTATCAAAGTCCAACAGCTACCTAATACAGTTGATAAATTGCTTACCTTGAGATACCTCAATCTTTCTCAATCCGAGATCCAAGCAATTCCTAAATCCTTATGTAAGCTTAGGAATTTACAAGTCTTAAATCTAGCTCATTGTGAAAAGCTTCAGAAGCTTCCAAGACAAATACATAATCTTGAGAATTTACATATTTTAAAACTAACTTATTGTACAAAGCTTAAGAGGTTACCTATTTCGATTACCGGTCTTGTAAATCTACAAGAGTTAGACATGGAAGGTTGTCAATGGCTTATCAAATTACCTAAGGGCTTGAGTAACATGAAAAAACTAACAAACCTTAATATTTATAAATGTTCACTGAATCGAATGCCGCGTGAAATAAGTCGGATGAATAATCTTCAAAAGTTATTTGGATATATCGGAGTTGGTGAACTTAAAAATTTCTTCTCAAAATTATATTCATTGATAAATCTAAAAGAGTTATGGCTACAAAACCTCGAAACAATGATAAATCCTCCAAATTCATGGCTGCTACAAAACCACCAACAAATGTCTTCTTTAAAGTTTCCTGAACTACGTTCACACCACCTTGATCTATTTTCACACCACCAACTGTCTTCAACTCGTTACAAGTTGTATGATATACTTCCACATCTCACATATTTGAGATTACATTGGAAATGGATTAATATGGATGACATAAGTTATTTTAAATTAAAATTACTGAACCAAGTGATTAAAGATCTTCAACCTAATTCAAACTTAAAAAAATTAGAGATTATTTTATATGCTGGGATGAAATTCCCCCTATGGATCGAAAAGGGATTTGATTATCTCGATAAGTTGAAAGAGATCAAATTAATCAATCTCACGAGATGTAAAAATCTACCATCACTTGGAGAACTAGTCAGTCTAAAGATTATAGAGATAAGTGGTATGGATTTAATTCTCGAGTTGGATGAAATATTTTATGGTGGCTATGGGACATTTCCCAAGTTGAAAAAACTCACATTGTGTCAAATGCCAGCACTAGAAAAATGGCTAAAGGTGGAGAGAGAAGAATTTTTATTCCCGAAACTTCGTGAATTGACATTAATCCAATGTCAAAAATTCAAAGCTTTAGAGGTGGATCTCAAGGTCTCAAGATTGAGTATTTGGTTGAACAATAAGATGCTGCAGACATCTGAATTCGAGGGTTGGCATAACCTCCAAAGTATGGAGCACTTGGAGATAGTTGGATGCCAAGAGATGAGGTGTTTGCCACAGGACATGGAACGATGTGTTAAACTCGAAAGCTTGACAATTATCAGATGTGACAATTTGGACTGTTTGCCGGAGTGGCTGCAAGGATTTGAACGTCTGAAATCTTTATGTATGTATGGCTGCAGAGCTCTGTCATCCATGCCAGAGAAGCTTAAACGATTGCGAAAAGTTGATGTTAAAGGTTGTCCGAAGCTGCGACTTTAACCAGCGGAGCAGAGTACGTTCTCCTACCTTGGAATATTTTATACTACGATTAGAGCATATTGAGATAGAATTAGCAATATTTCATTTAACTGTTCAGAACATGCTTAGACACCATCTGATTCTGGCAACAGTTGACGCATCAAATTGTATTTGATGTGTCGAGTATGTCCTGCCATTCTAACAACATAAAACCTTTCGATGAACAGCTCAAAGACGTACAACATAACGACGGTGTACATGGTGTGTATAAGGACCATCTCTCCTGTATCATCGATCACTGTCTCGACGCCTGCCAAGCAACCAGTGCCTAAGCTATTCACTCCACCGAGATGTGCATTGATCAACAAAGCCGACGCCGCAGGAAGAAATCAACATTACTTTTGCAGTGCCTCTGCGATACACGTCGTGGGCTTTAATTTATATAAAATAAACAAGACATCCAATTTGGTAGTGATTTGAAGATTGCGTTTGTCACAATTGTCTGCGTATCTTAATGTCTATTCTTGTTTGTCTTCAGAGGAGCTTTTTTTTTTTTTTCCTTGTTATAATTTGTAAATTTATCATTACACATGCAATATTCTGACTTGTGTTATCTGTGGTGAGATTAAGTGAGTATAAGACCTCGAGTGATTTTGAAATGAATGGTTGATTGCCACAGAATTGAATATATAGAACTTGTTCTCTCCGACTTCAACTGTTCGTTTATTAGTCGGCCAATATCTTATCAATTGCAATTGTGGTTTCACTAGATAGCTCGCTATTATTAACAAGTAATCCTTACTGTTGTCCCTGCTTTTGCATATTACTTTAATTGCGAGGCCTCTAGCTAGGATCGGTGACTAACTTGTGTGATTAACTTTGTAATTTAGACAAATGCATCCATTTATGTTGACGTGACTTTTTCTTTTATCATGTAAGTTTTTTTTTTCTTTTCTAATATGTTGGTTTCATCTGCCAATGCAGAAGAGAAAGCCAAGGAAGATGAAACTGGGGCTAGAGCGAGATCTTTTTATTAGGTCAGCGGCTGTAGAGAATGTTTCAAAAGAGTAGGTGGAGAAGAAGTAATTGAACTCAAAAAAGGAGAACAATTAAAGAGGTGGTTAATATGGTCGGTCGCATAACAGATTTGCTTCGCAAGAATAGTACATAAATATTTTTTTAAAAAAATTCACTTCTTTTTCTGATAATATTTTTATTTATTTATTCTCATATAGCATCTTTTATTTTTTTAAAATAAAATAAAATTATTCATGGTCTCTCTATCTCTCTTCTCCCTCTATACGTCCTTCCCCCCATCAAATCTTAACGTTATAGACTCTCTATCGAGCTATTAATTATAGACAGAGATAGGAGTAGAGGCATCAGGTGTCCATAATGGGTGGTGGTGATCCTGACGATGGATAGAAAGAGATTGGAGGAAGAGGATAAGAGAGACAAGAGATGAGAGAGAGGGGAGGGCAAGCAAAAGCAGAGGAAGAAAAAAGGCGAGGCAAGGGCGATGGAGACTCAGCAATGGCAACCCCAACAACAGGTAGGAGGAAGGGAGGTAAAGCAAAACAAGGTTGATGAATGAATAGGAGACAGAAAGACAATGATAGAAATACCTTACGATAAGATGAAGGCGACAGGCGACGAGGGGTAGAGACGACAACAATGCAATGAAGGCGACAACAAATAGGACAAAGGCTATGTCTAACTCTATTAAAAATTATTATAATCCTATAATGATTTTGTTCAAATTAGATTTTGATGAGAAGTTTTTTTAAAACAAGATTTTGACGAGAAATCTCTTTCAACCTCCATAAACTTCTAAAATGTTATACAGTGACTCTGTTTTAAGATAATAGCCGATTGCAATTTTATACAATTTTAGACTTAGTCAAAATACAAGTTTAGACCTGATTTTACATTGACTCTGTTCAGACATGTTTTGGAGAACGGGACGAAGATTAACAACTACGAAGTTTCAGTTTAATTCAATATCTTACCGACATCAAATGAGTTAGAACTATAACACATAAACGCATTCTTATCGACGGCATATCGTCTTGGATTACTATATAATAGTTAAGAGTATCTCGACGAGGAGAGGAGGCGGCCATGGAACCACTCCCTTGCTTATTCTCTACTCCAATGAGCCATGAATTGTTGGTGGCAGCGAGGACGGGCGACATGAGCGTACTCGGAGGGAACGACTCCCTCCTTCAAGTCACGGCCGAAAGGAACACCGTGCTTCACATTGCAGCCAAGCTAGGACACACTAACTTCGCCACCGGAGCCCTCATCCGGCAGCCCTTCCTCCTCATGATCCCAACCAGACAAGGAGACACTCCGTCGTTGCACTGCGCTGCCAGTGCCGGCCACACCAAATTTTCCTAATAATATTGCATACGTAATAATAATGATGAATTTTATTACAATAATAAACTTTGCTAGCAATTTCAAAGATGTTACAAACCAAATTTATCATAATTCAAGTATACAAGATATTTTCTCATACAAATTTTCCATGCAAATATCTTATATCGTCAATAACATGATATTTTTAATTTCATGTACCGGTAGCCCCCACATTTCAAATGTATTTTTTTTTATAGAAAAGTGGGAGATGTATTGGTGACTAGAACCAAATGCAAATTAAATCTAGTCACTTATGCAAGAAAAGAAAATTACATGTAGGCCATGATCTAGGATTAAATCTAGTGGCCTGTGGAAGTTTTTGGGCCGAGGGGTTTTCTTCGTAGCATGATGTTTTGATTTAGAAATTATATACACATTTAATATTAATTATACATGTTAGCGAACAAAGATGACATAGCAAGTGAGTCGACAAGACTAGGTTCGCGGGTCGATGTCGGGAGCTTTCTATTGGGTGACTCGGATGATGAGGCGGCTGAGCTCTCGGGAAGGAGTGCTAATGGGCGTTGGTCAGGATCGGGGCTGCTTTACGACTCCTCGTTGCAGGGCACGCTCCCGTGTTGAGACCCTCACCGTTAATGAGCGGTCGCCCTTATGCAAGAATGGCCTCCGCCGGGTGGTACCCAGTTGTGGCCCCTCCGACGAGCAAGTTAGTAACGAGAGGGATTACTTTTTTCTCTTTTTTATTCTTATTTTTCTCTCCCATTGGCCGGGAGCCAACCAGGGGTTTTATACTGTGGCGCGAGGGTTGATGGTGCGTCAGTTTGATGTCGTCGCTGACCACTGAGGAATGGGACGGCCTTCTGACTGGTCGTCACTCCGGGATGTGCAGAGCGACATTAGACGACATCGCCCCGAGCTCTCGGGACGGGACGTATGGTATATCTTCTTGGTAAGTGCTCTAGGGACGAGACGTATGGCGTAGGGCTTTGATTTGGCGTGTGGTGTCAGCTGTGACGTGTTTAGGCTGTCAAAATATACCGTATCAATACGTATTTTTACTTTAGAAATTCAAAAAAAGAAATCGAAGGTTATTATGTTATTGAAGAACTTTGGCCAGGAAATAACACATCTCGAGACATGGGGTTGTTTCGAACCAAGAAGGATAAATGTATTTGATATGAAAATGGAAAATTCAGGTAAACTATATACGAGTTAAAGTCACGCATGCCATAGAGATTAGATATGGTATTGACTATTGACTATCGAGATCCGATTACCTCGACCTAATATAATATTAAAATTCAACTTCAGATCTGAGTCTATGTAAATATTGAATTCGGACCACCTTCGCTTATACATTCTGCTCTATTTTCGGAGAGCTAGACATGTATATATCATGATATATTCTTGATCTA
>LVTN01000009.1:1198729-1257773 GCA_001649415.1 Musa itinerans | reverse complement strand
CATAGGAGCAAGCATAGCGCAAATTTGATCCCCATCGCCATGCCACGCCCTACGAGTAAGAGACAGACAATGAATCTAATGCTTGCCGCGTCTTCTGATGCGCCGTACCCGTATTTAAGGAATAGGATCTTCTTTTGTGCTATCCCCCACGTTGTAGCTGTCAGATGACCTCTCCGCATGGCAGGAGCCATCTGATGCCTCTTCACAGGTGCCGTCTGCTTCGGTTGCCACTAATGAGCTCGAAGGTGCCGTCGATAACGCCACCCCGCCGCATGCCAAACTGCCTACGCACGATGGCCGCTGATCATTTGCCTCACCAGCACACCTACATGAATCAGCATGCTAATTGATGCACAGAATTCAAAATGCTAATTGATCACTCGAAACGCATGATCAGTTATTTTTGTAGCTGTTGGGTCACAAAACCTCAATTCTATCGGAACGGAACGGTGGCCACTAATTCACCCACCGATCCGTATAATATAAACAACAACAACAAAGTCATAAGCCTTAATTATTTAGAATCGAATCAACTAATCAGTGGAATCCACAAATTTCAAAACAAGCCTTAATTAGAGCCCAATACATATTGGATTCCAAGTTTTTTTATTATTATTGGAAATTCCACCATAATTGTGGCCACTCCTAAAGAACCCGAAAGAGCACTCAAGAAGACAACAAAAACGGTGATCATGGATGTTAATCAAACGGCCAGCATTTGTCAGAATCAGCCAATTATTGACCGAGATTGTACGTCAGACTAAAATACCCCACACCGAGAGCGCGAAACATATCTGAAAGCTATGCATGCGTTGATGGAATCTTGAAGCGAATGCCGATCGATTCAGAGATGTCCCTATAGAAAAGGTGGATCTTGCGCAGGAGCCACTACCGGAATCCCTTGCGGAGAAACACGCCGGAATCCCTTGCGGCCGGGGCATTCTGAGCTCTTCTTTCCAGAGGGCTTACGTCGTCGATCGCTTGACGCGGCGGCGCCAGATGGGAGGCGGCGCCGATCGGTGGAGAAGGCAGGTTGCGGAAGAGGTGGGTGATGTCTTCGAGGGGCACCCGCCTCCTGCACTTCTGCAGCTTTCTGCACGGCTTGTCGAAGGAGACGCCCAAAGCACAGCAAGAAAGGGCGACCGGGGCGGTCGCGGTCGAGGAAGGGGCGTTCTCCACGATTTGAGGGATGTGGAGGGCCATTGCCAGAGAGCAAGAGATGGATCGATCGATGGATGCGGGAGGCGACTTTTGGGGGGCAGGGCGGGGAGGAAGAGGAGAGGGGTATTTGTAGAGGCGGTGTAGGAGGGAAATTTGTATTCGAATATTGGATTTGTTTGGTAGGAGCGAAGCGAAAGGATTCGCAGCAGGGAGTCCGACTCGGCTGAACCGGAACGGATGCGACCCCCCCCCCCCCCCCCCCCCCCGCCACAGCAGCCTGCGCTACGGAGTCGCAGTTTCAAGTGCCTTCTTCCCGCTCCCGCCATGGACAGCCACGAAATATGGGCCACAGGACATCAGGTAGGCACGTCATCCTGCCACGCGTCTTCGACGATGAGGTACGTTTCTCGAAGATTAAATTCCTTCTATTACATGAAGCTGAATACGGACATTCGTATTTTAAGTATCAAGATATGTCGACAGCGACATGAATAGTTTTAATATTATAATATAATTATTTATTTATTAACTTAACGATTAAGGTTCGAGTCATATAAACTATCTACAAATTATTTGTGGAATAGAATTATATATCAATATATATTACCTTAATATGTAAAACAAAATATTAATGTTACAAACTATTCCTCTTCTCGCATT
This sequence comes from Musa itinerans, assembly GCA_001649415.1. NCBI lineage: Eukaryota > Viridiplantae > Streptophyta > Magnoliopsida > Zingiberales > Musaceae > Musa > Musa itinerans. The sequence continues at coordinate 1,255,952 of LVTN01000009.1, read as the reverse complement.
TTACATTTGGCTACTTAGATTTATAAAGTATAGCTGAGACAGAAAGATAAAATTTTTTGTTATTTTATATGCTTAGGTGATTCATATTAGCTAAAATTATATTTCAATTACAGAGTGATAAACTTGTATCGATCGGTTGTAACATCAAGTTATCTGTTTAACTAGCCAAAAATAATAAATTTTTTAATTAATATTATTTCAAATAAAGATTAAATCATTAAATGAGATATGATCTATCGATATGTATCTTTAACACTCCATCCGAAGAGGTTTGAACTGATCGGAGACAAACTTTTTCTTAATGCGTGACCTAATGTCATCTTAATTATTTGTATTATAAAATGTCATTTGATCTAATGGGTTGGAGCCATGAAACGCCAAATGCTCCGTGTCAAGAACAAGCCATTCATTCATGTCCACAAAAAAATTCGAGGGAGAGAGAGTTCGGGTTGGAATTTTTTTTTTTTGGATTTTTCACATTATCAACCTTCAATGACGCTAAATGTTCCATTAAAAAGGTTGTTTAAGGACTTGATTCCCAAGAACGAGGAGGTGGTCCGGTTCAGGGATCAACTGACGCAGGCGGCAACTGGTGCCTGCAGAGAGGACAGAGACGACTGCGCTCCAGCCATCTGGTGAGACAGTCGCCATGGAAGACGTGCATGCACGGCATTCGCGTCACCTCCATTCCCCCTTCGAACTCCTCGAAGCATATCATGCAGCTGCTCTCTCGAACGTCGCCTCCTCCATCCTCGTACCTCAGCGTCTGCAGCTTCGCGATCGAATCCGACGAGGCTGGCACGCCGCCAAACCGCCCGTCCCCGCCGAGGCCGTAGTCGAAAGAATGGTCCTCCTCGCCCCCGACGTTGCTGAACAATGCGTCGATCTCCATCTCGATCCCTCTGCCCGAGCCCAAGGCGAGCTCGACTAGGTCGTCGGATAAGGTGATGAAATCCTCGTCCAGGAACTGAGCTACGGAGAAATCTCCACCGTATGCGTTTATATGGGAGAGGAGTAAGGAGACGGCGCGACGGCGAGATTCTTGGTGGAGGAACTCGCTGAGCTCGAACTGGAAGTAGCGCCAGGGGGAGGGTGGCTGCACCGTGACTCCCCCTCTGAAGAAGTGCAGCGCGGAGTAGCGGAGCTTGATCACCACCGGGACCGATGACCCGTGTGACGGTGGCAGCGCCTGCATCCCCTCCATTAAAGCAACGCTGGAAAACAAAAACACATCGGCAGTGTGAACCTCCATCGTCGCCTTGCCTTCGCCTTCTCGTCGTGCTTTAATAGACATAAATGCTTTCCGAATCCAAACAGGTTTAGGATATCCTGAGAGGCAATCCTAATTTACATCGGAGAAATAAGTGTCCGAGTTAGGGTCGGAAAAGGTGTAGTTGATGGACAGTTGCAGTGATATTACCCAAAGTTTTCGGTCATCATTTCTATATATTTTTCTACCTTTACAATTAAACGCACTCGGATGATCTACCATTCTTTATATTTCTGTCATTCGAGTTCTGGCTTTAATGATTTTACCCTGAATCGACATGTTTTTAGCATTTGGATTAGCCCGTAAGATGCCAAAGAGTGAAGGAATCGTTCCAAGCACGAACGATGATGTGATAGAGCCGAGTGCACCACACGCCACGGGAGGATGCATGACTCGCTACGTCGTTTACCGGCTATATGTTCGGTACATCGAGTCTACCCTCCTCTCCCTAAAACTTCTCCATCTTTCCGTAAGGAATTTGGTCGAACATAAAAGCGAGCCGCCGTACGCTATCCATCGCTCTCGCTCCACGTATACCAATTCGTTAAGAGTTCGCATCGTCTGCGACCGTCGCCCGTTCCGCCCTCCGCACGTCTCCTCTCTACTCCACGAATCACACCATACACGATCCTCCATTCCTCGAGCAGTCTCCAATAATGTCATAAATTAGACTCGGTCAAAATGATCAGAAGACAATTCTGGTGCTTTGAAATATGAGAAATTTTATAGAGAAGTTAGTCAACAAACTCGTTATTATTTCTGTCGAAGTATTTAATTCAGATTTGGGTGGGTGTTAAGGTACAATCTGCAACAAGGAGGCAAGCACTAGGAGGAGGAGTCGGGCACCTCCGCACCCGCCATAGCCACCACCGACAGGGCCGCCATGTCTAACGCCGTTCCCTCCCCCGAGTGGTTTGTCTATGACGAAAGCAAGGATAGCTACGACCTCAACACAAGGATTCTGGCCACCGCCGTCATCTGCCTGACATCCGTTGTTGTCCTCGTGGTCTTCCTCCACCTCTACGTCCGCCACGTCCTCCTCCGCCGGCATCGCACCAGCCGCCTCCTCCGCTTCTATGTGAACAACCCCGCCCACGACGATCCGGCCAACGTGGGGCTCGACCCCTCCGCCATCGCCGCCCTCCCGACGCATTCTTATCGAGTCATAATCAAGCAAGGAGAAGGCGGCGAAGGTAGCAAAGACGACGGGAGCTGCGCGGAGTGCGCCATTTGTTTGAGCGCCGTGGAGGAAGGGGAGACGGTGAGGACGCTGCCCAGCTGCAAGCACCTGTTCCACGTCGGCTGCATCGACATGTGGCTGGGCTCCCACTCCACCTGCCCGGTGTGTCGCACGGCGGTGGGGCCTCCGCCGGCCGCCACACCCGACGTCAGCGAGCCACCCACCGTTCCACCTCCAAGAGCGGCGTCGCAGGACTCCTCGGGAGCCGCTGCGGCTGCGGCTGCGGCGTCCCAGGAAGGCTCCTCCTCGGGAACCAAGGACTCGGGATCGGCTTCCTCGCGATTGAGTTCGTCGTTCAGGAGGATGCTGAGTTGGGATAGGTCAACAGGGAGAAGAGCTCAAGGGGAAGCGATGGAAGACCTGGAGAGACAGTAAAAGCCTCTTAATTTTACCTCTCTTAATCTTATTTTTCATCAACGGATGACTACTACTATTGGTGGGTGAGTGGGCCCTTCCAATTTGAACCAGAGTCACGAGTTTCAAAGTAGTTGGTATCACGACACGCCACGTTTCTCGTCCATGACTTGACTCACATGGCACGGTTGTTACAATGTTGACTTGGTGGGAATGCCGGTTGCCCCTTCCTCCACTGTCGTGGTTGCGTACATTTCCAGTTGCAACCCTCGCTTCGGGTTTACTACTTATTATGCTCGACGATGTTTAATGCAATAGGTTGTATTGTCTTTGGGGATCAGCACGCATTAAATCATCGACGAATGTGAAGATTAAAGCACATACTACCAAATATCAAGGCTTATCAAGTCGTTTGGACGTACTCGACATGGAGAAACTTGTCACGTTGTACTTTAATTGCATCTGAATGTTGATGATGTTATCGACGCATGATAAAGTCAAACTGCTAGATGTTTCGATTAACTAATCCCGCTGTAACCCAACCTAACCTACGGACCAATCAAAATTATGTTCAGATTAGACTACGCTCCGGTTGGTTTAGGCTGACGGCCTGCTTCGCACATCAGGCAAATTAGAGTCAATGTAATTTGGGCTCCACACAGCTAAAATATTTACAAGTTGGGTTTATCAGGCTACATCGTGTCAGAGTCGAACACAAGACTCCAAATACACGGCCTAATCCTGCCCAATGTTAGGTCGGATTAGGAAGATTCGGCTTCCACCCAACTCTGATTGGTAGTCAAATCCTCTTGGTTGGGTGAGAGCTAACTTGATATATCAGGATTTGAGTCACGAGGTACGTCCGGAGACGAAGCCCATGAACGGGGTTAATTATGAGTCAAATCAGCGGTTGAACACTTCGGTGCTTAATTCGGTGTTAGGATTTTTCAATATTTTCGTTGGTTACGGTTCCAAGTGGCATGAATGTTTGTTTTGACCAGTGTTACGACCGGTGCTACGACGCTTGTTGTATTGGTATCTTGTTTATAGCGTTGGGGGCATGATCGACATGGGATGTCCGCAAGATGCAGTTATGGTTCCCCTCCCCCAATACTCCGCTTCCGCTCACTTCTCTCCTTCCCTCCTCGCCGTTCCAACAAACCATTGCTCCTCTCGCCGCCTCCTAACATACATTGATCGCCGACGTCTCATCGTCGAACTCTCGCGACGGCGGCAGGTCGTTCAGGTTCGCTTTCTCTTACGTTTTCTTGAATCCTGTGATGTTCTTGGGGGCAGGGAGTGGACATCAGCAACAGGCGATGCGGTTCCCCAGTCTTGCCACCTACCGAAGGCCTCGCCCGAACCCTCGAAACCCCGCTTGAACCCCCAAGATCCGATGTATCGAGTCCGGATGTTGCCCCCGATGGCAGCATCTCGATCAGTTTCGCTTCCTCTTCCCTTTCTTGACTGTGATTGGGTGGGTTTCTTGAATCCCGAAATGTTCTTGGGAACCCAAGATCCGATGTATCGCGTCGGGATGCTCCCCCGATGGCAGCATCTCGATCAGTTTCGCTTCCTCTTCCCTTTCTTGACTGTGATTTGCTGGGTTTCTTGAATCCCGAGATGTTCTTGGGAGCATATATATTTGAGGGCCAAGAAACGATGTAATGACGCCACTCGCTGCCTCCCGAAGGCCCCATCGAAACCCTCGAAACCTCACCAGCATTAAGTTGATCAAATTTACTTGCTCTTCCCTGTTGAATATATCGGTTTCGTGAATTCTTACATGTTCTTGGAGCAGATATTCGAGGGACTGGTGCTCGCCAGGAAATGATACTGCCGGCTGTACACGATGGCGATGAATCCCATAGAGGCTATTCATCAACATTCAGATGCAGCATGAATAGTGTCTTCTTTGGAATCATGTTGAAGGTAATCACATATTCTGTAATTTTATTGTCTAGGCAAATTTATTCTTGTGATGGATAATGGAGCTACTCGTTCTAAAGCAGACCTTCAATGATAAAAGTGAAAGGCCTTATATGTCAAAGAATTCGAGGGAGATTAGGTTAAGTTTTTTTTTCCCTGTTGTCAAGTGGTCCACATTGGATTTGGCCGATCCAGTAATTAGCTATGAATTAAAGTCATGCTTCCGAGTGATCAGTATCTGTAGATTCGATGTGTTATAGAGGTCAGTATCAAAGAGCTTGTGGTTTGTGCTATTCACCCATTAATGCAGTGCTTGAACAAATTACTAATCATCTTTTGATTTCTGTTTTTCAGTAGTAAAATCATTATCCTTGACCTTAGCATCTCAAAAATAGATTACTAACCTTCTTTTATCATGTAAATGTACTTCATAGGTTATTATAATTAGTGTCAGACTGATATTTAAGACCTTGTTTAACGCTGCCTAGGTTTGGTTGGGTTGATTATGTCGATCGACTAAAAATTTTGTGTTGTTCACAATAATAGAATACTAACCTGCTTCTATCATGTAAATGTGCTGCATAGGTTATTATATATAATTAATGTCAGACTGATGTTTAAGACCTTGGTTAAAGCTGCCTAGATCTGATTGGATCAATTAAGTCAATCGAGTTAGAACTTTCCTTGTTCATAGTTGATTACATGGATGATGATTTGGTAAAGTTATTGGCACAAAACAGGCTTGCTAGGTTGGTGAATCAGGGCTGGCTTTGCTCAATATTTTTAAGATTTAGAATGGGTCAGTTCAGGATGAGCTTCACTATCAGATTTAGGTCGTGTCCATCCTTGAACCTTGTAGACCCATATTGAATCGTAATGTCCATACCTCAGCTGCCTCCATAGACCCGTTAATGACCAGACTACTTTGGAGAATGAAACCAGTTACTATGGTCTCTGGGGTATATATCAGAAAAGTCATTCATCATTCACTTCATTTACAAATTTAATTCATTTCATTTACAAATTTTTGATGTGTTTAGTCGTAGATATTTGGTGAGGTAATAGCTTACCAAGGTGATGACCAGTAGCTGATCCGAGAGGATGATCAGCCACACTGGGATTGAGACACGGCCCAAACTCCTACGGGAGGCAGCGGTGGGGAATTTTCCGCAATGGGCGAAAGCCTGACACTACGTTACATTGATTGACAGTTATTTTCATTTGAGGCATCTAAGATATAAGATAGAAAGAAATGGGATTTAGGCAGTTCGATCTGTTCTTGAATAGCTTCATTCAAAAGAAATTCTACTTCCTCAGTGAATGTCTTGGTAGAAGATGTAATTTATTGAAATTTAGGGGCACATCATTTCCAGAATTTATATGGAACTATGAAAAACGGGGACATAGTTTCATTTACCCCCAAAGAAGACCTTTGAGAAGAAAAGTAATGGTAAGATCAGGTATCATCCCAGGGGGTAATGAGATGTACAACTGTGATTCTTTGCATATTAAAAGTCTGTTTATGTTTGAGAAGAATATTCTATGTTACTATCTGTCTTTCATATTTAATTCAACATAGAAGCCACTTAACCATCTTATACCTGCTGATTTTTGTTGGTCTGAAGAACAATCAATGTTATACATTCCTTATTTTCGATCCATTTAACCATCTCATAGCTGCAGATTTTTGTTGGTCTGAAGAACATTCAACGTTATATCCTCCGTATTTTCGATCATTTTCATGATCTTGATGTTATACCTTCCTGTTTGATGTTACAGCTGTTATCTTTGTTATAGGTTTTTTTAGCATATTTGCAGAGTTGATAAAGCGAACTGGCAAGGAGATACAAGGCTTGAGCCTCATCCTGTCTGTGATCCGGGCTTTTGCTTCGAGGGGAGAACTTGATATTGCCAAAAGGCTAAATGTAAGCCGAATCAGGTTTTGTTGGTTCAACTTCTCCATTGGTTTGAGGAACTGCTGAGCTTCTGATGGAGGCAATAAATTACCAGGTACTGACTCTTTCCTAAAACAAAGAATCTTTAAATTACTTCATTTCATTATTTCAGTTGAATCACACATGCATAGCAACTGTTGACAGGCAAAACCTCAAGTCAGATAACACTTTTAACATTTAAAAAAAAAAAAGATAGCACTTAATATAAAGTAACTGTAGTGTTGATAGCACTTAATATAAAAAAAGATAGCTTCTTGATATGATATGAATTAATTTTAATTGTAGTGTTGATGAACTGTTGACACTGCTGGTAAAGAAAAGTAAACCAGGATCTTGTCAATTGATGGTGTCCTTCGTACATAGTATAGAAAGCGAGTAGATAGATAGACAACCAATTCATAACCACGTAGAAATTAAGTCTTAAAGACAACCGTATTTGCGGAGATATCACGTTGACAAAAGATATTTATGTCTTGATACAAAACAATTAGAATAAATTCTTGACACCTTCAAATAGTAATGTGTGATAATAGTTTATAATAGCTTTGTGTGACCATCCACTTAGATCTAATATATTTTGGTTGTGGACTCGTAAAACTGGATGATCATAAAATCTATCATAATAAACATTTTAAAAAATTTGTAATATATGTCAGAAATTTACAAAATGACATTTCCATTTCTTCATCAGAAAATATGCTTTGAATCCAGAATCGTTTTTCCTTGATATTGCAAATAATGTATTAAAGAATCCTTGACAAGATGTTTAATCGTAAATATTTCTGAAAAAATTTCAGCACACTACTACAATCTGCGTTCTTTTTTATTGCTGCAGATTGCAATCAACAACAAGCTTGTCACTTTCGAAAGGACGTCTCTGCGAGGACTGCTTACAATTCGTACGAAAAAGCTACAACTCCAGTTGGTGGAGTGTCACAAGAATTCTGGCTGGAAATTATAATGGTGGAGTCTCCAAAAACCCGCGGCAGAGCTCACAGCAAATGCTACGTTATTTAAAATCCATAGTTACCAAAAATTAACAAACATCCATAGTTACCTGCAAAGATTGATAATTCAAATTCTCATTCGAGAAGCTTTTCAGAATAAACATTAAAAAACATTGACAGTTTTAGTTGGCAGTAGTAATTCAACACTCCTCAGAGGTTCAACTCCTAAGCTACAGTTGTTATAAACAATAAAGATGCCTAAATTATACACAAATTACTTCTGCCATGAAACTGACGACAGCATCCCTTTTTTAGCCAAATACGTTGTATGAAATTTCTTTTTATATCCTATTTGGTAATACAATTTATATGTAATGTGAATGTCTTATAATACGGAGACTTGACTTACCGAATATTCAACAACTCCGGATAGAGCATCGGATATGGCCCTGGATTCCGTTTCTTCCCCTGTGCCGTTAAGTAATTGGGTGTATGACCAATCTTACGCAATTAGGCAATAAGCTATAAGAACAGGTTATTATTTGCATCAGTAAGGAAAGTAAGAGAAAGGCTTATTTCCAAGTAAGGCAAGAAGGCTCAGGCAATAGGATCGGACTGCTCCGTATTCTATAAGTTCAAATTTCTGCCTGTTTCATCAACTGACAGCATATTTATAAATTCCAAAGAGATAAAAGACTGGTAAACTAATTTCAATCAACATTTAATGCACCTAACATCAAATTTAATCATGCAAAATGTCGTAATGCAGACAAAAATATTAAACTAGACAAAGACATATTATGATAACACTGTTATATAGACCATATAGTATAACAAAGGGCAGAAAAATAAAATTATCAATATAGTTAAAAAGCACACAAAACCCCAATATTTTTAAAAAATCTTTAGGAAACAATACTAAAAAAACATATGCACACACTTTTTGTTAAATAGCACACATGAATAAAAAAGGCCGTTTTTTTTATCGAAGGTTGTTTGATTTAAACTGTCAGTCTCTTTCCCAATGCCCACATCCACTCATTTAAGATTAAATGTGTGTTAATAAAATCGAATATCATTTAAGACTAATTTGAACCATTGTTTTCTAAACCTTAATAAAATCGAATATCATTGCTAGTACACACTCCTAAAAGTGAACACATACATTAAACTTAAGTCTACATGTGTATAATTATTTAATATACAACAAACAATCACATAGTTAGCAAAGTCACCTGTTTTAAACTACGGATGCTTACTCTGAACCATGCTCTTCTTTCCTAGCATATTCTTCTATTCAAAAAGTGAACACATACATCAAACACATGCCACAATTTTTTTTGATCCAATCAAATCAGAGCTTACAAAAGTTCTTTTCAACCATTTCTTATGGGCTTCAATGAGTTAATATTTTTTTACAAATTTTCCACAAACTCAAAACATTGCAGGTGTACACATTACTTAAACCATGGAAATCTTTTTTTTTATTTTTATGCATCCGGTCTCAGTGGTGCATGCATTTTAATTAAATTTCAAGCCTAGGTTTCCAAATCTCAACTTGTTTCATCCACCAATAGTAACTACGGGTAAACATCAAATGTTGCAAAAAGTAGATATTATCATCACCGAAACCTAAAATTGAAATTGTCGGCCAAGGACATCGACATCCAATAATTGCAACTTAGAACAATCATTTTTATAATTTTAGAAAAAAATTAAAATCAGTGAAACAGAGACATTAACAATTTCCTGAGTGCACAGCCAACAGACCTCATCCAGTTGAGAGAAATTTGTTCTACAAAAGTTTATAAATTAGGTCTCCGATTTTGCTTCTAACAGTGGCTAGCTGAATGAAATTCAATGCACAAAAAAAAAAGACAAATCAATTTAGAGGATGAGTCAGAGGCTCAGAGTTCACGACCCGAACAACTTAATCCTATACACTCGAGTAAACCGGTAATTTCAGTTGAATATATATAATGTGTTACAGTAAAGTAAACATTGGAGGATGGCCACAGCTTACATCCACAATAAAAACAATAGCAAAACTGGAGCTCAGTAACTTCAAATTCTTCATAATAGAATAATCATACACTTAATGAAGCCCTTTCCAGTCCTGGACATTTTTAAAGTCTTACAGAGAGGATGCATGTTAGAGATACTAATTGTAAGAAAAGATATCTGAAAAAAACCATCATAACTTAATATATGGCATTTAAAACATGGTCTCAAATACAAGTCAGACTTCGTTTTCTATTTTTTTTATATTTTTTCTTATAAAACTTGTCATCTATTAATTAGTACCTCAACCGTTTCTAATAATGTGTCGAGACCAGCACTTGACCAATATCTAAAACCATGCTTAAAGCCGCTATAGTGTAATCAAAGTGGCTAGATATCAGGATGTTTTAGGTGATCACCAAGAAGAAAGACAACCATTTGTCGGTTTCACAACTAATAGCCAAGAATGTCCAGTTTCCTCTTTAACATTCCTTTACTTGCATTTCATGAGTCTTTACCTTCAAAGACCAAACCAACAAGTCCGGGATCTCTTTTCTTCCTCTTGCATCTAACCAGATCTATCTATGTCAATACGCCTCGTCACCTCAATGCTGATGTATCAATCGCATTTCCTTCTAAGTGGTTTATCCCATAGCACTTCAAAACATAGTAAAACAAAAACATAATAGAATACATTCCAGATCCCATAGCACGGAAAGTTAGTGGAGAAAACTAGAATCAAGAAACAGAGAAAAGATTGAACTCCAATCTTTAGCAGGTGCAAAACACAAACCACAAATGACACAAAGATTTCAACCCCAGGAAATAGAAGTATCGGGATCAAAAGAATTTACCGTGGGGAGGAGGATCATCAAAAGCCTCTGCGACTTGAAATGAGGCAAGACGATCTTGGAGTCCTCTGTGAGCTCCGATCTTGATCTACGCAAGGGTTACGATCATGGAGTCCTCGATGACCGCGGCGAGCATATCTTCTTGGGATCCCATTCCGATCCACGCCAAAGAAGCAGACACATCACAGATCAAGAAGAGTCAAGAGATCAAGAAAGTGTTAGGGTTACGATGGATCGACCTTGAAGGGGATGGGCTTATCCAATTGGAGCCGGAAGGGAACGGCTCGCGGTGGTGGTCTCCGCCTCAACGACTTCCCCTTCTTGAGATCGACGGAGATAACAGAAACGGCGGAAGCCGTTCTTGAGAGGTGAGTAAGGCAACGGGAGAGGTGGTTTCGGAGAACGTCATCGTTCGATGAGCCTTATATACGGGCCGGGACTCGGATTGGGTTCTGCCAATGTCGGTTAGTTATGCGTTGCCCACGACTCAACACACGAACGACCGGGTCCTTGTCAGCGTTGTTCGAATTGAGCCCGATAAGGCTCGTGTCGGATTGGGTTCGTCCAATCTCGGCTGGCTTATTGCGCTGACGACTGACCGCACGAACGAGCGGATCCTTCCTTATCAGCGTGTCTGGGTTCGGGTTAAGCCCGATAAGGCTTGTGCCGGATCGGGTTCCTCCAATATATATATATATATATAGAGAGTTGATGTCAGATTTAATTTTTTTTATTAATTATCAATGATAATTAATATTTAAAATATGGGAAAGCACACTAACAAATGAGGAAAATATTTGAAATGAGCGAAATACCGGGGTTCAGGTCAATAATTACTTAGCTTGGTTTCCCTTTTGGATAGAAGACATGGATCATATTTCTTACCCAACTACTTATTTTACCTTATGCTATATATATATATATATATATATATATACACACACGTGAAGTAAGCAAGCAAAAGGCAGAGCAGCCGAGCAAATTGTCTTGTGTGTAGTCATTGTTTGATCTATAAACAACACCCATTTCCAAGAACGCAGATTAGGTCTACAATACCATGCATCGGCAATCGACCATCATTACTGCATGATAATGGAACAGGACCCCAAACAGTGCTTCTGACAAACACCATGTTCATCTTGCTCAGAGCTGCTGTTCTGAACCAGTTTCTTTTTCACCTTCTCCTTCCTTACCTGTGACTTAGCGTTTAGATTCGACATAGTGGGGTTGTCCAGCCTCGTGTAGTGTTTCCTCTTTGCCCATTCTCGGCCACTTATCCCATTTAATTTGTTTTTTGACCATATGGTGGAGATGGAGCCCAGATGTAGTGGAAGGTTTTGATGGTGTGTGTATACAACAACCCTGCTCTCTAGATGACCACCTTTTCCTTTCACCTTGTCTATGTAAACTTGTCTATGCCACCAACTTGTTCATCCACATGCCTCTCTGACACACTGTGTACCGCCAGAATGGATTACATGCATGATGGATTCTCCAGATCTTGGAACATCCAAGGATGCATTGTCTTCTATTCTTTATAGTGTTGAACCTGAGAGCGGGCGCAGATGGCCAACGAGACAGCCGGAGACTGCCAAAGAAAACCAGGGAGACGAGATAGAGATGCTGCTGTGATGGAGAAGGGAAGAAGAGGAAGGAGAGAGGGGACACGAAGGGGTGTTGCATGTGAGAGACACATTTAAGGAGGGCGTGCATGGCGAGCTGTGCACATGGGAAGGCATGATTGGGCTCGACGTCTTACCACATGCTCCTGCTCAACGTATTGAGAGTCGCTTAACGTGTGTAATGGGAATTTTGGTTTCATAGAGGACCAAAATGTACGGTCACATCAGCACGTGGTGGTTGCTGATTCCCTAACTCGATTCATCTACTGCTGCGACTTCCCTGCAATGCCGTTGATCTCCGACTCCGTTCCATTCTCTCCCTTTCTCTTCGGTTTCTTCTCTCTCTAACAGCTGGTGCTAGCTGTCTTTCCTTCTCTTCCATTGTCATGTCACTTTCTCCTCTAAATCCTCCCCTCCTCCCCCAACCCAGCAGAGCTAACTTAACCTGTCACCACCACCTCCAACTCCATAACATAACACAAGCTCTAGAGAGAGAGAGAGAGAGAGAGAGAGAGAGTCTCAGTGTCTTAATGATGAGTGTTATCCTCAACAAGGTGATGCTATAGCTAGCAATCATTCGGTGCTATACATAGAGAGCAATGGCACAGCTCCCTCCAAAGATCCCCAACAACATGTACCCAAACTGGCCTAACCTTGCTCCGCTCCTGACGACCCCGCCGCCGCCACCAGCTCCTAGATCTCAACCCTCCTGGGTCGACGAGTTCCTCGACTTCTCCTCCGCCAAGCGCGGCCACCACCGCCGCTCCGTCAGCGACTCCATCGCCTTCCTCGAGCAGCCCCTCGCGGGCGAGGGAGGCGACTTCGACCGCCTCGACGACGACCAGCTCATGTGCATCTTCTCCGGCGACGTGCCCCCGTCGTCTCTGTCGGGCGCCATCCCGGCCTCCTCGTCGTCCACGCCGTCGGACCACAGCAGCATGAACGACGACAAGCCGGCCGAGCAGCAGCCGAAGAATGAGTCGGAGGAGGCGCAGAGCGCGTGCAAGGCGGAGCCACAGCCGACCGCGGGGACGGACACAGCCGTCGATCCCAAGAGGGTGAAGAGGTATGCAATGTAAATGCACCGATGCAGTCACCCCATCTCGACTCTTACCGTGCTAGCCACGAACATTGACTGCTGCAACACATGCATCAAACTTAGGATCCTAGCGAACCGGCAGTCGGCGCAGAGGTCGCGGGTGAGGAAGCTTCAGTACATTTCGGAGCTGGAGCGCAGCGTGACGACGTTGCAGGTAGCTTTCTTCCTCGGAATTCTCAGTTTTCAGTACTCGGAGTCTTCTGACTCGGATGACATTTATCGACGCTGGGCGTGGAAACGAAGACCGAAGTCTCTGCGCTGTCTCCTCGGATCGCGTTCCTCGATCACCAGCGGTCGCTTCTCACGCTGGGCAATAGCCACCTGAAGCAGCGCATTGCAGCATTGGCGCAGGACAATATATTTAAGGACGGTAAGTTATTGCTTCTTTGGTGTAAATATTATTAGAATTCAACCCAGCCGGTTAATGTAATTATTTGAGAGCCTCAGATAATTAGCAATGTCCTGTATATATATATATATATATATATATATGACGTACTTTGCTATATATTTTGATATTTTATATTAAGCCAAAGTTATTTATATCGAGTCTCTTAATTCTTATTAGAGTTTGAATCTTGTATTTTCAATCTCTATTAAACACCGCAGCGCACCAAGAAGCGTTGAAGAAGGAGATCGAGAGACTTAGACAAGTCTATCATCAGCAAAATCTAAAGAAAATGCAACCTCCTTCGTCCGAACCAGCCATGAGCGCAAAAAAGGAGTTGCTCAGCTGACACAAAGCAGTGATCGCAGCGTGCATCGATTTGGAACCCCGAAAGATGAAACCCTGAGGTTTTGGTGGTTCTGCAGGATCTTTTTCTTCTATGTGCATCCCATTTGATCCATTGTTTTCCTCCTCTACTCAAAAGAACAAAAACATGATGAATGGCAAACAGATGAAGCCTTCGGATGTTGAAGCTGCCAGTGTTGGGGCCTGTGAAGGGAGGTTTGTGTCGGAGCGTGTGATGTACAATTATTGAGCAGTGTGTTAATTGCATGTGTTGGAAGCGTATGCTGGTCACTCCTCGATCGATAAATCTGATGGTACCCAGATAAAAATAGTGACAACCGATGTTCTCGGAAGGAGGAACCCATAAGTTTGTCTGCACATTCAACTCTCAGAATTATACTTTTTATGTAATATTTAACAATGATATTTCCTCGACAAACGAGAATAACGTACTTGCAACGATTTGCTGAAAGCTGCTATAATTGAAGATGATACACATGCTTAGTTGGAAACTGTCTTCAGAATACACTATTCTTCCCGGTTTCAAGCCGCCGTAATGCACATGATCCCTCCGCAGCTATGCAAATAACGAATATATTTATGTTCTTTTCCAAACTGATCAACAAATTAACTTGCACTTATTTCAACATAATTACTAGTTGAGATATAAAAATAATAATTTATCAATACATTATGTGTCATTCCTAATAATCTCTTTTGTTAGGTCAGATGCCAATTCATGTCAAACCTAAAGCGCAAAAGGAGCTTCTTAAGGTCAGAAGAGACTACAAATGGAGAAATTCGGACTGAAAAATATAGAATTCTTATTGCAAATAAATGTCCTACCAACCCGTGGCACATCCCGATGACAAATGAGTTGATGAGATAAGGAATACCACGTTTTGAGCTTCAGCTGCGGCAAGAATAGTGTTTTTATAGATCAAACTCATCCTGTGTGGCCAACAAAGATAGAAGTTGGAACAAAATGGAAGAATTCAAGCATTGGTTCTGTTGCAGTGGTGTACTAGCGTCTCATACTGACATCGTACACAAGACCGTAATAGAAGAGAATTTGCGCATAGACCTCTGGTATATCTGGTGAGTTGACCTTCCTGGCATCGAGTTTCCCAGCAAAATTATCTCAGATTTAACTTAAAAGTCAACTTGATCCCGACGACCAAATATAATAAACTCTTTCTTGTTATCACGGAAGTTGTGCAAACTGCACTGGTCTTATCCATTGGTGTGGATGTCCATGCTGCACATCTTACACACGGGTGGTTGTTCCTGACAAGAAAGGAATAATCATTAGCGAAGCATATTTTTAACGAATACAAAGTTTCAACTAGATCCTCATGGCCCATGTATGATGCCAGTATGAGATGCTCTAGTTGGAATTGTCTCACATGATAAACATAATTAATAGGTTTCATGACAAGCTGCATAAGAGCAGCTTATGTACCTTAGAAGTCTTTCTCACCAACAACAAATTTTGCGACAAAGAAACCAATGGTATCGAGCGAAGATGATGGATCGAACCTCTGGACAAGTTCAGATTCGCTTTCTGTTAGCCAATCCCTGTGAATGAAGAATTTCAGACCTAATTGGAAGCTGAAAAAATGTTTTATTAAAGTAAAACCATTTCAACTTCACAATGATGATGGTGGCAGACAAGGAAACCATATATCCATACTACTGGAATTTAGTCATTCAGATTATTCACTACCTCAGGTTACTGAATTTTATCAAAGCTAAAGAGCTAGTTTGCTGATCAAAATTTTTAACATGCAAATGATTTAGACAGAAATAGAGAAGAAGAGAACAGAGAAGAAACTTACTCAACATATTTCCCACCAAACAGATCACAACGGCCAACTATACCAGGTCCTCCAATTTTTGGGTGCTACAATTTAATTAAAAGAATCAATAAAGATATATGCACAATTATCAGAAGTGACAGGCACACATTCACCAACTAATAAGCAAGTTCATCAATGATAGCCAAAGGCTCTAAATAGTAACCCTTAGTGCCAAAAGAAAATAGGAGAGCATGAGACCATAGTTATAGCACACTAAAGAATTAATGCAAATACCGGATCTTACTTGTGATGCCAGAGAGAGAAATTTGTATTTATCTAGAGCATATCGAACCAAAGCTTCATTCTCCCCTGGGTTTATCGTACACCTATAAGAACAAAGATTAATGTTGACAGCAGAATTTGAAATATTGCTTACTGCATTTAAAAAGAGCATTAAAACACCTTGTACTGAAAATAATGATTTGATAACCCCGACAAATATTTAAAATATTTCAAACAAATACTGCTGCAAACAGTGATCATATGGATATCAAGAAAAGGGAAAAAAGAAAAATAATCCCAAAGTTATTAGTATTGGGAACACTATAATATCTGAAAGAAAAAGGGGTCTAGGAAAGGTGTCAGGATCTGAACTATCTCATGCCTAGGATAGACAAATACTTGACATTTGCCATTATCCCACCATCATAGCATCATCAGCATCATCGCCACATAATCCTTGGGAATAAGAAACAAAGATGTAAATTATTCTCCATTATATAGCTGAAGCATTAGTTGGCTGATAATGGAATATTTTAAAAATCAGCAATATGGCCCGTGTTAGACAAGAAAGTTCACTTATAATATACAGCTAGCTGCTGGTCTATACACTTTTAATCAATGGGGTAATATTGATATGTGTTGCAGTTTCTTAATAGCATGATTTTCCTACCAGAGTCTATAAATGAGAAAGGTTTTATGAACATATAATTTTTCCACTAATTGACAATATGATAATTTTTTTATAGCTAGAAGTTTAACATGCTAAAATTTGCTTAAAAGTTTTATCTTGAGATCCAGAAATCGTTTTTGGTAAAAAAACCATAGCAGTCATTGCCAAGTAGGATATTAAAGAAAAAACTACTCACGTAGAATATACTATCACTCCTCCAGGACGAACAAGTCGTACAGCTTGGTCAAACATCCTCCTCTGATACTTTCCATGATTTCTTAAAGATTCCATGGTCTCCTGGCATTATAAATCATGTCAAGACTTACTCTAAAAACAAAAACATAAGAAAATCAACAAAAACTATGTTTCATGGATAATTTGCAGTTTTATCTTAGCATTTGCAATACTGCTATCTTTTTTATCTTAGCATTTGCAGCTCTGCCTATGTGTCTCTTACAAAAATTCTCATCATCTTAGAGATATGCCACTGTTTGCCACGGAAACTATCTTGACCCAGTCACATGTTGCAATATATTCCTAGCACACCATGGTTGTTGTCGTCATTAAATTTATGACCCAAGAATCAAGGTTCGCCGTACCGTACCGTACCGGCGTTTCGACCCAGGCTCGGTACGGTATGGTACCGGTGTACCGAGCGGTACACCAGGGCATACCGAGTGGTACACCCTAGTGTACCGAACAATTTTATATTTGTTTTCATTACTGTAGCACTGTAGTGGTACACCCTGGTGTACTACAGTAATGAAAAAAATATAAAATTGTTCGATACACCAGGGTGTACCACTCGGTACGCCCTGATGTACCGCTCAGTATACCGGTACCGTACCATACCAAGCCCGGATCGAAATGCCGGTACGATACGGTATGACGAACCTTACTAGAAACTATGATCTTAATTTGGAGTGTAACTGAGATGCCCCTTACCAACAATAAAAGACTGGTGTTTTGACACCAAAAATCACCAGACAAAATGGTAAGATAAAAAAAAGAAAATTACTACTAGTATGTAGCTAGGATTCTGTGTCATGCTGTGCCTTATCATGGAACTTCTACCACACTGAAGATACTGACAAGTCTCAGAGCCCATTTCTGTGGTCACAACCACAGTAGAACATAAATAATAGACCCAAAGCTGCGTAAGTGGGATCAGGCTTGCTGAAGCAGCAATTCTCTGATATAGCATATACTGAAAATCTTACCTCCCCAGCAAACAGTCGAGGTCTCAAGCCCAGGGCAGAACATGGAGCATCAAGAAGAACACGATCAAAACTGTTAGGCATGAAGCCTTTTGAAGTTTCCACCCTACCACCCAAGGACTGATTTCTTCCTGGTCCATTTCTCTGTCGTGGTGCATTCTTCCTTTTGGCAGCATTGCTGAGATGTCTTCCATCTGACTTTCCATTACTGACTACAAAATAAATTTGATTTGGTTATAAATGTTAGATGGAAATGAGGTCTGTTAACTATGGTCATTGGAAATCTATTGATGACAATTTATAAGTTCAGCAAGTAGAACCACACTAGCCCATTGGTCTAAAAACACACACTGTACATAAATGAGTTAAAAAACAGTACTAGAACAATTTGGATTTACCTACAAAGATCTTTTTTCAGCCATTGAACTTTTTTTCTGATAGCATCTTTAGATGACTATATAAATAATATTTTCTTTTACCATTTCAACCAATTCTGTTTTAGCCTTCAGCTTCCTCTCCGAATATCTCTAATCTGAATCATTTCACCTAGCCTTCACCTACTGGAATTTACAAGACTTATGTGGGCACATAGGAAGCACCTTATACAATTCCCTTCATTTAATTCTTTGTATTAACTGTAATTTTTCATGTACATTCATGGCAATGCACAATTAACAAAGCATGTATATCCTATAAGAACCATTCAGATTCAAACCACTAATGCGACTTTGGTTGCATAAAAACAAGAACCACCTTATTATGGTAGGAAATGAACATCATCAAGTGATTGATCCAAATTCTCAATTTTCTTGTAAAAATTTGCAACAAATAATAAGAATCTGCTCCAATAATCTAGCAAGCTAAAATTTATTTAGAATAACAACTGAAAAATGGGTGTTTGTTGCTGACTATCATCATAAGTCCACCTATTATTACCAAGGAATACAATACCGAATGATACCGCCCGTACCGGGCGGTACCATTGATCTAGCCCTGTATCGGATGATACGAGACTGTATCAGGCAGTAACGATCGATATTTCGACCGTTATCGCCCAAAATAAGTCGGTAAAAGTCGATTTCAACCATTGCCGCCCGCTATCGGGTGGTATCAGCTTGGCTGCGACGAGGGAAGGAGCGTCAAGGGAGAAGAGGGAGAAGAAGAGGGAGAATTGGGAGAACCTCGACGCTTCTCAATCCGACGCCGCCCTCCGTCGACGATCCCGATCCAGAAGATAACGAAGATGCAACAACTCGGCTTCTTCTTCGCTGCGTTCTTCGCCGAAGGCTGGAGACGTATGCTGCCTTCGATGACTTCACCGAACGTCGCAGATGAGGAGAAGATCATGTTCTTCTCCTCGTCTGACACGACGAGAAGAAAAGGAGGCAACATATGCCTCTTTCTTTATTTTTTATATTTTTATATATTAATTTTTATATTATATATATACGTATCGAGCAGTATGCCCTATGTACCACTTGGTATGCTCGTACCGTACCGAATCGAGCAAAGCTCAATACATCGGTACGTTACGAAATTACGAACCTTGATTATTACCTGCATGCACAGAACACGAGTCACATCAGTAAGAAACAGTGTTGCATTTCTTGTGTGATTCCAAAGCAATCCAGCTCACCAACTGAACAATTTAAGAGCTAGTTCACACTAAGGGTGTTCAGCAAGCAAGAAGCATACACAACAACCAAGATGACACATGGAGGAATATACAGTCTGTCCTCTGGGCAGATATCACCAGTAAACAGGCTAAAGAGGACATCCAAATGCCAGAGAAGATGATATGATGCTCAAAAGGTAAGTATTTTCCTCGTTGTTTGCCCTTTAGATTTTTCACATCCCTTCTTTAATTTGGCCACTGAAACACCATAATCTAAAACCGAATTGTGTTTTCCTTGGTATATAAAATCATTCAGAAGATATTTACATTAAAGATCAATAAATAACACAATTAGCTCTTTCTTAGACCACAATCATGAACAATGAATAATTCTCCATGCATATAGCTGATGACTTGTGCACATGTTGGAAAACAAAAGAACAAGCTTCTATGCCTTACGTGTTTGATAGTTTTTACCTGTTTCTGATGGTGTAGCATTGATGCTGCATTTTTCCATCTCAATGTTGATCTTAACATCTGTAGAAAAACTAGATAAGCATGAATTTACTGCTGCAATATCTGGTTCATCATTGTTGGAATCTGTTTTCTCAGAATACATCATTCCATTAGTCCTTTGCACAGATTTAAGTGCATCTAGCTTATATGCCTTTATGCAAGTTAAATCCATCTCAGCAGCCAATTTCAAAACATCCATTACCTGAAAGCAATATATGCATGTTATGCTTGGAGATACTATTGATTACAAATATATCGAAAGAGAGGATACAAGGAAAGGTTAGCTTACGAAATCAATAGGTACCATAAAATACATGATATGCAATGATGTACGGTAGTCGTCCTTACACTATCATCTAATGGCGGTAAAAATCTGCCCATTTGGAACTCTGTTGATAGGTCAATCAGTTCTAGTATATAACAAATATAGCTCAGTTATATCCTCATGTTGGCCGTCAAACAGACACAGATTGTTCCATTAAAATCATTGGCAGATCCTAGCCAATAATCATAAGTAATAAGTAATAAGGTCCAAACAGACTCAGTTATATCCCCTGGATTGGGAGCCAGGCCTCTTCTAACCTATATTTTTTAACATCTTGGTAGCCTCCATATATGCTACGAAAGGAGTTATATGGCAAGTTAACCAACAAGATGTCACAACACACAATAGTTACTCAATTACTCACTTACTCCCTTACACAACAAAAAAAGAAGGCATAATCAGTCCATGTGGGTCCCACCATTATGGGTCTAAGGAGGGTTGATGTTTGTAGTCTTACGTCTAAATATAGAGAAGAGTTTCCATGACTCGAACCCGATGTCCTCCCTTACACAACAGATTAAAGAAAAAACCTCGAAGGAGCAGCAAGGGCACGAGGACCCTGGCACTGCAGGGTCCAAGAGATTTAGATTTTGGTGTCCACATACTTGTTTCTATGATCTAATCTATGATGGCCAAGTTGCCACTGAACTAAGTTCATGGACTCGAATATAAACCCTTTTGTGAATGTATATACATCTCCTAAGGCAAACATGATAAGAGATTTTCTGTAACATAACTCAAAAGATTCCAATGCAGGCTCATCTATGGTACCAGGTTGCTACTAGACATGGTGTAAACTGAAATCAATAGTTAATGGTTCAAGAATTAAAAAAATACAGATTTTACCTTATTATGAGATCTATCAGTAGCAACAACCTCTCCGTTGTCCCTCATAAGAATTGCAATCGCAGTCGTTTTCCCTCCAGGAGCAGCACACATATCCAAAATTCTTTCACCTTCTCTGGGGTCTAAGAAACAGAAACATTATCTCAGAAGACTTAGAATTAAGGTATCCAACAACACAGGCACTATAAGAAATATCATAAAATACAAAATATAGTAAATATGTAATAACCAGAGACAATGTGTCGAACCATAAACATAAAAAATTTTAAGTAACTCATATATACTGTTGCCAGCTGGCTATCATGACTCCTTCCAAAAAGAATGAAAAATTGCTACTTTAATTTATTTCGGCACCATTAAGAAATCCATAGGTAACATATGCAAACACTTAACTCCATAGGAAATGAAAATTTCAAAATTGATTGCAACAAAAAAGACTACTTTTGTACAGCATCTGCAATTTTTTAGAAAACCAACCAAGTTAATAACAATCATTCCAATACGTACTATAATGCATCAAACAGATAAAGGTTACAAAAATAAATAAATAAACCATCGGGTGGGTAGCTTTAAAAAGAAACATCATTCATACATAAGATATTGCATGAAACTTAATAATATCTAAGAGACAAATTACTATTTTAATAAGGAACTATCTTTCTACACCATGGTTTTGATTACGCTATCTTCAGCCAGTAATAGATACTTAATACAATATATCTTCACAGTGAAATGCTTATTTAGAGAAATGCAGTCAACCCAGTATATGCACTTGAAGAAAATTATCTAGGAAAAAAAATCAACAACACAAAAGATGTTAGTAAAAAGTAAAATAATTATAAAAATGCGAAATTAACACAAAAAAAAAGCAAAGAGGAAGCGTTGACAAACTTGACATTATTCATACCTAGGACATAAGCTGTAACAATGCTGGGCAAGTTTTGAAGAAAGATTTCGCCCTCAAGTACATCTAGCAAGAGAGATAGACAATCAAAGTCACTAAAAAATTTATGCTTCATACATAGGCAGTTAAGTCAAAAAATTGTGCTTCAGATATGAGCAGTTATATTTACTGCTGGATAGGGAAATTTTAAGTTTTTGATCATGTAGAAAGACTGCCAGATGAAATCCAATATTCTGATAAAATGCTAAATGACATAAGCGTAGAAGATAAGAAAGATAGCTGCTAAAGAAACATTATACAAAAGTTTCATCACTGTGAATGCATACCATAAAAGGATGGAAGCTTGTATACCCTGTTAGTCATC
Source organism: Musa itinerans (assembly GCA_001649415.1). Taxonomy (NCBI): domain Eukaryota; kingdom Viridiplantae; phylum Streptophyta; class Magnoliopsida; order Zingiberales; family Musaceae; genus Musa; species Musa itinerans. The sequence goes on along the minus strand of LVTN01000009.1, from coordinate 1,233,413 downwards.
TCCACAGCAATCCCTTCAGAAACACGGAACATAGAAGCCCTTGACAATGAAGTAGTACCTTGACCAATATACAGGCCATTTCTTTCATGATAATGGGGATCTATCATATTTTTATTGGCAATGAATTAGAGTCAATTCGAAGCATTAATGGCATCTTGAAGAAAAATACAACTAAAAACAGTAAAATTACAAGCCTAAACCATGAGAAAGAGAAAATCAACAAGTGCATAATGAAGTTCACTAAAATTTATTAGGTCTCCAGTTCAAGTCAATCCCTGGAGCAAGTTCCACATTTGCTGAAAGAACTATTTTCCCAGGAGAAAAGGAAGCCTACAAAATTATGTACCCCTGACCAAGTGTGAAATTTAGTTAGCTGTTATCCTTAATTAGAGCCAAGACAATTAATCAGAGACAAAACAATAGCATCAAAGCGCTTTATAGAGTCTTGGCTCTTGGCTTGCATAATGCATATTATCATTAAAGCCAATAAAACAAGAAGATAAGACAAAAAGGATGTCCTAACAAAGAGAATATTTGCAATTATTTCTAAAGTTCAATCTATAAGTATTATTTGGATGCTAAGATCAGACTAACAAGAGAACCAAGTAAAAAATATTTCTTTCCTTAAAATAAGAAATGGATTTGGCATGCACTTAGCAACATTGTTGTTGCTTTGGAAACATTGATGACAAACAAGCGTCTACGATTGATTCGGTCAAACAAAATACTAAGATCAGACCCTATATCCTGAGCCCACTGAGGTTTTATTTCCGATTGGTTATGGCAAGAAAAGGCTGATCAAACTGCATCTCGATTTTCCATGATGCCTCATAATTACATATGGCCTGTCAAACCAAGATTATTTTTTTCAAAAAACCAAGAATGATAATAATAACATGGGACAATTTCTAGATGAATGAAGCGGGCCCACAATTTGGCACAATTATGCATCTGAAGCTACAGGCAACTTCCGCAACACTCCCAAACACAGAATAATTAACAGAGCTCTGACACCTAGATTTTTTTATTTGTTGTTATGTAGAACAAGGAAAATGTGTTTTGACATTGTCCATTAGAAAATAACTAACAATTAGAGACATCTTCATCTATATGTAAAGAAAAGAATGTAGGCACTGAACAAAAGATATGCTTTTAGCATGTTATGTTAAAGAATAAGTTTACGGTTAAAAAGTAATTTATTAAATTCCAAAATAAACAAATCAAGGATTTTAAAACTGGTCCAAACACGGTTTCAGCAACCCATCGAGTTGGTAAGGTATTGGTGTACTGGTCATATCTAGCTTGTACCACTGGTATCATTTAATAAATAATAAAAATAATTCAAATTAATGGCATTTTGCTAGTATCAAGCTATACATTTCAACATTACTACTTGGTCAGGCCAGTAAATACCAGCCAATACATGCTGGTTTGACCAGTATCTAAAGCTTTGATTTAAACTATCAAAAGATAGAGCTTACCTGATTCCAACCCTTGTAGGACAGTACCACGTGTAAAACCAACACCCCATCCACCATCAGACGTACGCTGCTCAACAGCTACTGAGACTGCAATTGCATCCCCTTTTTCAACATGTGAACTGCAAGCCAGAACACCAGGGACATATACCTGTGGATAAACCATTATACTCCAACTGCTTCAATTCATAAATTTCCTATAAAAGTACATTTCGATTCCAAACTGTCACAAACTTTGAAATGCTTTAAACAAAGGAGGGCTGCAGCCAAGTATGGGAATTTCAGAACTAGAGTAAGCATTAAGTACATCTAAAATGTGCAAAGCATGAGGGAAAATACATCTGAGTTGAAACAGATTTATCATAGGCTGCATAACCCACCAACATATTATAACATTATTACCAGCAATCAGTTTTAGCAAAGAAGTGATCGCTAGATGAGTAACTTGAAGAGAAAAAGACAAAGTTCTATCCAGAAAAGATGGCCTGGAAAATTCAAAGGTAAAGAATTTTAAAACTTTGAATCTGTTGTCCAATATTAAAAAGAAAAAAAAAACAGTACATAGAACTACACTAAAACATGGAGTGGCCGATGGGAATTACTTAACATGCATGTGAAATCATACGTGAATTGGCAGTAAAAAAACAACAATTCCAAAAAGTCAATTTGGCACAGATGAATATCTAAAGCTGCATTTCAAGAAATTAGTGATTAGGATGGTACTGATCACAGTATCCAAGAGAAAAATCAATTGACGTGACTCATTTATGTACAAAGAATATCTGTAAATCCATCTGTACAAAAAGATTAATTTACTAGAGGAGAAAGTAAAGGTGGAGATAGAATGCAAAAGAATCACTAGGTCTTTGGATCAATGAGGAGATACAATCAAAAAACATGACAATAGCAGATGGGAAAGTTCAAGTTTGTTACAACTTCGTAAAAGGGGATAGGATATCATACTGGCTTGTGAAGCATGTCATCAAGAATAGTTTCACCCAAGGTCCGCAAAACCGTACCGTACCGGAGTTTCGACCTTGGCTCGGTACGGTACGGTATGGGTATACCGCTCGGTACACCCGAGCACTGTACCGATCGTACCGCCCGGTACCGGGCGGTCCGCGTACCGGTAAGCTGTCGGACCGGATCATACCGCCCGGTACCGGGCGGTCCACGTACCGGTAAGCTGTCGGACCGGTACGTACCGCCCGGTATGTACCGCCCGGTACGTACCGCCCGGTACGGGCGGTACACATCGGTATTGCCTACCTTGGTTTCACCTACAAGTTCCTCATTTAAAGTTCAACTACAGAACAAACCAATAAGTATCAATATGTAGAACGAGTAGAAATTAAATATCAGAAACCATCACCAATAATCAAGTAATACCTCTGCTCATTGAAAAACCCTAGCAGTGTAGCTGAAGCTGGCTAAAAGTGTTGGCTTGACCAATAAGTATAAATATACAAATATAAAACAAGTAAAAGTTTTCAAATAAAGTACAAATTTCTCAGACCACCATGACCGAAGTTGAATTAGAACTTACACATGTTGAACAGATACCAGATGAAGAATCAACAGGAAATGGAGAGAGCTAACAAGATATAGGAGAAACAGAATCACAAGTAATAAAGAACATGAAGCAGATTGTGGTTACAATACTTGAAAGAGTAAAAAAACCATTTTAATGCAATGAACATCATGATTTAAAGCTGATAGAATGAAAGCAATTAAACAAGTAATACATATGACAAATTATTAATTGACAAGAACAAGCACATTGCTAACACCGCAACCATATTCAGAAAGTACCTGTGCTCCACGAAGAACTGCCTCAGCACATTTGCGACTCACAATTACTTCTTTCATGGGTTGGCAAGGTTGAATACCATACTGAAGCATATGTGGTCCCGAACCTTTAACAAACACAACATTATCAAGACCAGGATAAGGACACTTACAAATGGAAGGGCTTTCTGATGTTCCAATAGGAGTATCATTATCCTGAAGCAACCTTGAGTCAATCACATTACGGATAGAAGAATCCAACAAACTTCCTTCTTTTGGTACCTCATCTCCTTCAGCAGCATTTTCAAGCCTTTTCTCATTGAGAATGGAAATTAGCTTCCTTATAACTGCCTCACTTGTAGATTTCAGAGTATTCACACGAATGCAAGAGTAGGAAGAAGGGTGCCTAAACAAAATAAACTGTCAGTTGTTCATCTTCTGAATAAGTATTATGGCTAGTCGAGCACAAGACCAGTAATAATGAAGAAACAATAATGTCCAAACGTATCAAGATGACTATAAAAAAAGGGCACAGGGAAACTCCGAAGAACTTGGAGACATATTAAAGCACAAGTTCTTAAGTGTTAAGCATAAAGGGGAACTAATCTGCCAGGAGATCTTTGTAGTAATAAAGAATCAGTAGAACTCTCTACAAGATCAAAAACAAAAGGGCATGTCTCTCACATTGGCAACTCCTCTCATGATGATACGGGAAACCCTACTAATCAAGCAGTCTTTCTGGTGGGGAGAAATGACAGCATATTCTAACACTGAAAGACATGAGATAGTGACTAATAATGAAGGCAGTTGTTGAAATGACTCGAGTGAAAAATCTCCTTGAAATATGTTAATAAAATTTCTCCAAACCAGATGAAGGCAGCTGTGACCACTCTAAAAGAAACTGGCATTGTGTAAAGGAAAATCTCAGTGTGAATGCTCATAGAAAAGATCTAACGTAATCATATTCTACCTAGCAACCCACGGGAAATAGAGAAGAATGGAAGATAATACTAATTCTGAAACAAATAAGTTACAAGAAAGACATGGTCTAACGGCATCAAGATTCAAGATAATTGGTCATTGTAAAGGACACACAAGAACAAAACCTTCCTTTACTAATCAATCTTGAACACTAGGGTTGCTAGTTTGGCATGTGATTGACAATCGCCTCGGGTTTATAATATCGTGCATTCCAATATCCCTACACAACTGTATGCTCGGAAAGCGCAGGGAGATGATATGGAATGAGACGAAGAAGTTACGTTAGGGATTTGGAGATCCGGGCGAAGTGGTCTGCTCCGTAGGCCGCGTTAAAGTACTCCTCGACCTCTGGGTTCCATCGAAGTGTGGGGTTGTAGATGTAACGCTCCGGCGGCGGAGGAGAAAAAGAGGAAGGAGAATCCATCTGGAAGGAAATTACAACTTCTTGACCGCCATCGATCGAAGAAAGAATGCAATAAGAAGAAGAAGAAGAAGAGAGAAACGAGTAGGATTTGAGGACAGCGAGAAACCTGGAGAGAGGGAGCGGCGCTCGTCAGGTTCCGGCGGCGATGGAGCAACAGCGAGGAAGCGGCCCTCGCTTTCTTCATTCAAAAGCGAAACGGACAACCCTTTCTTGATTCCGCCTGCGTATTAGGGCTTTTCTTTTGTTGGGCCACATGGGCCCAATAATGAAAAGCCCATTTTATTCACAACATCTCCCTAAGCGATCGAGAGTAATCTCCTGACCGTTCGATGCGAGTGAATGGTTCAGATTTTTGCTAGCGATTAAAAGTCCATCGTTTTATCGAAAATGAATAGTTGCATTGTTATACAAAAACGACTGCAAAATAGAAGACGACCCCTTCTGATTTATTTGCTACTCTGCTGTAATGCAAGACATATACATATGGTTTTACATGTACGTAAGAGTCTAACTAGTCTTTACTCCCACAGGGAAGTGTACTGCTCGCTGTAGTACGAAGTAGGGTGACATCTTGCTTCGCCATAACCCACCATCCCAACCTGGTCGCTGATGCACTCGTCCACATACCAATCGACCAGGTCACTGCATGGAGATCCCACGCCCGCCGTCTCCATCTCCACCCAGCCAAAGGGGTCCTCGACGAGGTACGTCGACGACGTCGAGCAGCCATGGCTGTCAGGACCTGATAGAATGTCGTCCAGTCTGCAGTCCTCGCAGTCCTCGTGGTGGTGACCCGACTCCAGCATCGTGTCGCCATTGCTGCAACCCGCTACCGAACCGGCGCCGGCGGCAGCGGCAGCGGAGATCTCGGCTTCGAGAGACCGGATCACCGGCCCGAGCCTGTCGTCGTCGGCCTCTTCGCCGTGTTTGTCGTCCAATAGCTCCATCAGAAGGGCGCCATCGATCTCCGTCAGCACGTCCAACGTCGCATCGTCAAGGGCCGCCTCGCACGGCTCTCTATCACCGGCCGCTTCCATATGAGCACAGAAGGATGAGAAAGGAGATGAGGCGCGCCTGCTGGTGATGACATGACAAGGCTCCATCAGGTTATATTATGCTTGTAGTGGAAGCGTCATGGATAACTTCGCCAGTGGCATGCCTAAAGTGATGACCACCTAACTCTCTCTCTCTCTCTCTCTCTCTCTCTCTCTCTCTCCCATGCGGAGAGATGGATGGAGAGCCAGACTCACCAATCCAACCGGCCTTTCCAGCTAAGCTAAAGCATAGGTGGGTTTCGGAGCACATGAAACATGAGTAGCAGGCATCATGAGGCACAGACAATAAACGAGTACGTGGGGCTCAGCGAATGAATAGATAAGAAAGAGGATGCAACGCTCTTCTTCGGAACAGTCAATGATTCGAAAGAAATCATATAAGAAAAGGGGCAAGTGTTTTCAAGAGAATAAATATGGATAAGAATGTTGAGTTGCTGCTGCATGGAAAAAATATGGCAAGTCATTTTATCTTGAGTTCTGACTGCACCCGACATAACAGCACATGAAGATGTTGGGAGGGTGGGGTGAGTTGAGGACATGTTCCGATGTCCTACTACGCAGCTCTGAGAGATGAGACATGAACCCACCACCATCACATGCGGCACGCTCGTCTACTGTCATACTTGCGTAGTCGAGTGACTGCTCTCATCTCAGTGATGAAACAGTATGAATTGAAACCCCTGCATGAAAGAAGCTTCAAGCATGATAGTTAGCATGATAATTGCTCATAATCATTATGAGCAATTATGATCAGAATCATGGCATACAATATAATTAGGAGCGATCATAGCTGCAGATCTCGAAAGATAACTTCCATTCGACACCCAAATTAAAAACACGTTGAGCATTAGAAAGGATGTAAAAAATAAAGACATCATCATGTCCTTTTCCTGACTGCAAAACGTATTACTTGAACGAACAAAAAAAAAAAAAACAACAACAAATTTAGCAGTACTGTGGTAGTGGTTGGGTCCTTTGATAGCTTTTCATCCTATTAGATAGGAAGGCATATTATTATACTAAGAAGAAATTCCTCAAAGAACAGTTGATCCTCGCTATGTGACACGTGCAGAACTTACTTGTCGGGTGAAGTAAATTATAGGTCCGAATGAGTGGTAGATGCGGTTACAGTAGTGGTTGGTGGGAGCGAATCCAACATCTTAATCTAAGCGTTGTGTCAGAACATCACCGAAGGAAGAAATTGAATTTGACAGTCAAAGTTTTAAGTTGGGTCACTACAAGTTAGAAGAGTAAAGAAATTACATAAGCTTTCTCACCGGATTAAGCGTCGCGTCGAATCAACCTTTTCTTTTTCCTCTTTTATTGTTTCGTCGTCTTGTTTTTGTTTTTTTTTTTTTTTTTTTTTTTTTCGTGAGATTATCTCTAACCATGTTCTTCAAAATAAGTATTTTTCTTCGTAACAACAGTTTCCTGTGACTCGAATTGATGTGGCACGTTTTGGTGCATGCTGAAGGGAATGTCCTTGCAAAACTCAGGAGTGGAAGAAGAATCAATCCTGTTTTTAAAGGTAAATGAAACAATTAACATGAGCAGCGCGGGCCGACAACCATATATGGCGGCCAACGATGCGGAGTCGGCATCTTGGTCTGGAAGAATGCTATACCCCTTTACCTGTTGTTTATGTTATTTGGGAAAACACGCATCGCTCTGCTATGAACGTGTCTGGATGCTCCCCACCGTAGATGCGCAGTTATCTAGCGAGTCCAAAATGTCAAAAGAGGCAAGTAAAGACAATACCACTTTGGACGTGGTCACATCAAGGATGCTGATTCTTCCAAATCCTGAGTCAACAGGCACAATACTTGAGAAAGAATACAAAACAATTTGATTCAACGAATGGTGGAAAGACAGCATTGCTTGGTGGGCTTCGTCTATTCGGTGTTCGAGGAAAGACAGCATTGTTGTGAGCCCGCCAATGTTCAGCTCACTGTTTCATCGGTGCAGCCAACGGTGAAACATTTCTAATCAGCATAACCAGCCAACGGCGACAGGATGGAGATGGTTTCTGCCTGACGTTACCTGGAAGAGGAACATTTCTAGTCATTGTGTTAGAGATAAGTATTCACTCGAAGCTCACCACAATGTATCATCTTTACATCCACCAAGGATCAAAATGGATGACCTTTTGAATTAAGAGAAACAACAAGCTCCTCAAACGAAATCCATAGATGCAGAACCTTTAGCAACGAACAGCCAACAGTTCTGACCGCTTCATCTAACAGGCGTGAGAAAGAAAACGTTTTAACCAACTACCAGGCGAAATTATGTCATCCAACTATTTACAGGAGACAGAACCTCTGTGAATCTGCTTTTTTTCTCTTATCTACATCTCGGCTACAAACTGATCTCTCCTCACTGCTCATTTTGAAATGGCCAGACAGGATTTGCTACAAAACTTGTCTAGTATAAAGGCCATCTTGGACCACATAGCTTACCATGAATTAGCTCTGAGCCAAAACAATTACAGATGACGAGATACGTGAAGAAAAATTTGCACTTCAAGCTGAAAATAATCCAACATATCCAGCAAAAATTGCCAAGATGAATGATAACACATATGCACCGGCAACAATTATTGGTTCTCTAATTCCACACAATTCAAAGTGATGGTGGATAGGTGCCATCCGAAAGATGCGCCTTCTAGTCCCATACAAGACTTCTGTGGCCTTCTTGAAGAGAACCTGCAGAAAATAACATGCTTAGAATGATGCTATAATTTAGAAACAGGCATGAGATGACAACAATGCTTTCCATCACTCTCAGAATGAAGGTATGTCCCCCGAGTGCAAGAAAGATACAGCATTGAATGCATTTGCACAGGTCAAATGTCTACCACTCCATATTTCCCAAGGAGAACTATCTTAACTGAGATTGTTTATCATATGAAATTGTCATGATCTGACTGGCGAGGATCAGTTTATTTTTCTCATTGTAACAGGTTTATGTATTCAAGCTAAACATAGTTATTTCACTTGTGCTAGAAGAGAATTATAATGATGGCCCAAAATTAATATAGGCCAAAGTGATCTATTAAATTAGTATAGGCCTGAACAACATGGTCCAAAATGTTTAAATTGGCAGTAGTATACCTACCTAGCATCATAAACTAGCTCAAACCTAATCCCACTTGTAGTGTGTGACAAAACTTGTACTAGAAGAACAATGGTATTTCATGAAGACATTAACACAATCTCCTCAAAACAGATAAAAGTGTTGTTCCTTCTGTAAATAAGTAGATGAATCAAATCCTAGAGATGTTATGTTTAATGACAAACAGCACTAACAGGAAAAGACGTGGAAAACATCAATGGGAGACGGCCATATAATAAAATCACAGGGCCATCGTATTCCATAATTATGCTAATATTGAGAGTTGATAATGCATCAGATAAAGGACAAGCTTAAATCAGCATACCTGCACTATGACTGATAGAACTTCCACCAAAAAGGTACCAGAAGCTATGAATAACGGAAAGAACATTCCTGACAAAGCAGCCATTGCAGCTAATGCACCGCCCAGTGCCAAAGATCCAGTGTCTCCCATAAAAATGGAAGCCTTGTATCTGTTATGAAATAGAAATCCTACACAGGCTCCAGCCATTGAAGATCCAAAAACTGCAAGATCTATTGGGCGATGAAACAGTAAAAATATTGTTAGCTTTTTGGAACCTAATAAGAAGATAGTATTATAAAAAAGGTCAATGCATGAGGCGCCCACCAATGTGGACAATAGGAGGGGTCATGACTTCCAACTTGAATCCTAGTCACCAAAGTTGTAAAGAAGTAACCTCACAATTGAGTTATATTGAATTTAAATCCTCTAATCACAGTCCAAACATGTTTTCACAAGTTGGCCAAATTGACCCACTGGCTCAAAAACCCAAAAACAATGGATCTTTAAATACTTAGCTCTACTTGCTAAATCCACAATATTAGTAGTAGTAAGCCCATCAAACTTTATCAATGAAACTGACCTCCCTTTTCTATTTTTGGACTAATTGAGAAATCACACTCATAAGCTTGACGTCTTCATCAGGACCCAATAACAAACACATCCCTTACGTGGCATGTGAGGCTCATTATCCAGTGGTGGTTATGTCATCATTTCTATGGATAGCTCTTTCTTACTTTGAGTCACTTATCATACATGCATACTACTAGGTCCTATTAGGTCCAGTCTAATATCAATTGTCATTGTCACAACCCAATCCGAAAAACCAAACCCACCAGTAAAAATATGATTATAGTGGGTCTTCAAGCATGTGGCTAAACATATGTTGCAGGTATATAAGCCCATCAAGCCTTATAGACCAACATAGCCCACTTTCCACTTTTGAGTTTTGATATAGAGTTACAACATGTCTATTTGTTGAAGAAATCAACAGTCATAGACATGAGAGCCAAATTGAATGTTAAATCAGCAGATATGGTCTCATTTACTTGTAATGCTCTGTAGCCATATCTCTTTTAAGCATTAATGTACAATAAAATGCAAGGTGCATTTATCAAAGAAAAGAAACAAGACACTAGAGCACATATAAAGCAAACTTTTCTCCCAAAAGTCACCCTATCAGCATTAACACTAGAAGTCTTAATTGCAAGTCGAACAAAAACTTCTCCTTGTGCTATAATTTATAGCGAGGGTGATTGATCAAGAGAGAGCATGCACAACAATGACCATAAATTTGCATTGAAGAATATTGCATGCACCTGAACAAAGTATATAGACAAAAATTATGTATAAAATAGGCAGTACAGAATAGTATTACATTTGTTCACCAAAAGTGAAATATGCAAAGTTCGGGTAAGTGCCACAAACATCTTTGACATTAAATTGCCAGTTATCATACTTACCAGGGCATATTGCAAGGACAGCTACAGACATCCCTATAAAGGCCAATGCAGCGCACCCGCCAGCCAAGCCATCAAGTCCATCAGTCAAGTTAACACCATTAGTCATTGAGGCAAAACAGAATACTGTCAATGCTGGATAGAACTTCCCCAGATACATTATTCCCATTGGAGGAGGAAGAGGAACCAAAAATTTCCTTCAATCAAACATCAGGAAAGTAAAAAAAGAATCAGGATATACACTATATCTGACATAACAGGATGTGGTATTCATCATCACAAGGTTTGGGGAGAAAAGAACAAAAGAAGGATGTGTGAGGAATAAAGATATAGCAAAGGAAACAATCTTAGCTTCCTGCAAAAGTATCACTAGTGTCCATTTTTAAAGCAATCAAAATCCAATATCCATGCTATATGAGAAGCAAATAAGCATAGTGCAGCACAGAAGTTGTACCATGTTTGTTTGGAAAGGATTAGTTGCTTCAGAAGAAGAATATATTAAATCTTATTAAATTGGTGGATGCTATCTTAAACCACAACTCATAGACTTCACAACAGAACTCCAACCTTACAGAAGGGATATGATCTAAATTTTGTCTCGATGATGGAGTATAAATGAAAGCAATTTACTACCCACAATTAACTTCATTCTTTCAAGATTCTTACAGCATGATGCTTGCTAAAAGAACCAGAAAATATGTAGATTATTATCATTTAGTATTCTCATATACAAGTTATTGTCTTCTTAAGTTACCCTCAATCCCAGTTCTAATACTCTTATTAAATGCGAAAAGACTTTATGCAGTATAAGCAATAAGAGTAAGAAAAAGGGAAGTAATCAGATCATTGTTCACCACCCAAACATGATGATCTTGCTGGTTACAAGAAACTATACATGTTGTATGGTGTTGATATATGTGCTGAGTCCAACCAAAAGGAAAACCATGTTGCAGCAATTACCTGTCAACAGCCCCAACAAACATAATCAGATAAAAGCATCTGGGAACTGACATCATTTGTACACTATATATGATGCGTGTAATTTCTTTTGATGCAAAAGTCATATGAATATAGAGATAGATGGAGAATTGTACCTGCAAACCTAACTTTGCCCAGCCTGGCAAGCCATAATTATGACTCTTAATACAACTTAGAAGATCATCAAGCAATCCAATTGCTGCAAATGCAATAGTGGCGACTACTGCTCCAGAAACAGCAGTAGACCTTTCACCAGCTTTGATACTAGCAACAATGACACCGATAGGTACGAAAAATAAACCACCCATTGTTGGGGTTCCCCTTTTAGACGTATGAGAAGCTGGCCCTTCCTTCCTAAGGACCTGATGAATCCTCATGCTATCAACGATAGGGACAAAAATAAATCCAGCAAATGCTGACAAAGCTGCTGATAGTGTGAAAGGGTGTGTTAAGAAAAATGGCTCCAAGGGCATCCTCACAATCCGCCATGAACACCAATCAAAGAATAAAAGGAACACGAGCAGGAAAGCTACCAAACTCATGCTGATTAAAATTCCCTTTTGTGTTCTGACAATGGAAGCATCAACATAACCAAAGTCAGCAATCAAGGAAAAGAGTGCTGCAGATGCCTATTCAGAATATACAATTACTTTGATGCATTGGAAAATATTTTTCTTGATAAAAGCATAGGAAATATTATGCAAATATCTGCATAAGTGTAAAGAATTTCAGGTTGCCAAAGATAAACAAAAATATGGCGCTCGTAAATGTTTTGTTTTGTTGTTTTTATTTTGGGCATTGTTTATGTCAAAAGTGTATGCAAATACTTACAATCCGTCATCTAACTTTTAGATGCTCAGTTTGATCTTAAATTGTTAGCTATCATCAAGTACTATTTGTTATGTCATGATGTGTGATTTCTTACTATGTAGGTCTTTTACATCACACAGCATCTTATTGTATATCTACATTATATCAATTTAATTTTCCTATCAATTCTCTTTTTAATTTTAATCATAGGCCTATGCACTAACTTTAGTGTATAAATTATGCAACTGTGCCCGACCTCACTGACAACCCCAACCAAAAAGAAACAAAAAACATGTTAGCTCCACTACTGCAAATCACTATATATTCAGTTGGTTTGCAAGTAGAAAGTTGCTCACTAGAAATGCATATTTTAGGACAAAAGATGTGACACAAGAAATCATAAATTTATACTGTCTAGTATGTGCACCAATATAGTAGACGAAGATCATCAAGACACCTGGAGGTGAGAACCAAGAATGAGTACCAGGAAGAACATCCTTATAAGTGCATAAATAGTAAAATGCATAAAACTTTATAATTTTGCCGTTTTCAGAGAAAAACTATAAAGGAAAAGGTGCACAAGAAATTACAAAATTTTCATTTCTAGAAAAGGATCATTAGAGGAAATCAACAAAAGCATGCACAAATGTAATGTGCAAAGCAGTCAATGAGAAGACATCCTAGTGATAAAGGCACAACATGCATAGTAAAAAGGTCAGAAGTTCAGGTTCTATAATAAATGTCACGTACGCATGTTATGTAATATTTGAATGGAACGAGTAGTTTTTTTTAGAAACCAAAAATGTGCACAAAACATTGCAAGTATTGTACTTATCACATATACTAAAGATGGCAATGCGGCTCATGCTCATGGTACAGCCAAATATGGTCGGGTAACAAGTCAGGTGAGGTGAGGCACACCGAGAAGTTTGTTAAAAATAACTCGATGCCCAGCCTAAATGTCAAATAAAAGTAGTGAAAATAAATTGCATGCTACAAGATGTTATGATCTATAAAACAGATAATGCCTGTTATGGAAAATGTATCTCCTACCAATCCATTTGCCAACCATTAAAAACTTCAGAAGATTACTTCAAGAATTCGTTCCAGAGCTCTTAATCAGAAAACACGCACCTTTTCTTCCTCCGCCCTCGAAGGGTTGCAAAACGGTGGGCGGCCACAGTTATAGAAGAATCAGGAGTTTCAAAACGTTCCTTGTTCGATCTCAATTCGACATCAGCAGTAGGATGAATAATAAGGTCTGCGTCGCTGTCTTCATCCTCGCTTGAAGCTACATACGATGAATTCCCCCCGGAAACCCCGTTGCTGTCTTCCATAAGCGTGGGAAGGCCCGAATCCTGAAATGCAAATCGAGCACGGAAATAGGATTGGCCTTCGATTCAGGACGAAATAGAACCCTAAATTACCAATATACGGAAGAAGAAAAAGGAAAAACCTCATCAAAAGAGAGAGCAAACGGAACGAATGACCGTCGTAGCCTGCACCTCTGCCCATCGAATCTGAATCCACGTCGCTACATGAGAGAAAAAGCGGAAAATCGAATTCAGGAAGATCCAAACGAATCAATAGCTAAAAGCAATCAGAGACGAAATAGGCGAGCGCGGAATACTAACAGGAAAGATGAATGGGAAGCTGGCAGAAGAAATCCGCACACTCGTCGACGCGGGCGAAGCGGAGATGCTTAGGGTTTGATGAAACCCGAGGAGGACGAGACGGGTGGAGCACATGAGGAGGAGGGCGCCGAGGAATCGAGCGGAACGCAACAATGGAGTCGAAAAGGGGGGGCGGAGAAATAAATGACGTCGGGATATTTATAGGCCGAAATAAAGTCCTCGCATTTGCACCCCTCCGCGGCATCGAAAACGCAAAGCCGGAGCGAACAGCGACCTTCTTCTGTTGGCGACAAAGAGAGATAAAAGTGGACGGATCATCGAATGGACTGCGGCCCGCGGTTGATTTGATGTGTTTGGAATCGCTCGTCCGGAATAACGTGAAATCCACGGGTCTCGCTTTCCGTCGCTGCGTGATCTGCGGTAAAGATCCAAAGCGATTAGGATTTTTTTTTTCTCGTGCTATCATCCGTTTGAATCATATTTTCTATGGCCGTGCGGGTTTAGAATTTAGGGTCTAGATGGATTTAGGATTTAGTTAGATCAATTTAGTTTCTTAGATATAAATTTTTTTAGATTAATTTTTTTATAATTATAAATTTAAAATATTTATATTAAAATATAATTTTAATATTTCAATTAATGATGACCGAGAATATTTGTGATGGTAAATAATAAATGTAAAGATAAGGAGAGCGATTATGAGAGATGTGAGTATCGTTGGGGGACGACATCTATAATTTTAACATTTTACCATTATGTTAGTTGATGGTGACGAACGATGCTTGTATTATTGGGGTCGTGGTTATTGTGGATAAGAAGAACAATGACGAGAGATGTGGGATGTTCTATAAATACGTTGATGTCGACATAAATACAAAGTATTTTTTATTTTTCATTATCGCTTTTCTTATCTACGACTCCTAATGCCATTGTCATTCATCACCATTAACCTTGTTTTTCATCATCAATTGGAACGATTATAATTTTTTTTTTATATTTTTATCGTTAAAATCAATAATATTAGGATAAATGAGTCTAGAGTTTCAATTTAATAACTATACAAATTTTAATATAAAATTTTGAAATATAAAAACTAATATAAAATATATAACTAATATGAAATTAACCGCGAGGTTTGGCAATACAGGAAGGAAGAGAGATATGGATGAAATATAAAAGATCTGGCCACTGTATTATATTACTGCGGGATAGAATTAATCCATGAAATATGGATGATATACTTGGATAGAATTAATTCTGAAACATAAATTACGAGAGTATTATATTACTGCGGGGAGTGACAAAGATTGCCTGGCAATGCCACCGGTGAAAAAGCAGTCAGACTGATCGAATCAGCCGATTGGAGTTTCTTGGCTGATGTGTCCCGTGAAAGACGGACGGGAAACCAACACACGTGGACCCCGATCGTCCCCCCGGTTCCCTCGAACTTTTACGGGGTGATTCGGTCCGGCAAAGAGCAGAAGAGTCCGTTTTCAAGGAACTTTTGGGCCTCAGATGGATCCTACAAGTGGGCCCATTATGCGAAGCCGGCCGCAACCCGGTGTTGCCCGGGCTTTCCACGCATTCGAAATCGTGCGTCTCACAACGATTTGGAGCAAGAAATGCTCTTTCTCTATTGGTAGATTTTGTTTCACTTTTAAACCCTTTTAGCAAAAAAACACTAATATATTGACATATTCGATGAATAACTTTTCCATACTTCTATTAAATTGTTTATTCAGAGACAAATGGATAAGAGCAAAAACAATGGAGGAGGAAGGAGATTGAGACCACTCAAATTCCCAGCAAGTGCGTGCTTCAACAATGAACATAATTTAGCTCAAGCTTGTTCGAGCTGGGGATGAGCAACCCAAAAATACAAGCGCTTCAAAAACAAGAACGTGATCGCTATATTTGACCAACAAAAACAAGATTAAAGACCAGCTCAAGTGATTCAGAGAACATGGATGTGCTCACACCATCCACAAAAGAGGAGGGGCAGGACTTGACTTGGGAAGTTGACAGTGGTTGCGACATGAACAAGAGAACAAACGTAACTGATGTGCATGAGCATAGTAAGAGAGTGTGGAACAGTCCCATTGTGCATATTGATGTCGAAACAGAGTTGGGAATGCGCTTCAATTATTGCACGAAGTAACCAAAATAAAGTTTCTAATGGAAGGTGAGTGAGTGAGGCACCTGTCAAACTTAATGGCGACATTTTGTAGGGCTCCATGGACCACATGATAACTTGGGTCAACTCCCCCCATAGTCAACAAAAAGAACCCAACTTCTCAGCGTTTGGATGGTCAAAAACCTGACTCCTCTCATGTCCTTCATGAGAACTTTTTTCTTGCGCTGTGCCTGCTCTTTCCACTGCCCGATTCTTAAAGAAGTGGAGAGTCAGAGCTGCTGGCATTGGCCCATGACAGAGAGAAGGCGACACAGATTTGGCATCGCACTGTATCGCAGTTCACTCACATTTGGCTCTCCGGTATCCACCGTGGCTGGCTTCACTCCATAATTGCACTGAATAAGACTCGTAGCACAACTTGACAAGCACTGTGTTGGTGCTCCACTATGGCTTGTTGGCCCAAGCACCAGTTACCATATCCAAATCACAGAACAACGATGGGGTAAGACTCCGCACAGAACAGAACCGGGTGCGGCTCACCTCACAGAACAACGATGGGGTAAGACTCCGCACGGAACAGAACCGGGTGCGGACTCGATCCGTCCAAACGAACCGGTGAAGTTGGTTCGGACGAACAAGTGTAGCTCACCTTGAAATCTCGTCCCCACGGATACGGAGGACTCCAAGCTGGTGAGACGATCTTATCAGCTGACGCAACAAGACAAGCATGCCATGACGGAGCACATGTGCCATGTGGCCGACGCAGTGACATGGATGTTGTTGTAGTCTTCTGCCATGGAGGTAAAGCATTATATTAATCACAAATGCATAAGAAAATGGAGTAATCGAATAAATAGAGATAGCACAAGACCATCCAATTAGAACTCATCTGCGAAGCTCCATTGTAGAAGGCCTGCGGAGACATCCATGGAGTAGTCCAATCAACAGCATTTCTAATTTTCGTAAAGGAAGGAATCTCTCCGTTCGTAGTATATATTAATATCTGGGCACAGGAGAAAATGGCTCGAAGTGATATATGACACTATCCTGGAAATTTTTCAGGGGTGATGTGGTTTCCGACCACATAAAATAATGGCTTTTGTCCATCTCATAAACTTGACAGGTCACTGTGGGATGCTGGGTGGGAGCCGGCAATACCTCACATGTGGTGGGCTCCACAAGCCTGATCTGTGAAAGAACGCATAGGAAGAGAAAGCTCTTTGCACGCTTAGCCTTTTCTGATTGCTCGAGTGGTGAAATGGCCAGTAGCTATCTGATGGTGAATGGTTGTCGCTGGGACACACCTGCCATGCAACTTGCTTGAGATACTTTTGTCAAGAGAATTAAGAATATCTGTATATAAGATACAAGAAGATTGAAACTTGAGACATACCAGACTCAAGATCGATAGTGACGCCCTCCTGCCAAAGAAAGAAGTGTGTCGATTAGTTCCTTATAACTATCTCATAATTGTGGTGTTAGTAGCATGTGACTAAACAAAATCATGGTTAACCATCTCAGCATCTTGCAACTGAAACGTGAAGCTTCCTGATGTACAAAAGCAATGCACCATTCACTGAAGATAATATTTGACAGCTAAGGATAACGATGAACCAGACTATTAGGTCAACGTAATCATGAAATATGTAAGAATGTGTACACATGATAAAGTTGTATCGCCAATAATTTTCGAAGAGGAAAACCACAAGCATCAAGATGGCTCGGGTGGGGAAAGCCTTACTTGCTGGACCACCTTGATCGGAGTCTTGCCCTCCTTTTACTGTCAGATAGACAACAACCGAAATAATTGATGATGCTGCACTTCACCACGCTACTGCACAAAAACGTACGCCCGAGGAAAGACAGCAGAAATGGAAACGTGTTGTTCATGATCGATCAACCGTTCCACAGGAGCTCGATGAAGCTGAAACTGAATGATGAGGAAAAGCATTAGACCAGTAAAGTAACTAAACCTTGCTGCGGTTGTGACTTGTAATCAAATGCTTACCGCTTACCACGATGTTCATCTCACACCATAATGACGGAGGACATAAAACAAAATGTTGAACAATAATATTCATTTTTGGAATAACAAAAGAACCAATGGAGCAGTGGGCTAATCCTTAAGGCCATAGCACCACCTTTCAATTATGTGGTCCGGTTCGCTTGGAGGGACCCTGAGATGGGACATGAGAGGACGTGAGCTAACCAAAGAATTGAAGAGATCCCAATTTATTGCACAGAGCATTAAAAAAATAAAGGGACTTACACCAACTAGTGATGGAGGTTACAGCTAAAAGGATCAACCAACCGGTGTGTGGATCAGGATCCTGAGATATGGCGTTTGAGATGTATCCTCTATGGTAGCTTCTTGGATTGTCCAATTAGGAGAGGAAGTAGGGAACATAAAACTGTTGACATGGTACAGAGCTCCATAGTGCTGCATGTGTGCTTGACCTGTGCAGGAAAGAACTCAAACAGTGCATATGAATGCTGTCGTCCGTCTGCTTTTGCCGATAGACATAACATCCTCAACAATAGGCTGTGTGACTAGAATGGATGTCCCGTTCTTTACGCCTTAATCATCCAGTCATGGCACCCACCGCAAGTTTCGACACCCGAATCATTCTACATCATCCACACATTCATCATGAACAGATACATCTTCCCGAAGACTGGATCACATGGTATTCATTGAGCAAAAATTCATCCGATAGGGTCGGGATTGAAGTTATGTGATAACCGGTTGCTGGCATATTACATTGGTTTCCTTTGAGTTGCTACATAAGCCGACTTCATCTTCAAAATGCTGCATCAATGAATTGCTACCTTGCATGGGGTCACAAGTATGGATAGTGATCCATGGCCAACACTAGAAAACAACAAAACTTGGCTAGGTTCAGTCTCTTCATCCTTCTGATTGCCATCAGAATGCAACACCATAATGCCAAGAAGAATGACATGGTTCTTGGGGAAAAGTACACCAAGAAGAGAGAATATAGTCTTCCTGGTCGGAACCTTGTTTTGGTTATAACCATCCATCAGGATCAGATGAATAGCTCTACAGAATTTCTTGGCCACAACACATTGACTAGACATGCATAATCTGAAACAGTTGTACCACAGACATGATTAAGGAACCATAAAATGGTGATCACATTGTTAATGGAAGGTTTAAAAAGTGGAGTTATATTCCATAGTTGACACCACAGTGCCTCTATATGGTTCAGCTGTTCCATCTCTGGTTCAGACAAACACTTACCAGAGACTTTGAAGAATTCCATATAACAGACATGTAACTGAAGCCACCACACCACATACTTTGTAAGCTTCCCATAAGCCTCCACCCATTGTTTCCAGAAAATTAATGTCCCGACTTTGTAGATTCATCATGCAATCGTTTCTCTTTCCCCTAATGATTAGATCCAGGTAAACTCCTTTCTTATGCCCTTTTGCCATTTTCCTCATTTAACCCCTTGCCTTGCAGTTATCAATCAGCCCATTTAATCAAGGACATCCGATAGACAGCAACATTCACTACCTTGTATATATAAGACCACTCCAAGTCCCAACCACTGAACATCAAACAACAAACGCATCACACTGCAACCATAATGTTCTCTTGCACGAACTACTTCCAGCACTTCTGCAGCAATGGCTTCCAGTTGGAAAGCAAAGGATACAGTTTACATGATGACCTTTTGCCATCACTTGGAGCAACCATAAACCATAGAATCAAGCTCAGGAAGCACATTGTTTCACCATATGATCCTCATTACAGGTATACTAACCCATCAGTCTCATTATTTTCTCACATTTTCATTTTTCAACAATCAAGCAGTTTATTTCTTCTCTTTTCACTATTTCTTCTTAGGCTATGGGAGATGTTTCTGATGGTCCTGGTTCTCTACTCAGCTTGGATCTGCCCATTTGAGTTTGCATTCCTACGTTACTTGCCAAGCACAATGTTTCTTGTGGATAATATAGTCAATAGCTTCTTTGCAATTGACATTGCACTCACCTTCTTTGTTGCTTTTGTCGACCATAAATCCTATCTCCTTGTTGATGAACCAAAGAGAATAGCAGTCAGGTTAGCATTTGAACTATAATTTGTCTCCTATTTCTTCAAAAGTACTCATAAATATTTCATTATTTTGTCTAATTTCTACATAAGCCTTATAATGCTAAAGATGCTGTTTGAGCTTCATACAGTCTAACTTAACAGGTACCTATCCACATGGTTCATTTTTGATGCATGTTCAACATTTCCGTTCCAAACAATCAGCTTCTTCTTCAACAGACATGGTAATAGCCTTGGCTTCAAACTTCTAAGTATGCTCAGACTATGGCGTTTGCATCGTGTCGGTTCCTTGTTTTCTAGGTCTGTATCTTCTCCATATTGTAGTATATCTATCACCGATAAAAGAACGGAAATGACTTAGTTTTTCTTTCATCAGACTTGAGAAGGATATTCGGTTCAATTATTTCTGGACACGGTGTGCAAAGCTTTTCTCTGTAAGCTTCCAGCATATATTCACTTTATCTTGTCTCAAACAGCTGCACAAGTTCTTAGTACAATAACTTTTTTGTACTACAGGTAACTCTATTCGCAGTTCACTTTTCTGGATGCTTTTACTATATGATTGCTGATAGATACCCTGACCCAAAAAGAACCTGGATAGGTGCAGTGATACCAAACTTCAGGGAAGATAACCTGTGGATCAGATATGTAACAGCAATATACTGGTCAATTACAACACTAACGACTACAGGTTATGGTGACTTGCATGCTGAAAACACAAGAGAGATGCTATTTGATATTTTCTACATGTTCTTCAATCTGGGTTTGACAGCTTACCTCATTGGAAACATGACGAACCTTGTTGTCCATGGGACCAGTCGCACAAAAACCTTTGTATGTCCTTTTCTCTCCGAGATCATAACAGCTCACTTGTTTTGCTATTCAGTAGTAGCCCCAAGACCTGCTTGTTTATTGGAATATGCAAATACAAATATATATTTTATATATCACGCATGCATCATGAATACTTGCAAGGTACCATTAGAATTCCATAGACCAAGAACATAAAACATGATGCCTGATTATCTAGTTGCCCAAGTCTTTCTGAGGGAACTAATCTTTGTTCACAGTTTCTGGCTTTTGCATTTTATCATAATAGAAAAAGGATTTCTGCTTGTTAAGTTTTATTTCATTAATAGGACAAAAATGCACGGTCATCTTGGCAAAGGGTTAAGAAAATTATTAAAACAATTTGAAGAACAATATGCCACAACTATTTTTAACAGAGGATTTGGATATCACATTCTCATAACTGTTCATTTTGAACTTCAGAGGGACACGTTTCAGGCTGCTTCCGAATTTGCATCAAGAAATAAGCTACCAAGACATGTGGAAGAACAAATGTTATCGCACATATGTTTAAAGTTCAAAACAGAGGAACTCAAACAGCAAGAGACTATTGAAGGCTTGCCAAAGGCTATTCGCTCGAGCATAGCTGAGTGTCTGTTCTATCCCATTGTTGAAAAAGTATACCTTTTTCAAGGGGCCTCCTTCAATCTCATTTTCCAGTTGGTGAGGCTTATAATTCTAAGCGATCAATGTTAACCCTAGGCAGGTAAAAAATATGCATTGTGCTGATGAGATCATCGTTAAATTAATAGGTGACAGAAATGCAAGCTGACTATTTTCCACCAAAGGAAGACGTGATACTGCAGAATGAAGCTCTAACAGATCTATACATAATAGTATCAGGAGCAGTGGTTAGTACAACTTTGTCTCCATTGCACTGTATACTTCAGTTTGTCACATATTTGCTTGCAGGAATTCCCACAATTTACGACTATTTTTTTGGCTGACTTATTGTTGCAGGAGATGAGAACATATGTGGATGGAGTGGAAAAAGTAAGACACATGGGAAGCATACCAATACCATCTAAGCATGTCAAATATTCATACTAAAAGGTTTGATCATTTACAATCTTCAGGTTCGAGGGAGGCTTATTGCAGGGGAAGTATTTGGGGAGATAGGAGTTCTATGTCATGTACCACAACCATTCACCATAAGAACCACTGAACTTGCACAAATCCTCAGGCTGCAAAGTGCTGTATTTTTCAACATTATTCGAGAAAGCAGACAGGAAGCAACTATTGTCATGAGAAATCTTTTCCAGGTAAATCCAATAATTGACCAACATTGCTTAACTAAATAAATAAAATATTTCTCTTTTGTGGTAGAAATAGGAGCTGATGTTACTCTACATTATATCTTACAGAAGTTAAGGCTACATGAAAAATTATACCCTGGGACACTGCAAAAGGATCCAGGAGCGCTAATGAAGGAATGGCTTGCCACAGGACCTCTGAACACAAATGGGGAGCATGCACAAGGTGGAGATGATTATCAAGTTTGGAAGCTACATACACTAGAACAGATGGATGAAGGAAACCTACTATACAAGGCAGAAAAGAATAAGGATATCAGCACATTTAATGAGCTTCCAATTGGTCACACCAATCCAAAAGAAAACTATGCAGATCAACAGAATGGGTTCCATAAGGCTGGATGGGAAGTACACAACGAAATCACCAGCATGTTCCTCGAACGAGATGCAAGTATAGGAAAAGTTGATAGTACCAGGTGGACCCAAAATGGTATGATTGAGAAACGTGAGAAAAAGGGCACATCTGAGGTTTTATCAAGTAATGGAAGTAAGAAGAAATTCACTGGAGTACATGAACAAGGATCTCTCAGAATGAAAGCATGTGATGGTGGAAACAACTTTAAGAACCATGGCAGCAGGGAAACGAGATTCTGGTATGGTTATTCTAATATCAGTAATATGTTGATAACTTCTTGTTCAGAAAATGGCAGCCATGATTCTGAGAACAATATCATGAAACTAACTAGCAAAAGAGTGATCATTCACATGCATTCTCAAAAGGAAAATCCGGCAAGACAGATAATTTCCAAGATGATAAACTTACCTAGCACTATGGAGGAGCTCCTCAGGATTGGTGGTAAGTATTTCCTTTTTACCTAATTTAAAGAAGAGCAAAATAATAACAAAAATCTACAACTGCTAGGAGAAAGGGGCTAGTATTAGTTTCAATATTATGTTGATTCATTTTGATAAACAAAAATAAAATGGACAAGTTTCAGAAAGAAACCTAAATTGTGAGACAGAAACAATTCATGTGTCATATACTCCACTGTTGTAATCATGTCTTGCAAAAGTTGCAGGTGAAAAGTTTGTGGGACGTCAACCTACAAAAGTAATCAACGAAGAGAATGCAGAAATTGATGACATTAGCATTATTCATGATGGGGACCATTTATATCTCCTAGAGGTTTAAGAGTAACAACAGGACTGTCAGAGAGGTTATGTCCTAACCAAGATTTGAAGGCCAACACATCATTCCCTCACATTTGAATGTGTAAATTTGAATGTTGATGATAAACACTAGATCATGCCAGTCTACAATGACATTTTCTTTTATTCCAGTAACTAATTGGATGGCCAGTAATAGACTACATGAACTGTGCTTGGTTCTTGAACATGACCCCAGACCAAGAAAAATCATACCCAAAAAAAAAAACAAAATTATCAAATTTAACAGTAATTCAAATAAGATAAGTTACTTTTGGTCACTTCTGAATAAAGGCAAAACTTTTTATCCAAATATTTAACATCAGAGGCTGGCACAAAAATATTCTAAGTGAAGACTATGAAGAAAGTCAATTAACAATTTCACATCATAAAATAATTGGAGCTCATCTCGAATTACAAGGGAACATTAGGATGCCTTGATCGTTAAACTGACTAGAAAAGCAGATTGATTACACGAGTACTTTACTGTCAACAAATTAACCAACATACACATATTAAATGCAAACTTTTCATTCAGATATTATAATGTTCTTGAAACTGCTGCAAATAAAATGCTGGGTGATTCCTACCAATATCATCATTCATGCATATGTCCACGCATGCATATGCTTGTATAAACATATAATATTCATATGTAGCCAACAACATCTACCGAATGCACAGCAGATCTAATTACAAATAATTGTATTACAAACATTAATTGGAGTTAGTTTCTTGTTATTAAATAATTAAGTTGATCAAGAGATAACTTTACACTTGAGAATGCGGGTGAAATGGTCATTAAAAAGCAGAAATATGTGCATGTAGTCACATACAATCATAGATCCATTATTATATTTATTAACAGATACACAGCAAATTCAAAGAGGACACAGTGACAGTCCACAATTACCCATTCTAAAGACAAAATTGGGTTCTGATATGATTTGATTAGGAGACATCCTTATATGTAATATACCAAATAGGCTAAGGCATAAATATGCTAATTAAATTTTTCAATAACAGAAGTTTAAGCTATTACACTATATATTAATTCCATATATTTAGCCTCTATATTCTGAAATAAATTTGTGTTGTAAGTCTTTATATTATTCAATATAGAAAAAAGAGTAATGGTTTTTGCTAATCTTAAATTGTTCCTTGAGATTTTTTTTAAAATGAAATTAAGTTATAGCAAAGTACCCTAAGAAACAAGGATAATGATAGTATAGCCGTAGTAAAGCATAAATATCTTTCCAACTGAATGGCTTTGTTAAGGATTAGACTTCCTTCCTGGTCATGGATTAGACTTTGTTAAGGATTAGACTTCATGGTCATGTTCCTCTTGACTTTGTCAAGCATTCTTCTATCTCAGTGACCTCCTTCCTGCACCATAGCTTGAATTGACTAGCGGTGCATGGAGCTTCTCTCATATATCACCAAACCGTTGGAACTTGAAGGGGAAAATCCCAAATTCCTCTTCATTGTTCGGGATTTTAGTCCCACATCGGGATTGAGGGTCTTCTCCCTCCAAAAAAGCTAAGGAGTTAGGACAATGCTTTCACACCTCCGGGTTCCTTTTCTAGACTCCCTATTTCAATTTCAACACATTTAAGATTTAATCGGAGGTTATTTTAGTATTATTACTCCAACACAAACAACTTCACATGATCTTTCCATAGTTTTGATTGTTGAAGATCACAAATGCAGTTCAGAAACTTCACCAACAGGTTGGTTTAATATAAGCTGCTTTAACAGTGAAGAATTCTTCCTTCAAAAGAGAAAAAAAGAGCTAAAATAAAAAAGTTCGGTCATATCTGGTTTAACATTTGATGAGGTGACAGATGTACAACTAACATAGTAAGCAATTATCAAGACAAAAACTGAATTATCTAACTCAACAATTTGAATTTTACCTTTGGAACTTAAACTCTCGATGATTTTTCTTTCTTAAATTACTCATAGTAGTTAAGGCATGGATTTTTTACTATCACTCTGCCAAGCCAACAAGAAAACATTGATAAAATTGTATCATAAGCAGTCCTTTTATGATTGAATGATAAAACAATTAGGTATATCTTACAAGAATAACTAAGACAGGATGGAGATTCACCGAGAGAATGATGACTGTAACTTGGTCCATACGAATCAATTCTTGTTCTGTGATGTCTGCTGCTTTTAAGCAAAAATATTAAGAAGGACAATTGCCAGAATAAGCAAACTGAAAGAAAGCAAGGAGGAGAAAGAAATAAGCAACACAATGCGTAGAAACTTGGCATTGATTGCAGAAGAAAGTGACACAAATTTCTCACTTCCGAAACAGATTTCAATCAATCTAATGTACGAAGAAAAGCACAAATTCTACCAGGTATCAGAACAGCATTCGATAAAAGTTTCTAGATGGGGCATCGATTTGATTGCTTAAAGCCTACATAGAACATAAACCAGTAGCAGCTCTACTTCTACAGCATTCACAAAAGCCAACCCTAACTCTGGATTCCAGATATTAACAAGAACTTGTCGATGAATAACAAACGAATTGGTCGCAGAACATTTATCATGTAACGATTCAGATTCCGCACACGAACTCTGAGAACGCATAACAATTACCTCCAGTCTTGGGCGTCGCGATCGCCCCCAGTTTCCGTTGCGAGTCGGGTCGTAGCCTTGTAGAATTTATATGCCTCTTCAAATGGACTTATCCCGCAACGAATCAACCCAATAGCGACTTTTATTGGGCGTCCTGTCCTCGATTGGGTCGGTCCATTACTTGAGGATCTGGTGCAAGGCCCGGACAAACATTGTTCTAAAACAAAGGCTGAGTTGGGATCTTTTCCAAGTATCCTATGTTTAAACTGATGACATCATTCTGGTGGATCCCATCGATGTTACCACGAAGGCAGGAAACACAATTTTCTATCTCAAAAACAGGTGGAGCCCATCACAAGTGACACCTCGTCTGTCTCGAGGCCCGGGAATCATGTTTCCCGTCTGACGCGTGGCAGGCGATCTCCGCCCATCGTTACCTCCAGCCCGAAGTATTCAAACCCACTCCAGCGCCACGGCACGCTTCTTCTTCAACGGTTAGTTCAACCGTCGTTTGCTCCTCCGTCGTACCACCACTGGATGCACGCCACGCGTACAAGTATTAACGGCTACTTCACTCCACCTGGGGCGTTCGAAAGTTTTCGAACCTTCCCCTTACCCAACGGCTATTTCCTCCTCTCATCAATCAAAATGTCCCCCATCTTCTCTCTCTCCATAAATACCTCCCAAGCCTTCACACCATCCATCAGAAGCCGAGCCATCTCTCCCTCCCTGTCTCCCTCTTTCTGCCTCTAGTGTTGGTGAGAAAGGGAAGCAGGAATGAAGCTGTCCTCGAAGGTGCCTCTGCTTCTCCTTCTACTCGTATCGGTCGTAGTAATAGCCAGCGCGCAGGAAGCTCCGGCACCAGCACCGACCGCGGAGAGCGGATCGAGTGCAGCAGTCCCGGGTCTCTGCGTGCTGGTTCTTACCACCATGGCCGCTGCCTTTGCTCGTTGAGTGCCATCATCTCATGGCCTATAATTCCATTGATACTGCTGCGACTATACTATGGGCGAGGTTGTGTTTGGGTGTGTGCGCTGCTTTGTGTATGAATTATTTGATCCTCGGATGTCATTTGGTTTAATGCAGATGATCTCAATCTCAAAATTAATACTCACATTGGAAGATGGGCTGCTGTTGAAAGACTAATAGGCTGTCATATTGGGCTTAGTCCAAGCAACATATATATATCTCATTAAAAAAAATCCCAAATATTAAAAAGGTGATGGAATCTCAGTTTCTACTTGCGCTTCCTTTCAATCAATTTAATGGAAGAAAGTAGCTAAACATTGATATACTTGATTGACCATGTTCAAGGTCTCGGTCTGCCAATATTGGCCAACTTCCATGTCCGGGCTGTCTACCACTAATGACTAACTCATTAGTGGGTCAACCTAAGCTTCAGAAAGTGCAATGCACTATAGCTTTTGAAGTCGATTCATTTCCAGGCCACATCAATCCTCTTTTTGGGTCAAATCCTGCTGTCTCTCCATGCACTTGCTTGTATGTTGGAAGAAGATTTCGTTGTGATCGTGAAATGGATATCTTCCATGTCCACTACAACTCGATCAGAGATTACCAAGCTATTCGTTGTTAGAGAACAGGAAGGATGAAAAGAGACCGAGGATATCTTCCATACAAGTTGCATGGATATCTTCCATGCACTTGTATGTTGGAAGAAGCTTTTGTTGTGATCGTGAAATGGATATCTTCCACGTCCACTACAACTCTATCAGAGATTCTCAGGCTATTATTTCGTTGTTAGAGAACAGGAAAGATGAAAAGAGACTGAGGTGGTGGCATTGTATCATCACTGACATCATCATCTCCAATAAGAAACCACATTTGCATCGTTAACCGAGTGCACGAGTCTTCCGCCGATGATGCCCTAACTTTGCTAGATGATCCTCCTTAGACACTAAATCCTTTTCTAATGCTTCCCATGACTTCAGATTATGCCGAAGGGATGAGAAGACGTGCATCCAACGAAGACGATTGGGTGATTGATTGCAACATGCAGTGAATGGAATGATTTGTGATGTTCAACGTTGCACATAGGAAAGACACGTACGAAAAGCATTGGAGGTAATTAGATACTTGACCACGCCACTTTCTGCTTCCTGAATCGCCTTTGGTTTACGATTAAACAATAAATAATCGAACTAAATCCCCTCGATCTTCTTTCTTTGAAGGCATTACTAGCTCACAAAGTCCCGTGATCCTAAATCCCCTCGATCTTCTTTCTTTGAAGGCTAATCTTCTAGCTCACAAAGTCCCGTGATTGAATTCTTCGTTGATATATTGTATCGTGAGCGTGCATGTTGCTGCTGTTCCTGGGAAGATTCCTGGTCAAACAAGAACAAACACCCTCCTCGTTCACTTTTGACCGCACGGCGTTCACACCCGGTTTGGTGTGTTGACTTCGGCCCATAAAAGGCAGAAGAAGAGGATTAGAAGGAATACCATCCTACCCATGCATCCCATCGATGTGGCCAATCACATTGACGCAGTTATCGCACCAAGTTGGTCCAATTAATCTACTGAAAGTTGTCGAGTGCCTCGATGTGTGTTGCCTATCTAGTGGTCTAGCGGACGACTTCGGCCTGTGATGGAGTTATCACACGACAACACTTACGTACCTAATTGATGCGAGAGAAGGCGATGATTCTTGTTGCCTCCAATAATCTACGTAAAAGGAAAGACCGCTGCAGACTTCGATGCGTGGAAGTCATTGCCATGCACGATGCGGGGTGGTCCCACTTTCTTCCAGATTCCCACTTGATAGTGATGCACGCTGTTGAGATCCTCACGATGTGCTCTGCGCCGGACTCCATCACTAACTGGGGACACCCGTTCCATAATAGAAGCTAGATTGACTTTGAATTCTATTAACGTTGTTGATCGATAGCTTCCCATGAGTATATGATGGAGTCTATATATATATATATATATATATGTGTGTAAGAGAGAGAATAATCTTTTATAGATAGGAATTCCCTTCCCGTTCATACACACCCTTACTGACGTTTGGGAAGACGTACACTCATGGAGTTGTAGTTGTTTAATAGCTTTGACATGAACATTGGAACATTCCTTGCTCTATAGATCGACATCTCTCTCTCTCTATCTCTCTCTCGGTGCCGGCCTTTACGGTGCCTTGGAAGAGGCACACGTGAACAGTGGGTAAGTTGACTGACACTCTTAATTCCGTGTAATCCAATTTGCTAGCTTTTGACCACAAATACAGCGTTTTGTGGACATTAGATTCAACACCTAATCTTACCAACTGCATAAGCGTGTATTGAATTAGAACCCGGAGGTGGCGTGGCCATGGTGGTTTTCAACAATGACAGGGTAAGAGAGTCGTGATTCCAAATCAAATAACAGTTGAGATGAATCCTTCAAACTACTATCGATTATACGATATTTATTTTTAATATGTAGACTTGGTATTTTTCATCTTTTCGTCAAATTGGTTTTGTGATATTTACTAAATAGTTTAACATAAATGGCTGCATGGAAATTGCACGCCACCACCCCTGCTTGGATGTCACCTACCACACCATGCAGGTGTGCAAGCCTGGTCTCGACATGTGGTATCTTTTGGGCTATATAAAGAAAGCCAAGCGAACCCGCTCTCATGCAAACTTTTCCCCTGGTTCCAACTCGAACACCGTCCTCTGTTCTTCCTCTGTTCTCTCACCGCCATGGTGGTTTTAGCTAACCCGGCCCTCGATGAAATACCCCTCGTCAGGCCTCAGAAACACGGGGCTTTCTTCTCCGCCATCCCTGTCGTTGACCTGTCGAAGCCTTTCTCGGCAGAAGCTCTCGTCAAGGCCTGCGAAGACGTGGGTTTCGTCAAGGTCATCAACCACGACGTTCCCATGGACGTCGTGCAAAGGTTGGAGGCCGAGGCTGTCAAGTTCTTCGAGATGCCCCAGGTGTTCAAGGAGACGTCCGGTCCTGCCGACCCTTTCGGCTATGGGAATAAGAGAATTGGTCCTAATGGTGATGTCGGCCTGGTGGAGTACCTCCTTTTTGGCATCACCTCCGAGCCCTCGTCTTACACGTCAATGTCCTTCCTCGAAGAACCCTCAGCGTGCTTGTTCGGGTAAGAACAGCAAGGGTAAACGATGTTCTGTTTTCAGACTATCTCTTTTTGATCTTACACGAACAAGACGACTAGTTGCCGATCACTGTTTCCTGCTCTGGTTGTTGATCCGTGAACCATAATATCGCAGCCCTGCTTTGAGCGAATACTTGCTAGCCGTGAAGAAGTTGGCTTCTGACGTGCTACAACTGATCGCCGAAGGGCTAAAGATCGAACCAACAGATGTTCTTAACGGGCTGGTGACGGATGAACAAAGCGATGGACTCTTTCGGCTGAATCACTATCCCAGATGCCCTCTGCTGGAAAGACTCAATCGCAGTTGGACCGGCTTCGGCGAGCACACAGACCCACAGATCATATCGGTCTTAAGATCGAACAACACCACGGGCCTGCAGATATCACTGAAGAATGGGAGCTGGGTCTCGGTCCCACCCGACCAGGAATCCTTCTTCATCGTCGTCGGTGACTGCCTCCAGGTGAGAATCTATCATCCTGCCGCTTCAGTAAGGAAACAGCATTCACATCTAGGTTGTGCAATCCGAGCGGGGTTTTGCTTACTCCGGAGAGCTTAGTTCCATCTTTGCTTGCTGTAACTCTGTGGTATCAGCAATATGACTGTAATGCTTGATAGCATCTCAACACGGCTGGCAATACAGGTTCTGACGAACGGGAGGTTCAAGAGCGTGAGGCACAGGGTGTTGGCCAACGGTTCCAAGTCCAGGGTCTCGATGATCTACTTCTTTGGGCCACCTCCCGCAGAGAAGATTGCACCATTGTCACAGCTGATGGGAGAGGGGGAGCAGAGCAAGTACAAGGAGTTCACATGGGGGGAGTACAAGAAGGCTGCCTATAAATCAAGGCTGGGGGACAACAGGCTCGGGCAGTTCGAGAAGTAGGAGGAGGCCACACTGATGGCTCGCCGACGCATGCGGACTGCTGGCCTTCCTGCTCTCAGCTTTTTTAGTCGGTCAAAGGCGGACTGGCGTACATGACCTTCCTCTTCCCTCTTGCTTTTCTACCCAAATTTAGTAACAAAAATGTTCCCTTGTTTCTAAAGCCTTCTCATGTACAGAGAACCTCCTCTCTCGCTATCTATCTAATATAGAAACAAAAATAAAGATGAATTCCTGTTCTCACCTTAGTATCGAGAGACTTAGAACACATTGTTTTATATGTTGCGAAGGGAGATGAGTCGAATGAATCAATCAGATCTCGGAACAGCATGGTTAAGTCACCGATAAATGTGCCTATTTAAGGTACATATTGCCTTTACTCTCTCCATCTGTCTACATATCTGTCTCTATCTCTCCATCTCTGTCTGTCTATCTACCCATCCAGTCAAATTACTGACATAAAAGCTGGCTGTAGTGCCATGAAGCAGGCTATATATAAAAGAGGTGCAGTTGCCTCTCCACATGGCTCACGAGCGACGATCCTTGTGGGAGACAGGCGTCGTACAGGAACAAGGCATGGTTTCGCCTTCGGGGGATGCAGTAGTGCAGCAGCAAGTCGGCCAGGGAGCCGCTGGGCCATGCTTAGATCAGACACCTCAATAAATGTGGTGGTGGTTAGGGTTCAAAGGTTGAGGGAGCCCCCCAAACCATTTATGAGACCTTCATTAACGCTCACATCAAACTTAGCTCGAGGAGATGCAGATAAAACACACCCTCACGACTTGTCACCTCGAACAGCAATACAAATGCTGGTCTCACCTGGTCAGCCTGATAGGCTTCATACTATATACTCTCTGCCATAAACACGTTATAGGGCTTGTGCTAGAGGTGAAGTGATCTCGCATGAGCTTTCTCCCACTCTACCTTCAATCTCCTAATTTCATGCAGCCAATGGAAATGCATGAATAACGTATTTTGTTTCCATACAATCTTTGCGAGTGTTGGCCAATAATCAAAAGACTTCACGCGATGCCTTCTTAAATCTTAGTTAATGTTACGATCTGCTACGGTGCAGAAGGTTTGACGAACGACATGAACAGTTGATCCACTTGCACTTCCAATTGCACCACAACATGTCAATAATTATTTTTATATTTTGATTGATTGCACTGAGTATAATAGTATCGAGCAGCAAGTTGCAATTCCAAACATTGATTGCGAGAGGAGATGCAGTATATAATCTGTAGCTTTCTTATCCATGAGACTAATGTGAAGCATGACCGCCGATTACAATATCATATGACGAAATGTGAACCAATTCACTGCTCAGATCGAGCTACATTGCGATTTGATGTCTTTCCCTCGATTGCCCCAATCGATTTGCACACTGGTGGTCACATACACGTCTCCTATCCGCCTTTGTAAGCGTGTGACGTGCCACAGTTTGCATGGATCGTAACATCCAGATCAATGTCGCCTGTAAATATTACTGTCTGCCACGAACCACAACTCATGCATGCAAGCTTCCAGTCGACCGTACAGGTGTATGCCTGGTTAATATTTGTATTTGTATTTGTTTTTGGGTGCTAAATCTTGTCATTACAGATACAAATGTTTAACTCAAGAGATCGATATTGCATGGCATAAACAACAGGCATGCACCAGCTATATATGCCTCGGATGGTAACTTCCATTGCTGAGAAAGAAGGGCCAAACTATGAGAAAGAAATCGCGTTCCATCTCCCCATCACAATAATTGGAGACAGAGTGGCTTGCCATGTCGAGGAACCTCCTTTTCATGCTGCAAATGCATTCGAGAACGTCAACCTCTGAATGCAATTGAAAGCACTCGAGTCGGTTGTGCAGTTTTTGACTTGCTGTGAACGAAGACTCGGCACAGTTCGCCTACGCTTGCTTGCCCTCCTCGACAAAGAATGAGCTCGATGTCATGCCCATGCTCACGTTTCTGTCCCCGATAGCGACGGCCATGGTGCAGCGAGCAGTGGCTGAGCAATCACCTCGTCCTCCTCCCTCCTCCTCAGCTTTCAAAGGCGAGAACGAACTCAATGTCGTGCCCATGTTCACGTTCCTGTCGCCGAAAGGTACAGCCACGGTGAACCAGGAAATGGCCAAGCGATCGAACGCCTCTATCTCTCTCACTCGCTTTTTAGTGTATTCTCTCGGTCCAATACATGCGTGAGGATTTAAGAAACCAGTCGCTGTAGCCCGGGCAGCTTCGTGGCTGAAAAGATTCAAAGAGAGGGGAGGTGATGGGGTCGTAATTGGGACGGACGGCAGCCGATTGCAGGTTCCATTTCACGGTGTGTTTGAACCTTCCTTTTTACCAACTTTTGCAGGTGGAGTGTCACCAAATTCTTTGACATGGAACGAGTGTTGTGATGGTGCCACGCCAAAGACTTTAGAATAAGATGGTCGCAGGATCTGATTTGAATATCTATGACCCCATTTATCGAAGGGCAGCAAATATTCATGTAAATATCAACTTTATTTGTTGTATTAACCAAAAATTAAAAATTAGGAAATGATTTAAATATGACAGAAGCAGCAGGGTGGAAGTATTTTAAGGGCGTATCGAAAAATATTAGTAAACTTAATAAATTTAGCTGATAAATATCTTGATAATTTATTGTAAGGTTGTATGTTTAAATCCTACATTCATCATTTATTATTATTTTTAAATGGATGAATTTTGTGACCTAATCAACATGGGACTCAAATCCTGCTTTCTTCTGTTTTTTTTTTACAAACAAAAATCAAAATTAAAATATTAAATTAATTAGTTTATTATTTGATTTTTCAACTTTTGAATCTCTTTCATCTCACACTTCTTTAATGACTTTGGTTTGAATTCCAAATGAATAATAAAAGGATGAGCCTCACAACTTGGAGCACATGAAGCTTAAAAGATCTACTAAAATATATCTCCAAAGATCTACTAAAGATACACACATACACAAATATATATATAATTAGTTTAATATTTTATAATTTTAACTTGTTGAATATCTTTCACTTCACACTCCACTAGTTTATTATGGGTTTAGATTTGGATTTCAGATGAATCATAAAAAGGATGGGATAGGCCTTATTGTTTAGTCCACATGAAGCTGAAAGATCCACTAAAACATGCCTCAAAAGATATATTAAAACATGCCGTGAATTAGTTGCTCTAGTTTGGATTTAGATTCTAGATAAATCATAAAAGGATGAGCCTTACCACCCGATCCACATAGAGCTTGTAAAATCCACTAAAACAAGTCTAGAAATATCAACTAAATCACGTCTTCAAATATTCACTTAAACATGTCTCGAAAGATTACTAAAACATACTCCTCTAGTTTATTATAGTTTTAAATTTGGATTCTAGATAAATTATAAAAGTATGAGTCTTTCAAGGTCCACATGCAACTTGATCCACTAAAACATACATTGAAAGATCTACTAAAGGCCTTAGTGGTTTACAGTAAGGTCTTGACTCGAATCTCACTTTCGTCACTTACGTATATGTATATACATACATACATATATAT
>LVTN01000009.1:1174004-1198671 GCA_001649415.1 Musa itinerans | reverse complement strand
AAAATAAAAAATAAAATTAATTAGTTTAATATTTGATTTTTTAACCTTTGAATATGTTTCCTCACATGCTCCTTTAGTTAGTTTATCATGGACTTGGATTTGGATTTCACATGAATGATTATAGGATGGGCTTGTAGCCTGATCCATATGAAGCTTGAAAGATCAACAAAAGATCTTGGTAATTTATCATAAGGTTCTAGGCTGAAATATAACCTTCATGACTTACCTTTGAAAAAAAATATACATATAAAAATTAAAATAATAAATTAATTAGTTTAATATTTGATGTTTTAACTTTTGAGTATCTTTCATCTCACACTCTTTAGTTTACCATGGATTTGGATTTAGATTCCAATGAATCATAAAAAAATGCTTAAAAGATTTTAATAGTTTACTATAATGTTATGGACTTGAATCTGGCATTTGTTACTTACCTTTGCAAAAAAAAAAAAAAAATCAAAATTAAAGTGATAAATTGATCAATTTAGTATTTGATTTTCTAGTATTTTGAATCTCTTTCCTCTCTTAGTTTATCATGGACTTAGGATTTTGATTCTAGATGACTAATAAAATGAGGGCATTACGGTCTAATCCACATGAAGTATGAAACATCCACTAAAATATATCTTAAAAAATTCACTAAAATATATCTTTAAAGATCCACTAAAGATCTGGATAGTTTATCATAAGATCCTATGCTTGAATCTCACTATTGTCACATATATTTGTAAAAAATATATATATATATCAAAAATAAAATAATAAATTAATTAGTTTAATATTTGATTTAATTTATTAAATCTCTTTCATCTATCACTCTTCTAGTTTATGACTTAGAATTTGAATTCCAAATAAAGGGATGGTCCTATGACTTATCCACCTAAAACTTGAAAGATCATGGAATTAGTATCCACTAAAACATACTTGGAATTAGTTCCCATTGTAAACTTTACTTTTTCATTTAGTTTAATTGGATTTCCAAAAGGTGATTAAAAGATTTAAAAGCTCTACTTTTGTATTTTTTTTTAATTTATCATTTGTTTAATGATTGATTCAGAGTCACTTGACAGGTCTCTGGTTCCCGGTTGAGAAATTAAGATCCACAACTATTTCATAAAAAATGAAAAAAAAAGAAGAAGCATTTTTATGAATCCAATCTCACAGCCCAAAATTTTTTAAGTAAAAGAAATATGTAACCTATACTTATCATTTGATCCAACCTATACTTATCATTTGATCCATTTCAGTATTCAAATTAGACGTGTCTCAGACATCACAACGGCTTGGTAGTATTTTACTTGGCTCAACGACAGCAACAGAACAAATCTAAAGAGTAAACCATGAGCTGCAGTTAATCCATCCCACTCACTGGTTCTGCTTGCCTCTGCTGCGCCACCTTCTTCCACAGGTCGCCAAGCATTCCAAATCCGGCCGCCTTCCTTCTTCCTCCAACCACCCCATCCTCCTCCAATTCGCCTGCCATAAGCGGCCAACCCCATCGGACATACGCACCATGGTGTTTGTCCATGGCGGCTCCGTCCCCAGCAGCCAGCATTGCTGTTGCTGCCTCCGCCGCCTTGCGCCATTGCCCGGTTTGCACTCTCAGCTTCTTCATCTCCACCTCCAGTGCCACCTTTGCTCCCGCCACTGCCGCCAACTGCTCCGCCAGGTGTGCTGCTTTTTCTTTGCTCCCCTCCAGCTCCTCTTCCATCGACCTTATCTTCACCTTCAGCTCCTCTTCCTTTCTTCGTGTAGCTACAGCGAGGTGTGCGTCATCTTCTTCACCTCTCCTCTCAAAGATCATACTCTCTTCCAGTATAAATGTCACCAGGTGGGCTGCTTTTTCTTTGCTCCCCTCCAGCTCCTCTTCCATCGACCTTATCTTCACCTTCAGCTCCTCTTCCTTTCTTCGTGTAGCTACATCGAGGTGTGCGTCATCTTCTTCACCTCTCCTCTCAAAGATCATACTCTCTTCCAGTATAAATGTCACTTCCTCTTCCTCCTCCTCCTCATGTTCGTTCTGCTCTTGGACTGGTTCGGTTGGCTCTACCACTTCGAGAACATCATCGTTCGGCCCCGGCTTGGACTTGGGCTCAGATGTCTGTTCGAGCACCAGGGAAAGAGGAAGCGTCTCTCTATCTCCTTCAGAGGTCCGGGTCACGGTAGTGACCTGCTTCTTGGCCTTCTCGAGAGCTTGTTCGGCATCAACCATGGCGACTTCAGCGGAGGCCAACCGGTCTCTGAACTTGTTGAGCTCTTCCTGAGCTCGGCCCACCTTGGTCTCCAGATCTGCCATCCTACTATCTTGCTTCCTCTGCAGGAGAAGAACATTTGGACAGAGAGAGGAAGTGCAACAGAATCGAGACTGATGAATGCAGGACATATACCTCATCCTCCAGCTCGGGGCTGCGTTCGGCAACCATTCTGCGGACTTCCACCTCTTCCTGACAACAGCGTCGACTAAAAAGACATGATTAGAGCGACACCATCAGCATCAAGATGCGCGAAGACTAACAGGAGATGCACATTCCAGAGATCCAATTCAAACTTGGAAATCTACCAACAGATTGGAGATATGAGAAGTAGTTATGTAGCTGCAAAAGAGACTTGAGAGAGCGTCTTCTCCGGGTGGTCACCTCATAGGAACCATCTGTACCGAGGGAATGGCTTGATGGCCTATCATTCTCCTATCAGAAGATGTTTGTATGTGAGGAATTATATGATCTGCATAAACTTAAGAGGTGCCTAATGGAAGAAATTGCTGGCATAAGAAGGGCAATATGGCCGGCCAGCTGAGAGCAGATCAATAATGAAGATCTTGGAGCTGTGAAAGAATTGCATACAGAACCACACAACTTTCTCTTCCCTTTTTGACTGATGGCAATAGTTAACATGTTGATGCAACAAGAACATACCGATCCTATGATGGTAATGTTTATTTGAAGAAATCTATGATAATATCCTAGTTTATGCATTTATGCTGAAATGTTAAGAGGTGATAACATGAACTCCCAGAATTCCAATAGGAAGAAAAAGAATCCAAAAACCTTTTATATTCCTAAATAGAGGTTAAAAAGGTGATTTCATTGTGAGCTTCTCATAGAAGGATGCTTCGTGAGAAACACAGATCAAGGAGGAGAAGAATGATAGATAGATGTTAGTCATGAGAAAAGGATTGGTGAAAGCAAAGGAAAAGAGAAAGGGGACACAGCAGCAGCAGCATCAAGTCAACTCACCTCTCAAATGGATTTCCCGACGACGATTCCTCGAACCCTTCGGCCACTACTTTCTCCTGCGACGACACTCTCCGACGGGAACTGCGAGCGAGCGGCCTAGTAGAGGAGAAGAAAGGCTTAGGAAGGAAGGAAGAGGAAACAGCAGAGGCAAAGAGTTGTGATCACCAAAACAATGGGATCCACTGCTGGTTACTTACTGAGAACAGTGATGAGTTCACTCATCCCTCGAGCAGCGGCAGCAGCGGTGTAGAGCGTTAACCACTGTCTTCGCATACAAAGACGCTTGCTCTGTTATGTATCCACCGCTGCTTTAACCATGGTTTGCCATCTCCATCTCCGGTGCTACTTTTGATTACCAGACATCAGCATGCGTCTTGCAGGCGATGGAATAAATATTGCTCAACTTGTGAATCACCAACTAAGATCCAGAGAGCGACGTGCATGAGAGGAGGGAGGATTCCCGTGAGTCAATAACTTAGAGCAGCATCAACTCGTCCACGAGGAACGGCCTCCTTTCTTGTGCTCCACAATGTTCAAAGCTGCGGCCTTTCTTTAGTTGGAGCAGTTAGCTCTCTGCATTTGCGGTGGGTGGATGATGATGAGGTTTCTCCGGGGAAAGCTACCAAAAAGGTGGAGAGACAACTTTTATATCGAATGCTAGCTTAGTATGACAAAACCTTTTGCCTGTCAACTGGTGGAGTCTAGCTGAAAGAGTCATGGGAGTAATGAAGCGCAGCGATCTTTGTCTCTTCCCTCTGCTTCTCGCATAAACGGCCTCCTTTCTTGTGCTCCACAATGTTCAAAGCTGCGGCCTTTCTTTAGTTGGAGCAGTTAGCTCTCTGCATTTGCGGTGGGTGGATGATGATGAGGTTTCTCCGGGGAAAGCTACCAAAAAGGTGCAGAGACAACTTTTATATCGACTGCTAGCTTAATATGACAAAACCTTTTGCCTGTCAAGTGGTGGAGTCTAGCTGAAAGAGTCATGGAGTAATGAAGCGCAGCGATCTTTGTCCCTTCCCTCTGCTTCTCGCATTCCGTCGATCACTACATGTTGGAGAACAGTAGTGTGCGTGTCTAAACTTTGTTTTCTTCAAAGGAAGAAAGATTCGAAGAAGGTGGAGGCCAAATCAAGTCGAGACAAGAGGAAGCCTTGGCACATTGCAGTAACTCCTTTTGATCCACGATAAGGTCTTGTGACACACCGACTGTGGCACGAACAAAACAGGGCAAAGGATGTTCGGATCGAAGCATAAACTATTGAAGGAGTTGCAGTCTCGAGAGCAGCACAGCATGTGATGACAGGGAACGATGGCCCCTACTACTCGGCTGCTACTCGCGAGGCTGGCGCAGTACAACCACCCAAGGTCGGTACTGCCATGGAAGCTGTCACCATGGCGCACCAACTAGTGATGATGATGATGTGAACCGTGGACTTCAGCATTAAAATCCCAAAAGAATTATTGCCTGAGGATTGGAGCTTTGAAAAGGAGTCGGGACAGACAGCACGCACATCCACCGAGATAGAGGAGGATTATGGTGCCCAGCGTGACCTTCCGCTGGTGGCCCTTCGCCTGCGGGGCCAGAGAGTTTTCGACGACGGTGAAGGAGGGAGGGCTCGTTGATCGCTGCTTGGATTCCATCTTACCTGCTTCGTTACTGAAACATAACCTAGGAGAGAGGAAGGTAGTAAGCAGTGAGCCTCTCGTGGGTCAAACAATGCACAACAAAGTGGGCAAAGAGTAACTACTGTCAGATCCTGAAATTACCGAGGACTCTTCTTTATCACCTGCGGTAGTGTTAACAGTCCGATATAAGGGTTTCCTTCACCTGTAGAACTCGTGTTTCACCTCGTAGGAGGAATCATTAACTTCTTACCTATCTCCTTGACCGGATTTAAATGCAGCTTTCTCCGATACTACTGCATTAGCATCCCATCCCATTTTGAGGTTCTTTGGCTCGCAAGGGCTGATTACATATTTTAGTCATCGTAGTTTTAAAAATACTATAATTTTATTATTTTTAATGACACCATCTGTTTCTATGACGAAATCCTGTACATGAGATATCACATACCGAATTGGTGATTAAGTAAAAGAGAGGACTTGATCGTGAGGGGCTTCGACGTCGAAGTCGAGGTAGGAGACGATATTAGGGTGGTGTAGAGAAGAGAGGATGGCCTGCTCTCTTCTCATGGGAGCTACTTAATGGAGAAAAGGTGTCCGAAGGTATCACTTTAGGACTATTGGCCACAGCTCCACCACATCTGTCTCGCTTGCCACGGCCAACCCCTTCGGACATAGAGGATGGCCTGCTCTCTTCTCATGGGAGCTCGATAGACTTAATGGAGAAAAGGTGTCTGAAGGTGTCACTTTAGGACCATTGGCCACAGCTCCACCACATCTGTCTCGCTTGCCATTGCCACCCCCTTCGGACACCTCTTCTCCATCAAGTCCATTGAGCTCTCTCTTCATTCTCCTGAGAAGAGAGCAAGTCATCCTCTCTTCTCTACACCACCCCAACATCGTCTCCTACCTCGCTTCAACATCGTTGCTGAAGCCCCTCGTGACCAGGTCCTCTACCACCTCTTTTTGGAGTATGCCCCCGAAGGATCGCTCTTGGATTGTATCAAGAAGCACAACGACTACCTAGAGAAGGCCATGATTAGGTCCTACACTTGCAACATCCTTCATGGCCTCGCTCACTTCCATCGCCAACCTTGTTCGTTGATGTTTGCTTGCTGAGTAAAGATTTGGGACACAAGTAAAAATTTGACGTAGGGCAAAGTCCATGCAGGGCCATTCAAAATCAATTGCAAATGATAGATCTAAATGATAGATCCACCCTTTACCTAATCACAAGAATGACACATGATATCATGTGCAAAGAATTTCGTCAAAGAAATAGATAGAGCAAATTGTAGCATTTTCGAAATTATGGGGATCCAATATCAGTTTTAAAAGTCCAAGAACACCAATGCTACAAGGGGCAAGCTTAAGGGAAAATATGTAATTAGCCTAGCTCAAAACTTTCATCTTTATGGAATACCAAGTATATTCGTTTAAGGTGATTTAATATTTTTTCCATTTGATTTATATTTTTTTGGTTTTAAAATTGATGGTTACCAAATTTTATTTTATTTAACATAATAAAAAACTTTAGATAAATGATATAACAAGTATGAAATTATATTGGGATCACCATAATTTTGAAAATACTATAATTTTGTTTATTTTTTTATAATGCTATTTGTTTCTTTGACCAAATCCTATGCATGTGATATCATGTGTCGCCTTGGTGATTAAGTGAAGGGTAAAACCTTCATTTCACTTGCAAACAGGTGGTTGGCTTTAAATGGCCCTGCATCGAATCTTCACTTCTGCATCGAATATCTGCTCATCATGCAAATATCGACAAGGTTGACAGTAGAGGTGAGTGAGGCCATGAAGAATGTCACGCGTGTAGGATCAAATCATGACCTCTTCTAAGATACCGTCGTGCTTCTTGATACAATCCGAGAGCGATGCTTCAGGGGTGTACTATAAAAAGAGGTGATAGGGTACTTAGCCATGAGGGGCTTTAATGAAAATATCAAAGCTGAGGTAAGAGACGATGTTGAGGTGGTGCAGATAAAAG
Organism: Musa itinerans; assembly: GCA_001649415.1. Lineage (NCBI taxonomy): Eukaryota > Viridiplantae > Streptophyta > Magnoliopsida > Zingiberales > Musaceae > Musa > Musa itinerans. The sequence goes on along the minus strand of LVTN01000009.1, from coordinate 1,191,802 downwards.
AGGATGGCTTGTTCTCTTCTCATTAGAGCTCGACAGACTTGATGGAGAAGAGGTATCTAGAGGTACTGCCATCGGTAGCGGCTCCACTGCAACTATCTCGCTTGCCATGGCCTCCCCCTCCGGACACCTCTTCTTTGTCATGTCCATCGAGCACAATCTCTCCATTCTCCTGAGAAGAGAACAGGTCATCCTCTCTTCTCTACACCACCCCAACATCGTCTCCTACCTCGGCTTCAATGTCGTTGCTGAAACCCATCATGATCAGGTCCTACATGTGCACATCCTTCATATTCTCGTTCACTTCCGTTGCCAACCTTGTTGATGTCTACTTGTTGAGTGAAAATTTGGGTTAGAAGTGAAGATTCAATGCAAGAAAAATGTCAACGTGGGTCCATTTGTAACCAATCGCTTATTTGTGGGTGAAATGATATATCTACCTTTTACCCAATCACCAAAACGACACACGATATCATGAGAATTTCATCAAAGATATAGATAAAGCAAATTATAACATTTTTGAAAGTACGAGGATCAAATATAATTTTTAAAAGTCTAGGAACCAATGCTACAAGCGGTAAGTAAGAGAAAAATATGTTAATTAGCTCAGCTCAAAACTTTCCTCTTTATAAAATACCATGTATATTTGTTTAAGGTGATTTAATCTTTTTTTGATTTGATTTATTTTTGTTTGGGTTCTAAAACCGATGGTTACTAGATTTAGTTTTATTTAAAATTATAAAAAAATTGAATAAATGATACAACAAGTCTGAAATTACATTGGGGTCACAATAATTTTAAAAATACTATAATTTTGTTTATTTTTAATGATGCTATCTTTCTTTGATGGAATCCTCTGCATATGATATTATGTGTCAAATTGGTGATCGAGTGAAGGGCAAAATGTTCATTTCACCTACAAATGAGTGGTTGGCTATGAATGGCACCACATCAACTCTTCACGTCTGCATCGAATATTTACTCAGCAAGCAGACATCGACAAGGTTGGCAGCGGAGGTGAGTAAGGCCATAAAGGATGTCGCACATGTAGGACCGAATCACGACCTCTTTTAAGCAATCATGTTTTTTGATACAATTCAAGAGCGATCCTTTTGAGGTGTACTCCAAAAAGAGGTGATAAAAGACTGGACCATGAGGGGCTTTGGCGACACTGTTGAGATGGTACAGAGAAGAGAGGATGGCCTGCTCTCTTCTCATGAGAGCTCGATGGACTTGATAGAGAAGAGGTGTCTAGAGGTGCCACCTCCGGATCATTGATCCTAACTCCACCACAACTATCTTGCTTGTCATGGTCTCCTCTTCCGAATACTTCTTCTCCGTCAAGTATGTCAAGCTCTCTCCCCACTCTCCTTAGAAGAGAGCAAGCCATCCTTTCTTCTCTCATGACCAGGTCCTTTACCCCCTCTTTTTGGAGCACACCCTCAAAGGATCGATCTCAGATTATATCAAGAAGCACGATGATTGCCTAGAAGAAGTCGTTCGTCCGACATCCTACATAGCCTTACTCACTTCCACTGCCAACTTTGTTAATGTATGCTTGCTGAGTGAATATTTGAGGTAAGTGAAGATTCGATATAGGGCAAAGTCCACACAAAGCCATTCAAAACCAATTGCCCATTTGTGGGTGAAATGATAAGATCTATCATTTACCGAGACAATACAGGATACCGCAGGCAAAGAATTTCATCAAAGAAATAGATGACTCAGATTACAGATTTTTAAAATTATGAAGATCTAATATAATTTTTAAAAATCCAGAAACCAATGCTATAAGGGGCAACTCCGTAATTAGCCCAACTCAAAATTTCTTCTTTATGGAATACCAAGTATATTCTTTTAACGTGATTGATTTTTTTTCATTTGATTTATTTTCTTAGGTTTTAAAACTGATGGTTACCAGATTTAGTTTTATTTAAAATAACAAAAAAACCTTCTGATAAACGATATAACAAGTCTGAAACATATTTATTTAAAGCAATAAAAAATTAAAATAATAATAAAATAATAAAATAACATTATTCACGGTGAAAACTCTATACGAAAACCTTCATTACTGGAGACTATGGTTGGCAAGATCTACTTGGCTCATGCTACTAGGGAATCATAAAGAATTGTCATATCTGTTAAAGAGGGTCATAAAGCATTGGAGGTTGGAGAGATAATAGGATTTTTGCCATTTAGTTTGAGGGCTATAAAGAATTGCCGTACTGAGCTATTCACTTCAAATACAACTTAGATTTCCAGTTAATGAAGCCGAAGGTCAGAGATTTGATTATCCAATCACATGCTTATTAATTTGCTACTGATATGTTACTGTTCCTAACTACATAACAGCCACAATGATCCATGTAATATAATAACAGCAAGAGAGCACAAAATGTGACAACATAAGTTACACGCACACAGTCAAGAAATTCCAGGGTATGGGCATAATAAACCCTGCTAGCTAGAAAGAGACGTAGGAATATAACTTCATGACATAAATATAAGAAGAGGTACCTTCAGCTCAAGAAAATGATATACACCCTGCAATATGACAGCAAGACGGCCACTCTTTTTTACTGTCAGCAGCCGGCGTTGGACAAATAAACTTAGACATGTTATTAGAACTGCCTGAAGAGTTTTATGCCCCACTGGCATAGAGACGTGTCCATTCTTTTGCTGCATTATCAGATACAGTACATAAAAAGAACCATGGTGAGAAGCTTAATACAGAGTACAGACAACCTGATTTTACTATTTGCTGGGAAATAATTAAGAACATCAAAAGCAAGGCACAGATGCAACAATAAGAGCATAATCTTACCAGTTTCAACAGCTTCTGCTTCATTTGTCTTCCAATGTTTTGCAATGTTTTCTGAAAGAGGGTCATCTGGGTTTGGGGCACTAAGAAGTGCTTGTATGCTGAGCATGAAAAACAATAATCATGCAATATTAGATAAAAGAAAAATAAAAATTATGCAAAAACTGCTATCATTTTCCAAGCTGAAAGACGATGATTCTTACCATGAGTCTATCAAGATTTACAGCAACGCTATTTTCTAGTTTGAAAAGAATAAATTTGATTTGTAACAATGTCCTTGTTAGAGCTTTTTCTTTTAATTCAATGCCAAGAAAGAGTGTCAAGCTTAACATGACAAGTCAGGATAAGTAAAAAGGAATTAGGAAATCCATCAGTTTTCCATGTTTATCACCTCTTGTTTAGTTGCAACAAGTAACTAGATTTATTAACAGCAACTAAAGAAAGCCAAAGAGAATCAATTAAATCAAATTCTATTGCTATTTATTATTTGGGAATATTATAATATTCTAGTGGTGTAAATACAATCAATTAAAACAATCACATTACCTAAGTAGTACTGTTCGAATTTGGAGGGCTGGACTCCATTTGTCCTTTAAAATGTCAAGGCATATTCTTCCAAGCTGCAGATGAAACTCTTGGATTATGATTGTTTTTCTGTGAGAAAGATAAAAGGGAAGAAATGCAACGCCTTGCCTTGTCAATGTTGGGGTGATAAATTTTGGTGAGAAAACGGACCTGTTTCAAACTCAATGAAAAAATAATAGACGGATTAGTTAGATAGATTAAAGAAGCACCGACAGACAAAGACTGTGAGGAGCATGAAAAACCTATATACAGCTAGTATAATTTCTCTTGTCCTGCCATGTGGCAAGAAGAAATAAAGCCCAGTGCCAAAAGAGGACAAGACTACAAAGATAATACATTTAAACAGAATAGATGATTTTGTAATCCCTAATCATGGATGGCGGGAGAAAAATGAAACTAAAAAAAATGAAAAATAAAATTTGTGGCTTTTGTTTGTAACTAATAGATCAACTTCAGAATTAATACTAGTAAACTTCCAACTACTATTTAGAACATTATATTTAAAAAAATAAAAGATATGTGCTGAAAACATGAGTGCATATGCAAATAGAGGGAGAGAGGAAGGGGGAGGTAATGAAGAGGTGAAACTATCAGCTTCTTGGATGTCCATTTATTCATAACTCACAAGTTAAAACTTCCTACCAATCAAAATGTCAGCAGTAAAACAGGAGGATGAGGAATTGATAGCTGGCCCTCATTTCAAGAACTTAAACTCAACCAGTAAAATTAGTTTCATAACACAGCAATATCAGCAAAGAGGATTTTCATAATGCACCATTTATTTTTTTTTCTTTTGAGCTTCTGGATTAGTTAGAATTTCAATGCAGTTCCTAGAGGCTTAGGAGTATGCAGTCATAGTTTGGTAATTTTATACCAAAGCTTCCTGTAGAATAGTTTCAGCTTGGTGCTGTATTGAAAAAATTTCTGACACTTGGACATTGGCGACTAATTAATTATACATATATTATCAGCCTTCTTTTTTTTTCTTTTTTTTTCTAATATTTTTCAAATTAACATGGAAAGCTTGACCTGCAAAGAAGCAAAATTTGTGACTAATGTCTGTTTTGGTTTAAGTGTGAATGAAAAACTTCCAAATATGTAACCGAGAAACAATATAGGAAAATAACCAAGACAATCACCTTACCATCACATGATGAGCATGACATTAGCTAGTGTTATCTTACCTTCGGGGCAGCCATTGGATATTCCTCAGGCAAAAACAACTCAAGCTTGAAAACCCCTCCTGTGTAAAGGTAAAAGAAAAATAAAGTGACTACTTCAGGACAGAATCCACAGAAGATCAAAATATTTATAAATATTTGCTAACAGAAAAGACATTTTTGTTTTCAATTTATCGTCCTTAAATTATAAGCACAATTAGATAAATTAAATGCCCTGTGGTTTGAATTATGAAATTAATAATCTGTGCAGTAATGCAAATGCCAAGATGATATCCTAGTTTCATTCAAACCTTTCACTTCCGACTTCAACTCTAGATGCTACATGTCCTACATGGTATCACCCCAGGTACTAAGAATGGTGAGCTCTTAGAATATTGGTTCCAAATCCAAATCAGTTACCATTAGAGATCATTCCTTACAGATATGGAGAAATTAAGTTTATGGGATATGGACTAATTCATTCATGTAGCCGACCCAAAATAGTTGGAACTTATGACTTTATTATAGTTGGATATGGACTAATTGATCTCGAATAATAAGAGTAATTTCAATTGATCTCAGAGAAAAAGTACTTACAACAAATGAAATTACATGTAGAAAAATTCATTTGCAACTGAGAAGGTTTCACAAGATACACATCTATACACTGCAGTAAGTATTCATAAGCTAGACAAAGATTTAATCGCCAATATGCATCAATGAAAAAGCCAATGCCTATTTACAACTGCAGCCATACACAAGTGATTGGATACTTTACAACTCACGCTCCATATCTCTATGGCACGTTACTTCCATCAGTTTGAAAAAGAAAAAGGCGATAATCACCTAGCACTTATTTCTCATAAAATTATGCGTGAAAGATCAGCAAAAGGATCCATGTTATCATTAGCAAAGTAGTCACCTTCATACGGAGACTGAGTTGGCCCAAGGATCATCACATTGAAGTAGCGCATGTTATCCTCGGACGGAGATGCACTTATGCCAGGAGCTGCCACAAACAAAGCAACGCATGAGCCAAAACCCTAACACAACAAGCAATCCCGGGATCAAAAACCTAAATCCAACACCCTAGTGTTCAAAATCTGACCACCTTGACCTAAAAATTGAAGACCAAAAAACCAATTATAATGTGCAAGAAACATCCCAAAGAAGTAACACAAAAGCGTACCTGGTTCGCTAAGAAGACGCTGCGTTTCCTGTCCGACCAAAAAGGATCAAGTAGCGAAGATGAGTTAAACCAAACCAGAAAGTTCCCAAGAGAAAAAGAGATAAAAACCCCATCTCTTCGTGGATCGGGATCTTGACAAATCGGAGAGTAGACGAAGAAAAAAATGAAGAAACCACAGTGACAAAATCGAATCAGAAGCTCTCCGATCGAGGACTTACCTTGATGATCCGTCGAGGGAGGTTGCTGTTTGCCATCGGGACGATGATCTCTCTCTCTCTCTCTCTCTTACCGATCTAGACCTTCACTCTCGTATGGAAAGCCCCTGGCAAAAGAAAAGGGCACGGCCTCATATCGCTCGAGTGGAATGGCTTTATATGAAGCTTCTCTCCCGGCTAAAATTAATTTCTCTTGTAATATTCCAAAGTGGTTAATTTTTATACACGTGAATAATAAAAATACTTGACCATGTAATTCAAATTGGGTTCCGCGTGTAAACCTTTTTGGGCTTCTATGACTCTAGTAGAAGTTTCCCGAATCCTGGCAAATCTGTTGGAGTTGGCAGTTAACCACTCGAGCGGACACTGCTTGGCAATTGCTTAAACGACAAATTTGGAGAGCATAAAAGTGAATCATATACGAGTAGCATGTAAAGATAGTAGGATAGGGTTGAGGGGAGCATGCACCATTCTTTACCAAAAAAAGTTATAGCATCTCCCCTACTAGCTTAGTCGAAGAATCATCAGGAGGCACATGGCTTTCGGATAGGGTAGTAGTGGATGGCCACCATGACAAAGTTCCTTCGCAGATCATATGGTCCAAGAGGAACCTTCCGGGATCCCTTCAAACGGTCAATTGATAGACCACCTGGATAAGAGACGAGTCAAGGGCGAGGAAGAGCAAGCGTTTCCCTACGCTACCAGCCCCTGTTTTGAGAAGGCTGTAACATGGGGAATCGCCGATTCAAGTTGCGATTTTTATGCTCGTATGTGAAACACTAGGTAAGATGAACCTAAAATATCGACTCTGGTCTCCTACAACATGGAAAAGGTTGACCCACACAGAATAGGCACATATCCGCTTGACCCTGCACCTCGACATTGTTGAACAATGATACTATTGTCTCTTAGTGCATTATTACATTAATCTACCGGAAGAAACTAAGGCAACAGATCCACCACAACTGATCATTGCAGAAAACAAAAAACATTGATTCAGCAACAGGGAACGCTCATGACATCATAACTCTTTAGGCAGCCACCAAATAGATCAAACACTATAACGTGACAGTACCCGGACGAGACACAGAAGCAACAAGATCTTCAACCTCCAAGTTCAGATAAATTTCCTAATTCAAGTCGATTAAAATGAGAACAGGAACCAATAACAGATAATCTAAAAACTAGACCAACCGGAATTGAAATGATAAGAACAGCTTCCAAATGGTCATCCACCGGGCATCCCCAGTTTGAGCATCCTCACTGCAAAACATTTTTCAATATTCAAGGTTAGAATTCTTGGAATAATATCAGATTCAGCAGCAACTCATCTCATGCCCCTGAATAGTGCATATAACTATGCCATGGATGTGGTTTACCACAATGGTGCCTGCCAATTGAGTGTTAACATATACAGAAACCAACCTCTGCATCTTCGACTGCACCAGGCTTGCCATTATTTTCCTTTATAGGATCTTCTGTTGCTGCTTCAATCAGGGGAAAAACATTAAAATTGATTTAGTGCATCTTCGACTGCACCAGGCTTGCCATTACTTTCCTTTATAGGATCTTCTGTTGCTGCTTAAATCAGGGGAAAACATTAAAACTGATTTAGACTTTTCTGGATGAAACCCAACAAAGTCGTAAGCAAATACTGATGTGAAAATTAAAATGGTTGCCTTAGTAATTTATTATACAAATTACCAAGAAACGAGCTCTGTTTAACCAATTATATAGTGTTTCATACAAGATTAAAAAGTGGAAAATTTGCAGGGTTCATAAATTATTCAATCTCCAAATAATGTTCAGCACATGAACCGAGCATGCAACACATGGTTAAAAACTAACAATGCAGTGAAGAAAATGGCTCGGGTATATTTGGCTGTGGGAAAACATAGGGAAAATTCCAGATTCAATCAATCAGCCATATAGTCCAATTTGGTGGGGATTTTGCACGGTATTAAAAAAAAAAAAACTCAACTGCAATTTTCTTCTTTATTTCTGTCCAATCAATGGTTCATTTGTGACTTCAAATGCTAATCAAGTTTGAGTCTTGTAAGTTATAACATGTTATGATCAGGATGATGAATTAATTAGAACTCTTGAAGTAGCTGCCCAAGAACTCAATTATCTCTTACCAATTGTTTCATCCTCATCAGACCTCTTTCTCGGCTTTTTTTGTTACCACCTTTTAACTCTCTACATACGGTACGGTATAGGTGTACTGAGTACTGTAACAGTGCTACATACACTGCTACAGTGTATTATTTGACTGCTGCGGTGCACTGTTGTATATTTGGCTGTGGGAAAACATAGGGAAAGTTCCAGATTCAATCAATCAGCCATTTAGTCCAATTTGGTGGGGATTTTGCACGGTATTAAAAAAAAAAAAACTCAACTGCAATTTTCTTCTTTATTTCTGTCCAATCAATGGTTCATTTGTGACTTCAAATGCTAATCAAGTTGGAGTCTTGTAAGTTATTACATGTTATGATCAGGATGATGAATTAATTAGAACTCTTGAAGTAGCTGCCCAACAACTCAATTATCTCTTACCAATTGTTTCATCCAAGGTCCGCAAAACCATACCGTACCGGAGTTTCGACCTGGGCTCGGTACGGTACGGTATAGGTGTACTGAGTACTGTAACAGTGCTACATACACTGCTACAGTGTATTATTTGACTGCTGCGGTGCACTGTTTGCAGTGCTACAGTGCACTGCTACAGCGCACTGTAGCACTGTACCGGCCGTACCGCCCGGTACGGGTGGTCCGCGTACCGGTAACCTATCGGACCGGTACGTACCGCCCGTACCGGGCGGTACACATCGAAATTGCCGACCTTGGTTTCATCCACATCAGACCTCTTTCTGGGCTTTTTTTGTTACCACCTTTTAACTCTCTACATGTTGGCCTATTATAACTACTACAAGCATGAACCCACCTCCATGAGCTTTGGATTACTACTCCTATGAAGTAGGACCCTTGCTTGCATCGCTATCACTTCATAATCAAGGGTATAGTTCAAATTATTCTCAAAAAAAAAAAAAGTATGATAAAAGAATCTAAAGTCCAATACAAGCAACATTCATTGTTTTAGAACATGAATCTTTTTAAGAGAATAACTAGGGATTTCAACAATCAAAGAAATAGCAAACCTTCTTCGGCGATATGATTGACACACAAGAACATAATGTTTGGAAACCAATTTCTTTGGTAATGACATATTAATACGTTTTAGTGCTTGATAATAAAAATAAAAAGTTGAGATAATATGAACCTAGATTAAGTTCTTTGCATTGTGTAGGAGGAATTTTTCACCTATACAAGCAAATAGCCACAACCAAACATGCCAGTGTGGCCATCAGCCACAAAGTTGACAGATGCTGGATCAGAAACTAAGAAGCATATTTTAGCCATTAAGGACAATCTCACAGCATATTTTGATCTTCTACAGTCACACTAGAGACAAGCAAGACATTGAGGCATCCAACAGTCCTAGACAATCCCAAGAATCTCTTGTGCACTGCACTTCTAAATTGAACCTAAGTCCATCTCAAGAATTTCTTATGCTCTTCTTATTCAAAATTGATTTAAGCTAAAGCCATATTACTACACGGCTTTCCTTGCAAAAAGATGGCAAAACAATCAACTAAAACAAAAATAAACTATCCCAAAAGCATGTTCTTTCAGATGCCAGCAAAAATAACCTTCGTAATCAGTTAAATATTACCTCCATCTTCAGGGATGTCAGATGTCCATAAGGTAAGGTTATCCCTCAATAGTTGCATAATCAATGTGCTGTCCTTGTATGATTCTTCACTCAGTGTGTCAAGCTCAGAAATAGCTTCATCAAAGGCTTGTTTTGCAAGGTGGCAAGCCCTGAGTTTAGAGAAGTCATTTGAAGAATCAGATGATGGGCATACATCTAACGTGCTGTTCTATAGGATGTAGCATACCGTTCAGGTGAGTTCATGATCTCATAATAAAATACAGAGAAATTCAATGCTAATCCCAATCGAATTGGATGAGTAGGAGCCAGATCTGCCTCGGCTGTACTTGTGGCTGCCTGCAACGCGATACAGGTAATACTACTTCAGCAAAAAGAGACAAGCTTATTAGAGCAACATCAAATTCACTGGGCATAAGAAAAATAATCCAAAGCATCCATGAGATCAAAAACTTCTCTCCTGCAAAGCAACATGAAACAATATAAAAAAATAAAAGAAGACTTGAGAGGAAATACATAATACATATATTTCCTAAAGGGCAGTCCACGATCCATAAAGCCATATTACAGCTGGGATGGCAGAACTTAATAGTGTACTTCGGTGCAAACTTTGGCATGCATCAGATATACCTCCAACAGTTTAAAATCACAAATCTAGACTTCAAAAACCATGTGAATGTTTTTAACTACTCACAATTACCACCTATGAAGCTCGCAAGAATTACACTGTGATAATTAGTTATATACGATAGAGAGGTACGTAGTTCCTGCTCCTCGTTTAGCTCCATCAATTTAACCATAGTAATGAACATGAATTAACCGAAGACAAAATTTCAAACCCAAATGCAAATTTGAGCAACAACGACAACATATGCAAGCTTCAGTTTCTTGAATATAACAAGGATAAATAGTAGTCATACCCTTCTGAGAAATTAAAATGTTACTGCAATCATCAACTACTGAAAGGGATCCAACAAGCAACTAACTATACATCCCTCAGATAAAAGAAATAATCCTCAGCCATCAATATCGCTAAAGAGAACACAGAAAAGCGATTACCATCGATCTTATTCAAAATAGTGATATTTTTTAACCCTCTTGGTCCACAAGGAAAACAAAACACAAGGGAACCACCACAAAATATATAGGTAAGAAAGAAGTAAAGTCAGCCTGCAGCTGACAAGTTCATTAAAACATGATGTTTAAATAGTAAATCATGACGAAGATAACTACTCCGTACCACTGTCTACTGTCATTCGTTAATGTATAACTAACTACTCTGTTTAAGCATGCATGTTGTAATCAATGCGAATGCGACCAATAACGGGAACTTGAACTACTGCAAAATGAGCACACACAAGAACGATTTTATATTATCATGAGATATTCTGGTAAAAAATTCTGCTAAATTATCGGATAGAATCATACAATAACAACAGTTCTAATGGAAACGGAACAATGGTTTTGGAGGAAGCAGATTCTAATGCAAAATGCGAACTAATTGGAAATACAAATGTTCTCCAACGGGGCAGTCAAACCAAATCGTAAGATACAAATGTGGGAAAGGCAAATAAATGAATCTTGGACCTGATACGCTGTTAGAGACTGTTCTGCTACTTCTTTCCTCTCATTCCCAGCCTTGAACTCCGCGAGGTAACGATAGTAATCGGCCTTCCTGCGATCGAACCATGACGTGACTTCAGACCAAAAAAGAACAGAAGGACCAGCAAAACAACATGTGGACGATTTCAGATCTGACTCACATCTTATAGTAGAACACAGAGGATTCCCCGGCCGACGACGAAGGGATGAGGTGCTCATCGATCAGGGCAACAATATCAGTGCAGATGTTCGAGAGCTCCAACTCCACCTTCTGCCGGTACTCCTTGATGTTCTTGACATGGTGCTCGTTCCCTCTCGACTCCTCCTTCTGCTCGATCGAAGAGAGGATCCTCCAGGAAGCCCTCCGGGCGCCGACCACGTTCTTGTAGCCCACGGAGAGCAGGTTCCGCTCCTCCACGGTGAGCTCCACGTCGAGCTTCGCGACCTTCTTCATCGCATCCACCATCTCTGCCACGAGCAACACGGATCGGATCGAGGGACGGAAAAATCCCTCACCATGGGAAGAGAAGGGAACCCTAGGGATCGAGATCAGAGGGAAGCAAACACGGTACCGTCGTAGCGCTCGGCTTGCTCTGCGAGCTTGGCGATGTAGACGAAGTTCTCGCGCTCCTTCTGCGACGCCATTTCCGATCCACTCGGGGCTGCTCTTCCCCTCGATCTCTCCCCCCCTCTCCCTTGGGGCTCGCTTCGGTGTCGAGAAACCAACAGGAGGACAGGGGAGGAAAGGATGGCGATGAAGTGTCCGAGCAGGTGCGGCAGCGGGGCTATTTATGGCAATTGACAGCGGTAACTTTTAGGATTGACCGGGGGATGGGATCGCGATGGACGGATTAGTTGAACCAAATCCCGTATATGATTAAATAAAATAAGATAAAATAAAAATAAATGTCATAATAATAAAAAAGGTGTAAATTTTCCACAATTGCGAGGTAATTAAAATTTAAAATAATAATCACAAATAAATTTACTAAAAAATCAAAATAAAAAAAATATATGAAAAGGTGAAATCCCGAAAAGATCATTAGATTTGGTTAATTTTTTTTTCCCACAAAGAGATCGTCTTCTTTGCTTTTTGTTCATAGAGAATTTTCTTTTTTACTTTTCAATTTTATCGTATATGTTTTCCCCCCTTTTTTTTCTTAGTTTGGCCCATAGATTTGATCCATGGGTTTAATTCAATAAATTCCATATTGGTTCAAATAAGGCTGAAAAAACTACTAATAATGCATGCATTATTATTCCTCGTGTTGTTTTTTTCTTAGTTGGGCCCATAGATTTGGTTCATCCGTTCCATTCGGTAAATTAAAATTTTAGCTAAAATATTAAAAACTGTAAAATAATTTAGAATACATGTCAAAATTAATTTCAAGATAATTTAGTGTACCTATCAAATTTAATATTATTTTGAAAATCAAAGATGTATTAAACATTATTTATAGGTTTTTATAATTTTTAATACGAATGTATTTCTCATGTATTTCTTTTTTTTATGTTTTTTGGTTTTGTTATTAAGAATACTTTGGCGAAAATGGTAATCAATTATAAGAAGGTGAATGGCCATATTTACATTGCTTCGAGTAGATGACTAATTACATGTTACCTTATTAGTATTGTGGTCTCTGTACTGAAAAAAATTATATTATAATCTTTATAGTTCTGAAAGTGAAATAAATAATCTTAATTATTTTAATATTATCAGTTGTAATAACGAAAAACATAACATGTGATACTACTACTGGATCAATAAAAAATAATAGATAAAAAAATAATTTTAATATTTTTTCTGTTTTCAACAAGTGAGATATTGAAATTATATTTTTATCGATAGAATTATTATAAATAAATGAGATAATGAAATTATCTTCTTGCTTATCATTTTCGTACCGATCCGATACGTGATGTCCTGTATTGAATTTTTATTAATATAACTGACAGACGTTAGAAAAATAAGATTATTTATTTTATTTTTAAAATTATAAAAAAAGTAATATAAAATTTTAAAGTAGAGAAACTATGATACTAATCAAGTAAAAAAACTAATATATAATTAGCATTAGAGTAGAATGGCTATCATTTCTTGGGTTTTATGATTGATTGGGAAAGCCTATGACGCGAGGTTGTTTAATAGAAGAAAGACTTCCTAAAGTTGTCTCGTAGTCTGTGTATTTAGTTCGGACACTACATGACTTCTTCTTCCTACTTTGGTATACTCTTAAACAGTCAACAACACGCATGGATGTTCTTTTTGTGAGTCACCAAACTATATAAGTAGAGCAGCATCAGGCATTACTTATCTTTCTATGGTTCCAATGCTAGATGAAATGAGTATGTATATTGTACTTAAAAATACGGCATCTCTTAGTTTAATCTCCAAATATTTTATATTAATAAATTGCTTTTCGACAATTTCATTCATGAGGACCGGTAAAGGAGATATGACAAAACATCATCTTTATTCTACTAATATTTTATTCCCACTCAATTTATGGCCTTTAGCTGAATCCTTTTATCTCTTGCTACTTTTATCTTGAGTGGCACAAGTTGATTTTTGGTTAATGCAATCTTTTGATCGCATCATTATATGTCCAAAAGATCATGCTATATTGTTGGTACGTCTGTTTCTATTCAACAAAAGTACTATGTGAATATTGGGCTTATATATATGTGTGAAACCCTTTTTATGTGTGCTCGTTAAGTTTGTTTTTGAAAGCCTTTTATATTTTATGAAAGTTGGTTACTTTTTATGTGTGCTCGTTAAGTTTGTTTTCGAAAGCCTTTTATATTTTATGAAAGTTGGTTACTTTGTGTTACTTGTGATCTCAATTATCTTATCATTTTCTTATATAACGATAACATATTATTCATATGCTCGTTATTTTGTGTTGCTTGCGATCTTGATTATCTTATCCTTTTTTTTATACAACGATAACATATTATTCATATGCTCGTTATTTTGTGTTGCTTGCGATTTCGATTATCTTATCCTTTTTCTTATATAACGATAACATATTATTCATATACTCGTTATTTTGTGTTGTTTGCGATCTCGATTATTTTATCTTTTTTTCTCATATGACGATAACATACTATCCATATGCTCATCTTTTTAATCATTTTTTCTCTCTACAGATTCATTGTGGACTGCATGAGATTAAAGTATAATTAATCTTAGGTAATCTCAGCTAAAAACGTAATAAAAATGATGAATTCAGAAATAAACCTCAATGGGTGGAACCCAAACCACAAAATCATAACAAATGACACGACCACAATATCATAACAATGCCAAAAATATTATTCTCGGTAGGAAAGCTTATGTTCCTCTTCAATGCAAGGCATGGTATTTATAGTTCCAGCCTATGGCTTCATGCACTTGGATTCGTGTTGTCATAACTGCGTATGCTTCTACTTATTTAATGGACGTATACGTGTATGAAATACCACTTTGTCTGATCGATGGATTTTGTGCACGTACTCCAACACTCGACACGCATGCATTTCATTCGTCAATGTCATATTCGAACGTATGCATTCGTGCAATAAGAGTTTCAATAGAACTCTAACTCTCTATCGGATTAGGCATGCCATTAAGAACGGCTTATATTAAATGCGCATGATGATGGTTGACGACAACAATTTTATGGTCCAATCGTGTTGTACATGAATGACATTTCATGGCCAGCATGTGCTACATTTTTGGGTAAATTTGGAGACTGATGATGATGATAGAAAGGAACAGTAAGGAGAAGATACATCGTGCATCATAAAAAAGGAGCACTGTTAATGGCAGTCAAAGCAGATGAACGCGTTTGTTTGGTCGGTCAACGAAGCTATCTATCTGTTCAAAGTTGACTTGTCGAAGGGTGATCGCTTCGACGTCCACGACAGTTTTGGCATATCAACAATTATGAGTTGAGTTGTTTCTGAGGTGTACGTAACTCCTCTTTGTTTCTCCTGTTGTTACGTGGTCAACCTTTCCTTTGACCTTTTACTGGAAAGAAGAAGAACTTGGTTGAGTCCTAAGCGTCTTACTGAGTTGTGAGTGAATCGTGAGATGGGCTTTGGTTAATGGTGAGTCTGTACAAAAAGAAGCTTTTCATGGCGAAGTAAAGGAGATGTCCATTTCCACGGTTGGTTAAAAGATCACAAAACACACAGACATCCTTTGGGTTTGGGAGTCGTACACTGTGACTCGAGGAGTAGATCCTCGAGAGTCAACGAGGTCCACCACTGTGCCTGACGTCGACTATCGCCGGGGCCTCTGGTGTCAGGAGCCAGCGATCCATCGCCGCCGCCCCGTCAGAGTAGCCAGACGGCTGGCACTCCAGGACGCAGACAGAAGGGATGGCTGCGGTTGCTGCTGCTGCGGCGGCGGAGGAGGCTCCTATGCGGTGGGCGGGGCGACCCCTCCGGCGGCCAGCGCCGACGGGAACGTTTCTGCGGAGGGTGCCGCCGGCTGTCCAGTAGCGGTGGCAGGCCTTGCAGAAGTGGCGCGGCTGGTTGACGTTGTAGTTGTTGAAGTAGCAGAACCTGGTCTCCTTGCTCTTGCACCTCGGGCACGGCAGCGCCGCCGCCTCTTCCTGCGCCTCCACCCGCTTCTCCTCTTCCTCCTTGGCTTGTCTGTCCTCCTTTTGGATCACCGTCCCGAAAAGTTTGAAGCTTACTGCTTCCTCTACTTCTGCCATCAGATGGATTTGTTGTAGTGTTAGGCCGAGAGAGAGAGAGAGAGAGAGAGAGAGAGAGAGTTGTAGTGTTAGGTTGAGAGGGATAGGGGGAGCAAGGAGAAGTGGAGAGCCATACTGCAGAGGAGACACATAAATGGTTATGGATTAGCCAAAGAAAGCAGAAAGAGTACTCAAAAGAAAAGCAAAAGGAGTGACTTTGTCAAACAAGACTTGTAGTTCGGAGTGAGGGAATTGTTCTTCTCCATTCCGGTAATGGAATTATCTGAAGTGGCGGCTTCTACTACATACAGAGGAAATGGCTGTGTGGATGGACATATTTCCTGATAGGGAAGTATAACTCTGTTTTCACCTTTTTCATTTGATTTCGGTGGTATTCCTTACGTCCTTAATCAATCTATAAATATTTTAAACGTTGATCTCCTACGCGTTCTTAAATGATATCATGAGAGCGACAACTATTTTATCGATTATCTCGATCTTCATCGGAAGACTATCTCCGATGACTTCTCGATATCTTGTTATATCGATCTGATCCCATCATCTCAGGTTTAATATGAGAGCTTACAATTGTATCATCGCAACAGAATGACATGACCAAGTCTTAGTTGGCTACGACGACCACCTCAGGAAGCGTGTTTAGCACAACCAGCCAGCTCAAAGGAAACATCCTATGGGCTTCCTCCTTAACTGGGTCGAGAACAGCATAAAAGAAAATGAGAATTATTAATATAAGATTCTTCGGTAAAAGGACCACAAAGTTGTCTCACTATCTCATTCAAATGTTCACTTATACACACACACACACACGCACAAAAAACAAAAAGATAAAAGCTGTGTTTCAAAAGGGAATCCTACCTTTCTTCTCATCGATTCATTTATATGGCTTATAGAAACACCTTATCATCAGCATTCCCTTCAACTATGTCCTAATAAAATAATAATAATATACATCAGATGACAAACTATCTTAGTATATTTTTATTCTGGAGTTTATCCTATTGGAATTAAACTTGTTCAAGTGTCAGAAAGAGGTTCATTGCATCAAGAGAGAGGTTCATTACATCAAGAAGAAAAAATGGATTAAAAGTTTATGGAAGAATAAGTCAAATTAGTTTTTGGTTCTTGAAAAAGTTTCTTAAAAGAGAATGATTCATTTGAATACAATTAATATAATGTATCTTTGGGGACTATATAAACCCCATATGTTGGGTCATGATAGATAGAGTTTCTGGAATTGTAAAGAGTTTTTCTTGAGAGAAATATATAAGATTGAAGCTTGTCCTACTCTTCCTCTATTTGATATCTCTATCCCCTCTTCCTATCAAGATCAACATTTGGTATCAGAACATAGGTTAAGCTATGACATCTTCCTCAAGTAGCATCCAACTCCAAATCCCCAGATTGACAAAAAAAAATTATGACATATAGTGCATCCAAATGAAGGTTCTTCTAGGCTCCCAAGATGTGTGGGAGTTTGTAGAAGATGGATTTGCTGAACCAAGTCCAGTAGAAGAAGGAGCAATGAATGCAGAAGGAAGAAAACAACTCAAAGAAAGAAGGAAGAAGGAGAAAAAGGCTTTGTTCACAATCTACCAAGGGCTTAATGATACAATGTTTAAGATCATCGCTCCAGCAAATACTTCAAAGGAGGCTTGGGAAATACTTCAAAAAGCATTCGGTAGTGTTGATAAGGTAAATAAACTTTGTCTACAAGTTTTACGAGCCGAGTTTGAAAAATTACAACAAGGTACTTCTGAAACTATTTCTGATTACTTCTCAAAAATCATTTC
>LVTN01000009.1:1063097-1171410 GCA_001649415.1 Musa itinerans | reverse complement strand
CACCAAGTTGACCAAGGAAGGTGAAGGTAAATACATTAATCTAACTTATTATAAAAGTCTAGTTGGATGTTTAAGGTATTTGACATGCACTCGACCTGATATACTATTTGGAGTTGGTTTAATAAGTAGATTTATGGAAGTTCCAAAGACATCTCATTTAAATGTCGCTAAAAGAATTTTGCGATATATTAAAGGAACAATTGAGTATGGAATGTTCTATTCATCATCTAAAAAGTTGGAGCTTATTGGATATAGTGACAATGATTGGGTCGGAAGCTACGATGATCGGAAGAGTACAACTGGATTTGTATTTTATTTTGGTGAAGCTACATTCACTTGATCTTCAAAAAAGCAACGGATCGTTACTTTATCAAGTTGTGAAGCCGAATATATAACAGCTTCTTCTAGTGTTTATCATGCAATCTGGCTAAGAAGATTACTCCAAGAACTTCATATACCACAGGAGAAGTCAACTAAGATTTATGTTGATAACAAATCAGCTATTGCCTTAGCCAAGAATCCAGTCTATCATGAAAGATCGAAGCATATCGATACAAGATTTCATTTCATAAGAGATCATATCAAAAATAAAGAAGTGGAACTACATCATGTCAAGACAAGTGAACAAGTGGCTGATATACTTACTAAACCTCTCAAATTTGAAATATTTCAACAACTTCGAAAGAAACTTGGCATGCTAAATGGAACAAGTTTTAAGGGGGAAGAATGTTGGAATTAAACTTGTTCAAGTGTCATAAAAAGGTTCATTGCATCAAGAGAGAGATTTATTACATCAAGAAGAAAAAATAGATTAAAAGTCTATGAAAAAATAAGTTAAATTAGTTTTTGATTCTTGAAAGAGTTTCTTAAAAGAGAATGATTCATTTGAATATAATTAATGTAATGTATCTTTGGGGACTATATAAATTATAAACCACGTTGGTTAGATAGAGTTTCTGTTTCTGTAATTATAAAAAAAATTTCTTGAGAGAAATATAAAAGATTGAAGCTTGTCCTACTCTTCCTCTATTTGATATCTCTATCCCCTTTTCCTATCAAGATCAACATATCCCATCTTCAACACACCATCTTTTTCTAGTGTGTCATTCCTGTTAAAAGAAAACATTGTTGACTGACTCGAAGAACTTCTTTGCTCTTTATGAAAGGTGTGTAGTGACATATTCTCGAGTTTCTTTTGGAGAAAGAAAAAGTTGGGCAAAACATTTGAATAGTTTCCATTTGGACAAGCAAAAGCAAGACATGATAAGTATGTGAAAAGTGCAAGTTGCGGAGTAGGGTTAGCAATTGCACTTGAGAACCATTGACTAGAGGCATTTTCTCACCTAGCAAAGTGCATCCGAGTGGTCATCCGCACAAAGGGATATGCATCTGTGACGATCACCACATATTCTTCTTCACTCACACGATGGCTCCTGCAAATATGAAAGGGTGAGCAAAGGATAAGATCGAGTAGGGAGGAAAAGAGAGAGCAAATAAAACAAACAGGAATAGAATCAAAGTGTACTCGCAAAGAAAGGCTTTAAGATGTTAATTATGATGAACAAGCACTTGTCACAATATAGAATCGAGCTTGGTTTTGATGAGAGAGAAGAGAAACACGGATTGAAGCATCAAGAAAACACAATTAGAGAAACAGTTATCAATCAATACATAAAAAGACTGGTGACAGTAACAGTTTCCCCAATGAGATAAGATAGGCAGCGACAACTACTCGTGAATTATGTGAACAGATGACACAGGCAAAGCAGAAATATTCCAGTTATTCTAATCACAGTCTCTTACCCAACTTAGAACGATGGCTTTAGTCCCTGGAGCACCATGAAAAGCAAATCTTCTCGGAAGAGACTGTAAGGTGTAATGCAAGAGCGGAAGAATGAAAGTTAACAGAAACCTCAGTTCCGACATCATCCCAAGAAATGTATCAATCTGAGAAGCAGACCAAGAACATCTGATTAAATCATATAGACAAACAGTGCAACATATCAGAATATGCCCCAATGTGGAAGATCGCAAACATGAAAGCTCTTGGAGATTTTGATCAATTCCAGACTCATGATAAACGTGAACTGAAAGACGAAAAGAAAAAAGGAAGAAAGACACCGAGAGAATTAATTTTGCCATCAGCTTCCCGAACAAGGCTTATTTCTTGCCATTAGTAATCAGGTGGCAAAGCTGAAAGTGTTTCGGAACTACTGGTTGCTGTCTTCGGGAACTGACAAAAGCAGCAACGCTGCCATGGCAAAAATTAGCTACATAAAATAACAGTAGTTTGCGATGCTTTATTGAGGAGACACGCAGAGCACATAATTCAACCAGTGTTCTGCAGTCCAGCAGCAATACCCTTCATCGTCAAAATGAGGGTGTCCTCTAATCCAGGGGCGTATTCGCTGCTTGGATTAAGCTTCACCAGTTCTGCAGCTGGTTTGCTGGACTCCGTTATCTCCTTTGAGAGATGAGGTCTCACATTAACATGGTGGGAAGGGTCTCTGATCCTCTTCAAAGTGTAAGCTTGGCAGGCATTCAAAGTTGTAATGTAGGCATCACGCAAGCGTAGTCTCTGCTTCAGATATGGATCCCCTTCTAAAAGATCTTTGTGACCAGCAACCTAGAATGAATAATTGCAGTAGCCTTTTCAGAAATAAGCATTTGAAAATTGATAATATAAACAATGAACTCGTAACCTTTTCTTGAAACATATTTCGAGATGATGTTTCCGGAAAGGATTAACCTTTTCTTGAAACATATTTCGAGATGATATATTTCCGGAAAGGACGGACATATTAGTCATAACAGTCTCATATATGATAGTCATGCTTGAACGCATATAAAGGGACTCTTAACTAAAGTTGACTATATAAAAGCACCTACGATTGTATAAGACATGCTGATAACAAGAGCAATCCAAGGATACTTTAGCAAACATTTGATGTGGTAGAATTACCGTGATCTCTCTCCTGGATGCTTGAAAGGAAAACTTACTTTGGTATGCTACCCAACCGTCCTCTGAAATGCATTCCATATATCTTTTTAATTCAAAGTTAAACTAATAAGAAGGATGACGTTAAAAGGAATTAAAAATCTTACTCCGAGTATAATTTCCCCTTTGTGTAGTATTCTAAGTCATGAAGGATAACTGCTAATATTGGATAAAGTAATTTGCATTTTTCTGAAAATATCATCTCACCATGGAAAATAAGCTTCAAACTGATGTATATTTAGTTGTAGATCAGATTGATCGGATGCATATAGATTAAAACCAACAATGACAATTTAAAGCAATCAAAACATCTTAACTTTTTGTAACAATCACAACGATCCGACTTGCAATTAAAATAAAGGTTGATGAGAGAATTTGCCTGAAGAAGAAGGCGCTTGGTTTCTTCATAGTTGGCTCTAAGTTGCTCCCCAAATTTCCACAAATCTTGAGAAACCAACAGTTTATCATATAAAGCAGCAATTCCAGGATCTCCCTTAGCAAAAACCATCTCAACCAAATCAATTGTGACTCTGAAAAATGGCCATTTGTTGTACATCTCTTGAAGAGTATGAAGATTCCTGATATCTTTTTTCATAACATGCTTGAATGCTGCACCAAAACCAAGCCACACTGGTAGGTGAAACCGTGTTTGTGTCCATGCGAAGATCCATGGAATTGCACGTAGTGATTCAATGCCCCCACTGGGCTTTCGTTTTGATGGCCTGCTGCCAATATTCATCCTACCATACTCCAGCTCAGGTGTAGCCTGAAAAATATAGCAGGAATTACAACATGAAGAGGGAGAAGAAAGGGGGGAGGTGTCCTATCAGGAGGATTGACAATCGAGGCCTCAATCCATTAGGTAAAAGCTAATTATAGAAGCTTTAAATCGAAGAACAAAATTTTAGTTAAACATTATCTAACTAACAATTAAAGAAACCAAAACAAGCATCATGTAACCTGTGGACCTTTCGTGTGTTCAATGAGTCAAAGACATACATGGAATGCAAAGGTATTTGCTAACTAAAATATGAAAACTAAAAATCCAAATCATTGATCTCAATCATAATCTTTCAAATAATACAAACATGGTACAATTTTTTTAATTTCTATATGTTAATTAAATATGCATGAATGCCAATGATCATGTTCACTAGTCTTTGATACTCAATTTAGAGCCTCCATAGTTGATCTTAACTTAATCGGATTAAAGCAACGTTTCAATTTCCTCTGATAGGATTCTATACACCTATGTATTAATGGACTTACACACACATGTATAAACACAAACAAAAAAGAAGTATCATTTCAAAGGTAGATGTAGTTTTTCCATAAAAGTATTGTCATGGTTATCCAGGTACTGAAACTATGGTGGGGAACTGTAATTTACACATGCTAGCTACAGGCTCAATGAATTATTTTTAAGGAATATTTCAAATAAAAAAGCTAGATTACTTACCAGGCGGAAATATTCAACAAAACGTGGTTCTCGGAAGACAATAGATCGATATTCCTCTGTAGCGACAACAGCCATTTCGTCCATCAAAGCCCGCCATTCGGGCTTTGGGGATATAGGGGGATGCATTCCATGCTCAAGAGTAGCAGCTGTGAAACGTTGGAGTGTCCTGAAGCACAAATGTTCTTCCCCAAAAGACTGCTCAATGACTTCACCTTGAACGGTAACCCGAAGAGACCCATGAACCGTGTCAGGCGGCTGAGATAGTATAGCAAGATGAGTAGGACCACCACCTCTTCCGACAGTTCCCCCACGCCCATGAAACATCATCAGTTTCATTCCATAATCCTTTGCAACTTTTATGAGCTCCTCTTGAGCTTTATATAGCTGCCAAGCTGCAGAAAATCGCCCAGCATCCTTCCCTGAATCCGAATATCCAATCATGACTTCCTGCTTCCCACAGATCCTGTTCTTGTACCAATCTATCGAGAAGAGTCGGGCTAAAGCTGCAGGAGCAGCCTCAAGATCTGCAAGTTTTTCAAACAATGGGACGACTCTCAATGGCTTTTTCACATGGCACTCACGTTGCAACAGCTCAACAGCCAAAACATCTGATGGAGCAGTCGCCATTGATATTATATAAGCCCCAAAGTTGTCCGAGGGAAGTTCTGCTATGACATGGAGAGTATCTAACACATCAGCAATTTCATCAGTCTTGGGTAAGTCAGGACCAAACAAAGGGCGTTTTCCATTAAGTTCAGACAACAGCCATTCCTGGCGTCGCTCCTCAGGCCAGTCACGGTAGGAACCGATTCCCAGATGTTTAGTGATAGCATCAATAACATCAGTATGCCTGTCAGATTCTTGCCTAATATCAAGCCTGACAAGAGACAGACCAAAGGTCGACACTTGGCGCAAAAAGTCAAGAAGGCTACCATCAGCAATAGGCCTATCACCACAATCACAGAGTGACCTATAGCAGAGTTCAAGAGGCTCCAAAAACTGCAAAATGGCCAGTGAAAAATTAAAACAGACAAGAGGGAAAGTACTCATCAGTACAATGTGTGATGCAATGGTTTTTGAACAGAAGACCATTAATAGGATGTAGCATAAATGCAGTGAAATATAAGTCCTCTCAGCCGTATTCCAAGGCTTGTTTCCAGCAGATGTGTGGAACAAAATATACTTCAAAAGATGAAGCTCCAGATACATCTTATAAGATAGAAAGATTCAACAACTCTATCAGAGATAAAATGAATACGGCTACATCACAATACCTCCTCCACATCAGTGAAAGTTGCTTCCTCAGGAATGTCAGAATATCCATTGGAAAGTAAATGGCGGGAGCGCTCACGAGTGTTGTATAATTTATCTCTCACGCCGCTGAGTATAACACGATAAGGCTCACTCGGAGGAACTTGCTTCCAGAACTCTGTGTTCAAAAGACAATGGAAAGTGAGTAACACGTTAATTGATGTCCATATGTTTTTAAATTCATAAAAGCATTTGTCTCTAATATGATCAACAAAAATGATATATGAGATCATTGTACAGAATCAAATATAAAGCCTTCGCTTGGACATATTAGCTATCGAATAAATATAAATGGATTCTAAGCTACCAAAAAGGGCTCAGAGGAATAAATCAGTAAACTGTTAAGGTAGTATACAATGTAGTTACTTGGAATGTTGAATATTCAAGATCAGTGTACAAATGCCAATACTGGGTTTGCCAATTAACCTTGCTTCATGGCAAATCCAACTTCTTCCCCCTCGCCTACTCATCTGGCTATCGCGTTGCCTCCGTCTTTGCCAACTCACAACAACTACAACCCAATGAGAACAATTTTTGTCTTAGCACCCTCCTCTATTGCATACCATACCCTTACATCTTGAATCATTCAATTCACTGGTAAGGATGATGAGAAACAAACTAAATCTAAAGCTAATCATTTTTCCAGATGTATGGGTTGATTTATACATAATGTATAACTGATTCATCAGAATATTAAACCATCCATTTACATAATTTTTCATATGTTAGTGCTTATGTTGTTTTGAGCTTTCCTTAAATGGATTCAAGTAGAAATGTTTGATATACATTTCATTTATAAGTTTAACAGTAATTCCTGATCAATCCACCCAATCATATATTTCCCTTCAAGTCAATATGCAAAAGAAAACCACTTCATATGTTCTTGCTACAGGACAGCCTCAAAAGGACCTTGAACCTGCATGGCACAAATTCCCCTTCATATGTTGCATTTATGAGCACCACATAACTGTTAGGATCATTTTGGAAAAAAATAAAGTGACATGCTAAATTACAGAAATTATGGGGAAAAACCATGCTTGAGAAGAAACGAAGAGATCATTGAGGGCAGTGGGAAGCCCACCTAGGAACAGACCATAAGCAAAGTCATTAAGATGCCTTGGATCTTCACAAATGATGCTGATTAAATTTGAATCTTGAAATATGATTTTAGTATTTCTTTCAGATTTCTCAGAAAATGGAGCCAAGTCAACATATGTCAAACAAAATAAGTTCCGAACACGGCTACAAGGAAATAGAAACTATGCATATCTAAAGCATCAGACCATAACAAAGCAAAGTGAAGATACCTATATAGTGTTTTGCATCCTTTTTTGAGGAACGGTGTAGTTCATCTGCACGTACTTGCAGTTCTGTATTGCAGCGCCACATAGACAGCTACAAGAAAATATGAAGTCAATGATGTATAAATCAGGAAATCAACAATATCTAATATATAACTTTCTGATTCACAAGGATGCAAAGGAAATTTCGGATAACCACAATGAGGAAACAATTTAGTACCTCAAACATCAGATCCTCAATCTGTGAATAGTACAAATTTGCAGCCATCATTCTAGCCAACAAGCATACATCTCTTGTTACTTCTGGAGTAACTCTAGGATTTCCTGTATGCATAAAGAAGCATTATAAGTATCCCTTTCTAATTACATAATTATGCATTTTGTGAAAAGAAAAAATGGTCCTAGATAAGTAATTATTAACCACATGAAGGTTTTTTTAGAAATAAGGGAGATGATCGATACCATCACGATCCCCACCCATCCAAGAAGAAAACTGAATAAGAGGGGCATTATAAGGCACACGTTCATTTATCCCAATGTTCTTCAATGCTGTATCAACACGACGTAAGAATTTAGGGACACCCTTCCATATGGTTTCATGGAAATAGCTCATCCCAGCCCGCATTTCATCTTGAGGCGTTGGAGGAGTTCTTCGGATTTCATCAGTCCTAAATGCTGCTTGAATCTACACAAAGTCAAACCAATCGAAAAGCAGAACAGTAAGTACATAAGAGGAGTTGGAAAGGGACTGATATTATAATGTAGCTTCAGGCTCAAGGGAAAAAAAAAAAAAAGGATCTAGATTGATAATATGCAATAGTTCATGACTGAAATTAAGTGCACATGTTGTGAAGAATTACCTCTCTCTGAAGGGCCTCATCAAGCTCCTGCTTGTCATCAGGGGTAATATCTTTGGCATACAACTGAGTTAAACAAGTCCTTATCCTGAATAAAATGTCCAGTATGAATAAAAAACTATCCCTTTTTCAGAAGATGGCAACTATTCTTACATTACAATTCCATTTTCTGGTTAAAATTCTGGGGAATGGTCCACAAAAGGCATCTCTAAGACTTTCAAAGAAACAACTGTCAAATCTCTGCTTCTTAGAGACATTGTCAGGATTAAAACACAAATATGTTACACTTGCAGAGAAATTTGTAAAGTAAAATAGTTCTTTGATAATAAAAATTGTATATGTTGGAGATAGGAGGCAAATATTGTCCAGTTTTACCTGGGATAGTAAGTGCAAAAGAAACTGACATGTGCCCGAAAATGACTCACCTTTGATGCAGGTATGGATTGTTAAGGAAAGACTTATGTCAAAAAGAGTACAGGAAGAAAAGGAAAATGGGAAACCAAAAAAACATAAGAAAATGATTATGCATGATTTTCAGGTATTTATACCACAAACAGACCAGGTCAATCACTGCATCTACACTGGTAATTAAAAATTGAAAAGAATTTAGAATTATATGTTCGGGAGGCATTTAGCAAGCAGATGATTATCAATAATTAGCAAACCTGGCATGCTTCTGAAGCAAGGATCTTCTGACTGACTGAGTTGGATGTGCAGTCAAAACCAGATCGACTGTCTGGTTTTTCAGAGCGTCGAAAACCTCTTCTTTGGACTTCTTTAGCTGCACCACGAGACGCTTGAGTGTTTCTTCTATGTCAGATTCAGTAATTGCAGAATTTTCATCAGCAAAATCTCCTTTTTTTAGCTTGATCCTCCTACGATAGGCAATCTGCACCTCCTCAGCCAAGTTGGCCAAGTTAAGCATGTGTGAGAATGATTTGGTGACCACAATTGTGTCACCCGCATCCAAACTAGTCAGCACAATCCCCAGCTCCACTAGCTTCTGAGGATCATGGTTCCCTTCATATTCAGCAGATAGCTCATACAAATCTTGAACCTGACAGCATAAGACAGCCCCGGGTTAACCAGTAGTTTCGATTTACAAAAAATTAACAGTCAATTAGCTCTCTCAGAATTCAAGAAAGATGGCATCGAATAATGAAAGCAAAATATCAAATTTGGGAGAATAACAAAGCTAAGACGAGCTTCAAATCTTCGTGTCTAATAATTACTTAAAATCACGATCAAATGACAAGGATCACGACAATATCCTTGCGTGCATTGGAACTGGCATTAGCATTTCCCCAACATCAGCCAGACAAATCTTGAATCGAGCTAAATAAATTTATTTAGAAGTTAAAAATAAGATACAAAATCACTCGAAATTCAAAAAGTCAATCCACCAAACATTTAACGGAAAGGGAAAACAAGATCCGATTCCTCCACAAATAAATGATGGATCAACATAAGTACCATCGTACACAATACTCATCAAGCCACTCGACCCGACCAACGGCCGTTTCCCTCAGAAATCCTCTCATTTTATCGTTCACGTCAAATCCATGGCAAAGATCGAATGAAATTATGAAGGTCAGATAACAGCGAATAGGAGCGGAGTTCGTATACCGTTTCTCTGATATCATCGCCATGCAGATCTTGAACGATATCGAGGAACCGATCCAAGAGGAGGGCGTCGTACTCGACCAACTTGTCGTCGTCGGAGACCTTCCCGGGGGCGAGAAGCCTCATGTGGGCATCAATCGATGCCATCTTCTCCACTCGAGACATCGCCGCGACCAATCTATCAGAACCTCGCCTTCCTGTCAATAAACAACCGGTAGATCTCCAAACAAATAGCCACGAGACAAGGAGCAACGATGGGCACGAGAAAGCCGCCTTCGAAGCCCTAGATTTCTTCTCCACTCTTCGAGAGGGGAGTGAGGAGAAGCCCGTGAAGGAAGTGCAGGGGAAGGGTGGGAGACGGCGACGGCGTGGGCTTTCGCGGGGGTCTAATTTATAACGAACGAACCACCCTTTCGTTGCCAGTTAGTTTTACTCGCTGCTTCCTCACGACGAAATCCTACGCGCCCTTTGTACGCACCAGACCGAATAAACATAGATACTGAAAGATAAAAAATTATATAAACAATTAAAATAATTTCATGACTGTTTTTATTTTCTATGGCTGCCTTCATTGATATTGAGCTTTCCTTTCTTGGTTTTGAGGACGGAAAAATATTATTTGCATTTTGTTTCAATTATAGTTTTTATTCTATCCTTTTACAGTTTGAATGATTTTCCAATATATATATATATATTAAAGAGATTTATATGCACTATTAATTAAAGTGGTATGTGATTTCTTGATTTGTGAGAGTAGTTATGATGTAAGGTGACGGTGGATGGCATGCTCTCTTATCCGACATCATGAAACATGAGCGGCATGGTTTGATAGCTTATCATTCCTCTCATTAAATTAAATGTTCTCATCTCCGAAACATGTTGTCTGACGATGCCGAGCTGCACTATACGATTGGTATTATTTATCATCACTATTTCCTGAAGTAGTGAAAACCACTCATTTGTTAGTCAACTGAGGTGGCGTCACTCGCGCAATAATGCAACAAAGAAAAGAAGGGAAGCGAATGGGAATCACAAGCGTGACTCATGATGTTTCACTTCTCGACAATCGTTCTAAATAATTATTATGATACTAAATCACATGCGTCGGACCAACTCTTATTATTATTATTATCTAACCATCTCCGATGCCTATAGTGTTGTTAAACTTCAAGAGCAGGTTTTCAGGTATCAGATTCCTTGCAGGAACAATAGGATATCATGAAGCTAAGGAACCTCTTTATCAAAAGAAGCCAACACTTAGCAATAATAAGCTTTAATGTCTCTATTTCAAGGGTTGCAGATGCACCAAAGGAATTAAATATATGAAGGCAAAAGCCAGCTTTTTTTTGGTCTTTATACTTGCAGAAGGCAGGCAAGGTTGACAAGCACCCTCTGCAGCATGGTCTCCACCGAAGCATCATCTATTGATTGCACTTGTTGTGCCATTTGGTTATTCTTATTGCACAGAAAAGATTGCAGCAGAAGACCAACTTTTCTTCCCACCAGATTAGGAAATGGAAGCTTCAATAGAAAATGTTACTCGATGTGTGATGCACAAGGCTCAGACAAAACAGGTGCAGCTATGGCCAAACCCATGGTGTCTCATATTATGATGGATAGGTGATTCCACCAAACATTAGTTATTGATGATATGTGGCTCTAAATAAAAGGTCGAGGACAGCATTCCACATGAATTTTGCTTTTCCCCGGGAATTGCTGCAACATCACTTTGTTTAGTCAAGAGAGAGAAGCACACAATATTGCAACATCACTTTGTTTAGTCAAGAGAGAGAGAGAAGCACAAAATAGGTACATGATTGACGTAAAATAAGTGCAGATGCATGTTGCTCCACTACTTTTGATCGAACGAGATCAGTGCATGAAAGATGAGCAATTATATTAGTAGTTGTATTTTGTGGCCTTGCTGCAATCATTAATTCAAACAGTCAAGACCAACAACGATAATATTGTCTTGGTATCAAAACTGAAGGGATTCCTACGTTGAGATGAGATGACTCACAGCCAGATCGGTGTAAAGGCAGCATCGAGCAACGATGACGAGCTTCGTGTTCATAACCCCATAGAATCATGCCAATAACAATATTTATGTTCTGGAATCTCAACAGACAATGTTTCACAATGCATCAACTTCTACCTCTTCTGCCACCTAACTAATGAAAGGGTTTTAGAGTGTCACTGATATTTGAGCCCACAAACAAAACACAATGGTGTCATGTCAACTTACAGAATCGGCTACTAACTCTTTAGGAATACTGGTAGTGTTAAGTCAAACGTGTCATCCAATTCAGGATGAAGATGGAGTTGCACAACTCACTGACTGCATTCTCTTTAGGAATACTGGTAGTGTTAAGTCAAACGGGTCATCCAATTCACGATGAAGATGGAGTTGCATGGGTTCCGCACGCATCCAAGTAGTGGCACAACTCACTGACTGCATTCTTCCTTCCGCGGATCTACATGTAACCGTCTGCAACATGAGAAGTACAAGAAATATCAGATCAGAACCGATGGTCAAGCAGAATTACAAGAAAGGAAAATCAATGAGAGCTCGGACTTACTTTAATCGGTAATCATAACAATCTAAATCATTAAAAGACATGGTACAACAATGTTCTGTCTTATTTCTCTCTACATCAGGAAAACAATATAATTTTCTCAACATTGTATGACAAAATTTTGACAATTACAAGAAAAAACTAGGATTTTTCGAATTTGGAATCCAGCTCTCTTGGAGGCAGAATAAGCTGCCTGCAAAGCACAACACCATTCTTTGGCAAGCAACAACATGGGGAATTAATATTATACATTCTGTTACTCAAGATCTTGCAGAAACGTTTGGTTTGAGTCAACAATCATAAAGAACAATAGCTACTAAGAGCGCAAGAATGATGTCTTCTCAAATGTGTTGTATCCGAGATACATACATTACAACAGCAGGAACGATTTATCTAAATATTATAAGAATCTATGGACACAAAATAGAGTAAGATGATTTGTTTACTGTGAGCTAGACTGATAAATAAAAGTCGTCAACATGTCCTTAACAGAGGACAACTCCCCCAACATATAGAAATACAAAATATCATATAACTTAGCATGAGAAAATAAGAGACATGTTCAATTTTGTGACTTCCAAATACCAAGCTGATCAGTAAAGGAAATGCTACAGCTAAGATGCAGGCAGTGCATGGACAAAAATTCAAATACAAGTTGACAATAGTTTTGTGAAGCAGTGGCGAAAAATATAGGACTAACTGAACCTATCCCTCTAAATCATAGCAAGAGACTTATTATATTGTTTAGCTACACAAAGCTATTGCTGGCTATTGTATTATTTGGCTTCACAAAACTTTTGTGATGAATATGAAATTAAGTACGGTCTGCCTTACTGGTTTGCACCGGTGTACCGACCAACCATTGGTACAATACGTACCAACCTATACCAAGATATCGACACACAGTACGATGAAATGTATTAACAGATCAGTATGTACTACCTATACCAGCCCTCTATTGGACCAGTATGTACCACCCATACCGGGCGGTACACTGTGGTATGACAAACTTTGAAATTGAGGACCATGCAAATATTCCAAAGTTAGAAACCTCTACAAAGGTAAATGGGTATTGCGAAAGCTTTGTAGAAATAACAATGCTACATTATTAAATAATGAGTTATTATTGCTTAGCAAGGCTAGAAGCCTAGAACCACTTCACAGTACGCCTACATTAGGAGGAACATTGCAGGAACAGGCATTCAGCACAGAACCACATCCATCATGAACTAGTCTGTGTCGAAAGTCATGTTTATATTATGAGGTTTGCTTCCTCTGGTCCACCATTCATCTAAAACAAGCTAGATACCAGCAGTTTTGGCTCTTGGTTAGGATTATAACAAGAAAAGGAGAGTTGCACAAACCTGCATTCAAGAAGTGGAGCTAATATTGGCAATCTAGGAAGAAGTTCTATAAAAGCATCCTCTTGATCTGATTAATAGAATTTGCCACATAGTGAAGGCATGACAAGAAGAAGATACAAGTCAGAAAAGCAACTATTCTAATTTCAAGTCCTAAGAATTCAATTATTGAATGCAGTTAAACCAACTGGGAGCCAGTTGATACATTTAGTAAACTGTTTACTGTGTTGATTGCATAGTCTAAACCAAAACATAAGAGGACTTATAATAGCAAAAAAATAAAAAAAAAATCTTAATATAAACACTTGAAGAACAATGTCGTGGCTAAAAATCAAGGAGATAAGGTGAAGGAAGTGCAGGGTGCCTCCAGTTATTCACTCAAAATGCACTATTTCAGGTTGGCCCATGACAGATCAATTCATCAACAGAAATAACAGACCTTCATAGTCCTACTCAGGCTTAACCTGATATGCAAATTTCAATATTTTTCTCATCCAATGCAGATGGACTTTAAACTAATTAATCAGACAATTCCTCATAAGCATATGCAGCAATACTGTTGGTGTGAATGTAAATTATATTGGTCTTGAAGCCATTTTATTATCATTGGCTCCAAATTGGACAAACCTAATCATGCCTCCTCATAGAACATACATATACATGTCCCAGAAAAATATGAGGGGAAAAGACATTTAAGCTAGCAAACTTGATGAATCTTAGCTTCTTCTTTTCCTAAAGTTCACTTTTTTCATCACAATCCCAGTTCTGTTTGACATCCATCATCTACATGTTACTAAAGAGATTGGCAATCAGAGACCAAGGCAGGCACTGAAAAAATTTAGCTGGAAATACACTCCAGTTTTGTTTAGCTAGTCAGATGGAAGGAAGATAGAAATATGTTGCTATGATTCAGCACATCAACAACAATCATGTACTTCTTACTATGGTGTATTTAACAAATTGTAGCCGACTATTTATCTCTTTGCTCTGTCATTTTTTCCAAATAAAAAAGCTCAGTTCGTAGAGACCAGCAAGCATGTCGTTTGAATTATCAAATGCTCTTCTGAGAGTGCTTATGCAGCATAATGGCATGAATAAATCAAGTCTGCAGTTATAAAACTGATGTAAAACATTTCTACATACAAATGCCGTTCTGCCATTCAGACTTGGAACTTTATAATCTCTTATCCAGCCTAAGAACAAGTAAATAATGTGGATCTGTTGTCTTCTAAAGTCATCCTGAGTAACTTTAACCTCTCGCTCATACCATTCTCAGCTCCAAACAAGAAGAAAAGACGATAATCACACGCAAAAGTATTTTAACTAACCAGCATGTCCATGAATTTCATCACTCCTTTACATTGTTGCCTTTTCTTTCGATTCCTCCTAGCTCTGACCGACAAAATCAGATTGCTAGAGGATACTACATATTTCATAAGATCAAATGAGAGCTTACTTAAAACTAGATATCTTATGACATCATATGCTAAATTGTGATAAGTTCAATCCTGTTGCACTCATGCTAAAAGGTGAGTCGAGGGGCTTAAGTTGGTAACTTAATGAATTATATATGAAGACATCATGGATACAAAACGAACATAAGGCTAAAAGGAAAGCCAATCAATATGCATCAAGTGGTCTTCTTTCCATAATAGCTCCATCCCAAACTCATCCGTCGACCACCTTCACATATAACTAATGTGTCTTGACACAAACGACGATTAGAGGATCAAAAGAGAAATGGAATAAGAAAATACTATTAATTAGAGAAAAAAAACAAAATTGATTCATGATCTGCCCTAGCAATCAAATAAGCAAGAATTTAAACAGAGTAAGAAGAGGAAAGATCCAGCTGGGTTACCAGTCTCTGATCGCTTAGCACGCTTAATCTTTGCAAGCTGGACCTGTGAATCCACAAAGATCTGCATCCGCTGGAACTCCAGCTCCTTGGCGAACTCCATCCGCTTCTTCTCCAGCTCCATCATCTGCCGCTGCTTCGCACCCTCCACCCTCTCATACATCTCAGCGAACCTTTCTATCGCCCTCGCCAGCTCACGAATCCCATCTCCCTCCTTCTCCCGAGCCCTTCTCCAACCCCGTGCAGACCTCGATGACGAACCAGAAGGCGACCCCATATCGTCGTCCTCGTCCTCGTCATCATCTTCTGCCGCTGCTGCCGCAGCGGCCGCCCGCCGAAAGATCGAGTCGTCCACGGAGAAGGCAGTGGCCGCCGGGCGCTTCTCCCTCAGGTCCAACGGCCGGACGGCCGCGGCGGCAGCAACCGGCAAGGGGAAACCCTTGCGGTGGTAGGGGAGTGGCACGGCTAGCGGAGGCGAGCGGGAAGGCTTCTTCGCCGGCGGAGCGGCGGCAGCGGCTGACGATCCGATGAGGGTGTCAAGGCGGGAGAAGAAGGGCCACTGGCTGGCGGCGGCAGCGAGGCCCCCTCCGGTGACGATCCGGGCCTTCTCGATCTTGTACTTTTTCTTCAGGGTGTCGATCCGATTCTTGCACTGGACGTCGGTGCGCGGCGGGCGGCGGCCGGACGTACCGCGGCGAGAGTTGACAGCGTCAGCGACCTCCTGCCAATGCTTCTGGCGGAGGTTGCCGCGGTTGAGCTCTAGGTAGCGGTCGCCCCAGGCGTCCACCAGCACCGATGTTTCCCCCTCGCTCCAGCAGTCCTCCCGGTACGGCAGCGCCGGGTTCGGCGGCCGCGACGGTGCCGTCTCCCTCCCCTCCATCATCATCGATCACCCAAATCTACCTCAGATCCAGCCCTAATCCCTGGCCTTCTCTAATTTTCTCTCCCCCTCCCTTGTCGTGTTGTCGACGGAAAGAGACGAGGGGGAAAGGGGGCGAAATAAAAGAGGGGGTGAGAGAGAGCGGCGGGAGGGGACGCCGGCTGGCGAGGGGTGGCACGTGAGGGGCATGCGAGGAAAGGGGGGGTTGGAAGTCGCCGGGGGGCGAGACGCGTGCGCCGACGTGTGAGGGGATGGCGTCAGTGATGGACGGGGCGCGGGGTCCATCGTGGCGACGGGGCATCACCGCCGTTGGTTTTGGGGGGCGGGCGCGGGTGTTGTTGACGGGGGAAATAATGGAGAGGAGGGGCGGGCGGGGGACGGAAGAATTATTTTTCGGTCGCGGAGAGGAGGGGATAAGGACGAGGCACACCGGGGACAGGCGGTGGCGTACAAGATTACGCAATTACCCCCGGAAGAAGGGGAAGGAGACGGGAGGGAAGAGCGTCGACGACGCAGGAGACGGGGGGGGTAGAGTCGGATACTGGGGGTTAGATGAACTCGAGAGCCTCGGTTGCGTCGCCTGTCGCCACGCGCACGCACGGAGAGAAGGTGGAGGGGCTTGAGCTGTTACTTTCTCGCCGTTCGTTGTGGGTGGGTTATGGGGTTGGTGAAGGGGGGTGGGCGTTTGGTCCGGTCGTCGGCTTGTTTTGGGGTCGCGGACGACACCGCAGGAAGGAAAAGCGCGGAAAGCCACCGAAGAGAGACGAGACACGGGACATCAAGGACCAGCGGGCCCCACCGTTCTGAGACCGCACGCGAGCAACTGCTGCCATCTGTTATAAATGGCAGTTAATGAGTTCTTACATTATCGACATTCATTCTTACATAAGCAACTACTTGGACACGCTTTTCCCGGGCTAGTTTGGGCCTTCAAATTGCCTTTACTGTCAAAGCAATTGATCGTTCATGTCGGTCATCCATGAAGGAGACGGGAACGAAAGACGAACGTAAGAGAAGCCGAGTGAGTGTATCTTTCTATGGACAACTATCACCTCATGAAGAAGCCCAAAAAACGCTTGATGAAAGAGAGATAAGAAAGTAAGCAAGAGAGCGGCATGTTTAGAGCTCATTTGAACCCTCAGAGACGCTGTCCAAGTGCAGTCGCCACATCCCAGCTCTTCCTCGCCGCAAGTCCCGATAGATCGACACCTTCTCCGAAAGGATCTCCGACAGATACCTCTCGTTAAGAAGCACGGCCTTATCGGTTGCAGTCACATTACTCTCTCCTCCTTCTTCCTCCTCCTCCTCGTCGCCGTTGCATCAGACCGGGCCTTCTCCGGCGCCGGCAACGCCACAGGCACGAGAAAGTATGTCTTCCCTCTCTCAAGCTCAGCATTCGGCGGCAGTGTCATGACTTTCGGAGCTTCGACGCCGCCCAGTAACGCCGAGGGCGGCGGCTTCCGGAGGACATTACTTCGGGTACGCCTGCATGATGTCACCTGCGGTAACCGCGCCGCTGATCTCCTCCACGCGGCCGCTCACGTGCACGATCCGAATCACGTCGAACGTGCCGCATGGGAGGATGCAGGAGACGCAGCACCTGATGGCGTCCCTCGTGACCATCTCAGTGTGTACTCTCCTCTCCCCTTCCTTCTCGACTGCCCTATAACTCCGTCTACGATTCAGTGCAGTAGAAAGCAGAGAAAGGAAAGAAATGGATGCGAGAGAGGTAATCCCTTTCATGGTTTCATAGTTGGAAGGATGAGCTTCGTGACTGTTCTTCTGCATTCATCGGTGAGTGCGAGTCCGGGATAAACCTCCTTTGACCAGTCTACAATGGTGCGCGGACCAAGACGAAGCTCACGTCGCTTGCTGCGTCTGCATGCTGAAGATGGTCGGCAGCCACCGTGAGGACCGCAAAGCGAGCGCATGAGGACCGAAAAACGTGCCGGCAGATGGACTGGTTCGAGTCGATATGTGGAGCAACGTCGGCCAACTCAGCCACCATGACAAATACAGCTTGTGGTTTTGGTCCCATGGATGTGGCCAAACCAATTCGTCGAACCCCTGGCGAGACACAGTAAATGATGAGTGAAAGGCTATGTTTTAACCGTACGTGATGGACAACGCTACGTTAAATTATGATCTGATCATGCTTTGAGATGCGTGGGCCGAATCTTGTGATGCCACCGCGTTCTTCGACCCGGAACACGGTTCGACCCAATAACACATGGTCCGGGCTGAGACGTTGGGGTAACGCTCCTGAGGTTGACCCAAGCACGATAGGCAAACACGTAAACCTGAGAGCTATTAAGTGTCAACGGTCAACGGTGACCAGAAGCCCGCGACCGACAAGAGTAACTATACGATGACACGATTACTTCATCCGACGCCGAGGTCCGCGTGATGTGCTCCTTTAACTGTCCTTCCATCATTAGCTCATATGCACCTTCTCAGCATATCGGATTTATTTTAATATCATGATTTAATTTAATCTAGATTAAGGTACTCATTTATTAGATTAAATACAAATACTAAATCGGGTTCGAGACATATTGGTATACAGTTTAATTACTAAGCAAGAATGCACCTGGCTACGTTAATCTTTGACCGATAATTAATGACATTAGTTAACTTCTTAAGCAACATGCTGACACACGATCCGAAGACAATATTCTTGAAGCCAAACCATTCATGGCACGAAAAAGCTAAGGCAGTTAACGCACGTCCTGTGGAATCCACCGACACTAATTCACCCTCAGCGGTGGCACCAGAGGAGAGCCACGTAGGATGAGAAGGGAATGGGGATAGCAATGTGGGAAACGTAGTAGTGGGGCGGTCGTCTTCATCGCTACCAGAAATTTACGATTAGTTCCACGAACACTTCACAGTAGATCGCTCACTTCCTCGATTTCTACCGGCAGCGCTTTCGGCTTTCTCCTTCTCGACGTGTCTCGTATAAGGAAGAGGTGGGAGAGAAGAAAGCCCATATTTCGCTTCCATCTCAAACAATTCCTCGCCCCCTTTACCTTCTTCTTTTCTTTTCTTTCCCCCTCTTTGTCGAGTCCTGAACGATTCCTTCTCCTCTTTCGTCTTTTTCTTTTGTTTCTTTTGATGTATGTTTGAGATTTGGGGAAGGAATTTTTGATGTTTTAGACGATTGCAAAGGTTATCTGATATGGCGGATGGTTTCCTTGAAACAGCGGAATGATTTGGTGATAGTTTGGCCGCTCTGTTGGGGTAGGATCGATAGGGTGGAGAAGGATTAGGGTTCGGATACCGGTCGATGCGTAGAGATGCTGAAGAATCTGATGGAGGACAAGAAGATCGACTTGGACGCCCCGCTTCTCTCCGTCCGGAGATTCTCAGCGGGAGCGGTGGCGGCGGCTTCTCCGACTCCGCCCGCATCCAATGGGGAGGAGGGCGATCAACGGCCTCCGCCGCCGAGAAGGTCGTCGTTGCCTTTCTATAAGTCGGATTTGAAGTCGGGCCCCGTGCGTGTCCCTGGCGTCGTCCCCTTCGTCTGGGAACAGACGCCCGGCCAGCCCAAGGACGGCTCGGTTCGCTCCTCCAATGTGAAACCTCTGGTGGCGCCAAAGCCGCCGCCTGGCAGTAGCGTCCGAACTCGTAAAGCTGTGACCTTTGCCTCTGATTATGTTACTGCCAGATCCTCCGAGTCCCCTAAAGACGATCCTAAGATTGTAGAGGGAGAGAACGTGGACAAGGAAGAGAAGGTAGGGAAGAAGCCAGAACACCAGCCCGTTCTGACGGTGGACAACCGCGAAGAAGAAGTAGAAGAAGATGACGATGACAATGATGCCTTCTCCGATGCGCTTGATACGCTATCACGAACCGACTCCATGTTCATGAATTGCAGTGTCAGTGGCCTCAGTGGAGTCCCAGAAGCAGCCAAGCTCTCAGGCAGGTTTCCGAAGGACCCCCCGGTCCGGGACTTCATGTTGGAGAGGTTCTTGCCCGCTGCCCAGGCCATGGCTTCCGAATCACCTCAGTACGCCTTCAGGAAAGCAACTGCCCCTCCACGAGAGGCTATAAAGCCTGCCGATAGGGTCCTAATTAGCGATAATAGGAGGCCTGCTCCAATTCCTTACCAGAACAAGCCTGATTACATACCGCATTATGCTAAGGAGCTAGAACAAGTGGATAGCTATGATGATGATGAGGAAGATGAAGAATACTATCAGGATGCTGGCAATTTGTCATCGAAAGCTTGTGGTTTGCTTCCAAAGTTTTGTTTAAAGAGTTCCTTTTGTCTTCTAAATCCTGTTCCAGTTATGAAGGTACAACGGCACCTGCGCAGGCCACCAAGGGGGAGAACTGGAAACCCTGAGATAAGAAACATGCATCCCTTGTCTCATAGTCGAGTTGAAGATGAGGTAAATTATTGGTATATATATGGGATTTCTTTTGAATTTTTTTTCACCTATTATTAATCATTGTGATTTTGCCATTTTCATGTTTAGCCTTCATGGGGAGCTGTTTTTAAGCACAAATTGGAGCAGGAACATCAACCACAAGTGGCAGAGCTGAGTAGATTCAGGAGTGAATCTGATTCCCCGACACCTGATGGCTCCTCTCCCTATCAGCATTCAGTAACATCTCCTTATCAGAGTGAAGGCCCTCCAACATTACTTCATGAAGAGAAGGGTTCTCTTGGAGTTGTAAGCAGAGAAAGCAAGAGTAGTACGGCTGATGGTTCTGATGTGGGTGAGAAAGTCGTCGAGAACCACTGGGAAATAAATCATAGCAGCCAAATGGGTTCAGGCTCCATGAGCCCTGCACTGGAGAAAACTCTTTATGTGGATGTAGAGAATAGGCTGGGATCTTCAGATTCAAAGTCAAGTTCTTTCAATACTGTCAAAGACACTAGAAGTATGACGAGCTCAGGTGAGGTTGGTACAGAAAGTAAGAGAATGGAAGAAAGTTTAGTTGCCAAAGTTCATGAAAGGGATGCATTGCATCCGGAAGTCTGCAATGTTGCTGAGCCTGTTTTACCTTTCACTTTAAAAAAATTGAATCATGGGTATATAAATGGTGATACTGACCTCAAACATGGTTACAAAGATAGTGATCCACCAAATCTGAAGAGTAACCGAAATCCTTTGCAGTCACTCCTGCCTCCGCCATTGCCTAAATCACCATCTGACTCCTGGCTCTCTCGTACATTGCCTTCTATTGCATCAAAAAATCCAGCTCCCCAGTCATTACTAGGCATTCAACTTCATCCTAGGAAACAAACCTTGCATGTATCCTCAATTGATGTGATTCAAGAAACAAGTATTAAACCTTCGAAACCACGACATCGCCAGATTCGGTTTGCTGAGGTATTCCTTTCTGAATAGATCTATATTTATGATCTAATTGAGATTTCATAATTGCTTAATCAGTCTATCCTTCTAGGTGTTGGCAAAACCTGAATCTCCAAAGTCAGAAATTTGAGTTGTGAACTTACTCTTACTCACACAAGCACAC
This sequence comes from Musa itinerans, assembly GCA_001649415.1. Taxonomy (NCBI): domain Eukaryota; kingdom Viridiplantae; phylum Streptophyta; class Magnoliopsida; order Zingiberales; family Musaceae; genus Musa; species Musa itinerans. The sequence continues at coordinate 1,149,696 of LVTN01000009.1, read as the reverse complement.
TCATATTCTACTGCAACTGTGAACCCAGATGATGAGAAGCTAAAAGGTAAACATAATTTAATTTTGACTGGATGTTTCATTCCTTTATATTTAACTATTTATAGTTATAGGTGGCTTGGGCTCTTCTTGGCTCCCTTCGGTAATCTCAAGTGCACTTGCCATGTTGTTTCCCTGCTTATGCTGTATGTAATTTGAGCTATAGCTAGTTAGCAATATTTAATTTATTGTACAATTTAATGAAAATGATGACTCAGCAATTGTCTTGATCATAGGTTAATCAAATTGTACTATAGTGCAATAAGCATGTTGTTGTAAGTCAGTTGCAAGTTGCAACTGGGTGTACACATTATGAATGTAATGTAATATTATATGTTTTGATGGATTGATTGTGTATTATTAAGCATTCTATTAATAGACATATGATTTATTCTTTTCACCCTTGATGTAGACTATTTGCTCAGTAATGATGTGTGATGGAGAATTTTAATTTTTTGGCTGGTCAGTGTTAAAGAAATCTTACAGCTGATCATCACATATCAGTTGCCAAGAATCACGAACAATTCTTGGGCTTGCTTAAGCAACAGAAATAAGTACATTGTTTTGAACAATAACCCATGTTATCCTTGATAGCAGATGCAAGTTCAAACGATCAGTTTCTTGATAATTGGACATGCGTCAAGTATAACCTTTTTTATTGATAAGCTCTTGAGGATCCTTGGATATTTTGTCAGTTTTTTCAAATAGCAAATGCTTCGTAGACCATCAAGAAGAAAAAATCCGAAGGAAGATTGAGGTTTTAGTATGTGTTTTACGTCTATCTATGAGGGAATCTGTTCAGAGTCATACCAGGTTAGTATTATTTTAGTACTAACCTGTAAGATGTCCTATGTTGTGGTCCACTAGAATTCTGAAAGAAAGCAGCACAAATTGTATATTGATGAAGTTCATGATCTCATATCTCATTTGACCACATAGAGAGCCTGGTTTTTGGATGCATCATGCAGTCTGAATTAGATTCCATAAGCTTGCTGAAAGCCCTTCATTGTCAGATTTTTTTTGTAGGAGCTGCTTCTCATATATTTTGTCTATGTAGACATGTTGCTAATGTACCAGCATCTTCCTTGTGTATCAGCTATATTTGCTCTGTGGATCTACATATCAGTTCTGACTAGCCGATTAGACCTTAAATGTTTCTGTTGGACTGACGAACTGTATTTTGAAATAACATGATCATATATGATAAGAAGATATCAATTGGCCAATGGATGATTTCATGTCATCTGTCTCCTTGATGTTTCAAGGAACATCCAAGTAGCCGATACTAGGGTCAAGTGCATCTACATGAAAGAGTGCAAATGAAGGTAACACAAAAATATTATATTCTATAGAGTAGCTCTTTGGATTCTGAAGAGGATGATTTCTAAAGCAAGGGAGTGACAATTAGGATACATTATGTAATCAATGGTATTAAGATGGATAAAATGTTTCTCTGGACCAGTAGTTTGTCTCTTACAAAATTCTCCATTCAGTAAAAAAAAGAAAAACAGGTGGCAAGTTAGTATAGTTGTGCTGCAGTCTGGACTAGTATTGTTTAATTTCTTCATTTTTCATCTATTCTCTTGTATTCCATTTTATTTTTTATTTTTTTTGTGAATCTTGCAGTTTAGTGCTTATTTTCCCCTTTCATTTTTTGATGTTGGTAGCATTTGATTATGGCTAGTGAAGGAGTTCCTTTGAAAGATCCTGTGATGTTACAAATTTGAGCTGAGAAGGCAGGTGGGCTGCATGTCAAAGAAGATGTGCTTATCATTGTGGTTGTTATTTTATTAAAATTTTGATCAATTGTCTACAATTTGGTTTTCGTTTTCAGTTCGATGAGGCAGTTAAGTTTCCTTTTCTAAATTTATCTTGGTTTCTTTAATTTCACATCAGGTCTTGGATCATAGAACAGATGAGCTATAAGAAGGATTTTATGATTGGCATGATTAAGGGGTAATGATGTGTCAATGATTTGTCTTTTGTTTGAGTGTAGAAAATGGCCTTAACAAAATAATAACTTAATTGAATGTATTGATCCAATTTCTTTTTTCGAGAATTTTTATGCACTGGAAATGGTTTCGAGGAGATGAATCTTTTCTTCTGTTTTTTCAAAACAGACAACTGTTGGTTGGTGTGACGAAGCCATATCATCTAATTTTTGCTGTTTTTTAAGTCAAGAATCAACCTTGTTGTGCTGCCCCATATGCAGTAGGTGCTGTCTCTGAGAAATTGTCATAGGGTGTGATATCAGCCTGTTCAATGTAAGCTTCAAGTTCTGCATGGACCAGTAACAGAAATGACATGGCACACCATAGGTGAGTGTACTACTGTGTCATGTGCAATTTTTACAGCATCTGCCTGTGCCATGGTGAGGCAGTTCATGATTAAAATGGTGTTACAATTGTGTCATCTCTTTAAAATGGATTGTCTGAGTTCAGTAAGGGACAACAGTTTGTAGATTAGTCATTACAAAATGTTGGATTTGTATTGATGAATTTGCTAGAGTAGATGATCTGATGGGCTGTATACTTATGCAGCTTCTGATGTGATATTTCAGTTACCTGATTATGAATTTGTTAGCTGTTCCTTGATCGGAAGGTGTTCCTAGAATAGTCCTATAATTATTCATTTAAGGTTGGTGCCTTAGAGGTATGTCAATGTTGATTCTGTCTTATGTGTTGAGAGGTGAGAGGCACTGAGGATGGGAAATGTTTTCCAAAGGCTTGACACAGAACTCCATCAGTTTTCATCCATCTTGAGTCTTGTGAAAACTGGTTTGAGTTATTAAAAGAATTCTTTCAGCAACATCCCTATGCAGAAGTCAGTCTAATATTGTTGTAGTAACCTCCTATTACTACATATGGCAATATCATTAGGACAAACTATTATAATCGTATTCCTTTCTGCCATTGTTCTATTTTCCACTTGATCTAAATTAGCCACAAATCAAGTGACCTGTTGAATTAATATAAAAGCCTAGGCAGTGGTTGCAAAGATCAGTGGCCTTTCTGTGCAATGAATATGGCACTTCTATCTTGTCTCCACTCTCCATTTAGGTTGGATTTGATGTCAACTCTTTGTTTCTTCAGGTGAATATAGGGCAACCTTTTGTCACCATGGCAGATGTTTTTGTGAGCCAACTATGTCATGTCTCTTCCTGCAATCTTGTGGTTTCAGTTCCTTTAGAATAATACATTTGCAAGGTATCTAGAAAATTTCTGCTTGCTAAAAGGTGCTTCAATTTCTATATTGAAGCTCTAGGTTGACCTATACCTGCCACATATATTTCTTTCTTGGGGTGTGCATTCTGCAAGAACACTTCACAGCAGCAGAGTTGTTTGATCATCAATTTCTGGTCTTGGTAGACATACTAGATGGACTGATTGTTCTATGCATGTATCACTTTTCTGAAGCTTGTTACTATTAAAAGTGATTGTGTCCGGATGTAGTGTCCTCGTGCCACTTAGATATATAATGGTGGGCATGGGCATGCATGATTAATGGAATATGATGTTTGGTTCAATGGTCGGTGGAAGTCCATTGGCTGCTTGTGAGCATTAGGTAATGTAGTGACATGAGAACTAACTTTGTCCTCTTTGATAGTTCCTTTGTCTACAGGTTTAGGTAGACGGGTGGATTTCATCAGCCGCATCACAAGCACCGAATCATGCGGATGGTGACGCATGATGGCATGTTTTCAGGTAACCAGCAGTATCAAGTCTTTTTGATGTAGTGTTTTCCCTGATTTGCCTGCTCTCGTAGGAAGTCCACTGGTCTTGTGGGGGATTTGTTGCAGTTTGTCTGTCTTCTTCAATAATTCGGTAGTTGCTAATTTTTTTAGTCTTTAAATAAGAACATGAATTTTCGTATGAAGTAATTCCAGCTGCAATTTGGTTCCTAAATCTTGAACAAAACAAATAACCAAAAAAAAAAAAAAAATCAGTGTGCACCTGTTGCTGTTTCCTTTTTCTTCAATGCATAGCGTATTAAGCTATTGGAGTTTATTTATTAGCCTTTTGTTTTTCCATGTCTTCAGATATATCTTATGTGTCTGTTTAATTTCTTAACCTTTTTTTAATATCTTATTCATGACATAGCTATCAGAAACTTGTTGTTGGTTCTTGTTTTTGACTTAGACAGCATGGAATTATATCCAAATTAGACAGACAAAAAAAGATGATACAATTATCAGATATAAAATCCTTACACTAAGAATACTTCGGATTTACATAGATTGATGCAATCAGCATTAATAGCAAATGAAACACTCATAAAAAAAAAAGAAATACGAAGGCATTCTCCACATATGAATGAATTAGAATTAGTGTCACAGTGTCAGCCTGTAGATTTCAGCAGCCTGTTGATAGGGCCAAGGATTGATTATACCACATTATCAACACATTATAACATCATACGAGTATTATTCCCAAAGCTTGGAAGTTCTTCGATATGGAGAGCTCGTTACGAGGGGGTAACTCAAAATGGGTCACCTGAACGGCCTGTTCTCGAGTTCGAATGATCTGGTGATCGGCCGGAAAAAACCTCATCAGCTACACGCAACCCAAGCTTTGAGTTTGAAAGGCCTTCAATAAATATTTCCTGAATATAACAGAATGAAGTTATTTACAAGTCCGTAATTATCTAATATTAAATAGTTGGATAAGAAGATAACATACAATGCATGTACTGATCATTTCAATTCTTCTATCAGATTTATTGTCGAAGAAAAAAAAATTACTGTAGACAGGAATGACACAGATACATTCTACATACAACCTGTTTCTTTGTTCTGATTCTATCAGATGCACTCAACCAACACAAAAGAATTATACTCTCAACACCAAGGAATCTATAGGAAGAGTATAATAATTTAATGGGTGTTTCTGATGGAATGAACTTCATACACTCATGCAATAACCCAAATGATGCATTTAACTGACATAAATCTCTTTCTGCATATTTCCACTGCCTTAATGATGCATTTTGTCCACAAAAGAGCAGATAATATAAGCAAAGTTCAACCGAACGGGGGCTGTTCTATCTTTTGCTTGCTGAAGCAAAAGTAGCAATTGAATGTGATTACTTTTCTTGCTCATTTCCTATGCCAAGTTATACAATCACTACAAACATACAATCTCATTAAGACATTAATGTTGTACAAGTTGGAGGAAAAAAATTGTGCTCTCTAACTTGTAATGTCAAAAAATCCATAAGTCTAACTATATACAAAGTTCCCTCATGGGGAGATCGTACCTAATACCTCATTTAATTTAGAAATTGTGACACTCAAAATAACCAGTGTTGAACCTTTGAGAGGAATCCTGTGAGCCCAGCAAAACTGTATAGCTCATAGCTTAAAAGAGTCATGAGATAAATGAAATAACTAGGACAGTTCAAATTATCAAGTCTAGAATGCAATTAAGTATTAACAATATATTCATTAAGAAAAACATAAAAAGGACATATAAACCCTACTTGAACAATCAAAATATGCACAAGTTTTCTCACTGGTTTGTGTTGCTTCTGAAAGAATAACCAGAAATATGTGTGATTAGGATGATGTTTCTTTTCCATTAATGTTATCATATCAGTGTAGTTGGGTCACAGAACAGAGTTATAATACTACATAAAAATCATGATAATGTTTTAAATGTGTGTTTCCTTGTCCACATGTGTCCTAGCATAATCACTAATGTCCAAGAAGAAACAACATTGAAGAGATACCTTTTACCAGGAACCTCTCCCTAATGTTTTAATACAATACTGATAATTTGCAGTTAAGAAACCATGTTTCTTGATAGTTGCAATGCATTTAATATGAATCATTTTTTTTATCAACTTCAAAAGCTTGGAGCTTTTATTCTTTCACATTTTCAATAACCAAAAACTCCCCAGATAAACCACTTGAGTTTTGCATGTTCATGTAGCTACTTCTCATCCCCAGAACTATACTGGTTTTACCAATTCCAAGATTGTATTCATGTTAAGTCATAACCACTGGATACAGTCTGGCTAAACAAAAGAACTGGAATCTCTGAGCTCTAATACTTTATTGTGAAACCAAAATCAAATAAGATATTAAGCTAGCTTATTCATAAAATTCCAATGGATTTTCTAGGCTGTCATTTGGGATCTGCCATATGATTTACAAAGGACTTGTCCAATTACAAGGAAACTGAGTTCTTCAACTAAAAGTATAGTTATAAAGTTAGTTAATCTTTTTGTTTTTTGTTTTTTGGTGTGTGAAGAAATAAGTCACTATCTCAACAACCATAGAAAAGTTTAGAAAAATGAAAATGCACATGATATCTTAATTCGATCACATATATAAGCTACAGATCCTGACTTTTATCATTTAAATTTAAAGGTACTCTGGTCATGCACATATTACAGTTTCCTTCGTCTTTGTTTAATTTCTAACACTAAGATCAAGTTGAGACAGGAATCAAATGTAGTAGCAGAGTAAACAGCAAATCTGTGGGATCTACTGTAACATCATTGTAAGTGAGAAGAAGAGGAGTTTACCTTTTAATTAGGGCACTGTTGAGAAGCAGCTTTGGTTGCGTGGATCGACTCGTAGACGAGGTGCCGCAACCCAGGTTTCAGCTCCTTGTTGCAGAACTCCTCGTATGCCTCCCTTTCTCCTGCTTTCTTCTTCACCTCGACCACTACAATCGATGGTGTGAGCTCGAATATCTCGGCTGCAATTGTCAATGGCCCCCTCTCCCCTTCTCTTGTGCCTTCCAAGCTCACTCGACAATCCTTCCTCCTCACCGTGAAACTCACCACCTTGGCGATCTCCTCCAACTTCGATATAATGGTGGGTACGGGCTCCTTGGAGAGGAACCTGGTCTCCTCCCCGGTCTCTTCGAACAACCCTGAGAGGTCGAATCCCCTGGAGAAGGATATGATGTCGAATGCATTGAGACTCGGCGGCCTCGGCATCCCCTGCCGCGCCGCCCGCCTGTCATCGGACAATGCCGAGGGGCAGGAGACAACCGAGCAGTCGGATTCGGTTTCCCACGCGGTTGTGGCTTCGCTCTGTTCATCGATCTGCAGCAGGGGATCGTCCAGGGTGTGTAGCTGGTCGTCGTCCATGTAGAATTGGACATGGCGGAAGCCTTTCTTGAACCACTTATCCTCCATGATCTCCGGGATTGTGATCCGGGTCCGGGAGTTGGTGTCGAGCAGGCGGCGTAGAAGCCGGACGAGGTCCTGCGAGAACCACCGCGGGCACCTGAAATCGCCTTTGTAGATCTTTCTGTACATCGCCACGATATTGCGGTCGTGGAACGGGAGGTATCCGGCCATCAACACGAAGAGGATAACGCCGCATGACCAGATGTCGACCTTGGAGCCGTCGTAGCCCCTCCTCGACAGCACTTCCGGCGCGACATACGCTGGTGTCCCGCAGAAGGTATGTAGCAGGCCGTCGCCGCCTCGGCTCTGCTCGGCGACGGCCGACAGCCCGAAGTCGGAGACCTTGAGGTCGCCGTTCTCGTCGACCAGCAGGTTCTCGGGCTTGAGGTCGCGGTGGAAGACGCCGCGGGCGTGGCAGAAGGCCACGGCGGAGATGAGCTGCTGGAAGTAGCGGCGGGCGGTGTCTTCCCGGAGCCGGCCCTTGGCGACGCGGGAGAAGAGCTCGCCGCCGCGGACGTACTCCATGACGAAGTAGATCTTGGTCTTGGTGGCCATGACCTCGAAGAGCTCCACGATGTAAGGGTGGCGAACGCGGCGGAGGATGGCGATCTCCCGCTTGATGTGCGCGACGAGCCCCCACCTGATGATCTTCTCCTTGTCAAGAGCCTTGATCGCCACGAGCTCGTCGGTGCGGACGTTGCGAGCGACGTAGACCTTGGCGAAGGTCCCGGCGCCGAGGAGCTTTCCCACCTCGAAGCGTCCGAGGAGGACCTTGGGCTCCTTCCTCGCCCGCTTCTCCGGCTGGTTTCTGGCTGCTGCCATGGATATGGAGTTTCTGATCCTCCAATGGCGACCTCGAAGCTCTCTCTTCCCTGTTTGTCTTGGGAGCTCGCACTCCGATGGGGAAAGGATTCTGGGGAGTAAAGCAAATGGAACAATAGAATGGGAAATGGTGGAAGTCGGGGGTGGTACATATAGAGGCGTTGGCGGTGACTTTGCGAGGGAGAAGAAGAAGGCGACGGCCGATTCGATTCGGAAGGGACGGAAAAGAAGCAGTCGTCGGACGCTCCTCGACGACCGTTAACGGCTGAATACTTGGTGCAAGCTTATTGCATCGCTGCACGAACATTTCCGTTGGACCCCACTGACGGGTGAGAACTGGGGGACGCGTGCGTCGGTTACGAGTGGCGGGAGGAGGTTGCTCAAGTCGATGCTCAAGCAGTAACTAAAGTCGCGGGTGGCGCGAAGCCACGAAATCGTCGTCGGCGTCTCCTTTTGCGGTGGAAGAGCTGAGGACGGTTAGGTAATTAGATTATTTTTATTGTGGGTTCAATTAATTTTCGTCCTTATCTATTTGAATTGCGTCTCGTCATTGTAGATGAATTGGCCTCGACTCATTTGTGTTCTATTTTCTTTATTTAATTATCCCTTATCTATTATTGACTGGAAATTAGATCTCACGGTTGAATTTTTGTAGAGAAACATATAAATTATTTTGTGGATTGGATTATGGGATAGGGAAGTGTTGGTGAACTTTACATCGTGGCCGAGGTGTCAGCACAACTCGATCTAGTCCTGTATGTATAATGTTGCCCACGTGGATGCTAGGGTGGTGAGGGCGAGTGTCAGGTTGGGTCGGGTTCGAGCCTCGTCTTCCGAGCATGGTCTTCTCTCTTGACGAGTGGTATGCTTCTCTGTTGCTGAACTCCTGAATACAAGTCGAGGTTGGGAGGGAAATTTCCCAACTCGACTCATTCGAAGCTTAAATTAGTTTTTGGTGAAATGAGATAGAGTTAGAGTGTTCGAAGTCCTCCCTCTCCTGATTAAGGAATGTTAGCTTTTATACCTACGAGGATGAGTTGGTCGTACATGGTCAATTAATTACGACCGGCTCCTCGGGTAATCGACTTTAACTTCTGTACGAGCATCGATCGACCTGCACGAATCGACGTCGCGCAACGTCATCCCGAGCTTTTCGGAACAACTGTACTGTAATAATATCATTCGTACAAAGAGGGTGGCAAGCAACGTCACATCGTACTTAAGGTTTCAGTTTATATAGTTATGTCTGCTTACTTGGATCCACGTGCGCAATGCTAAAATATGCCCAATGAGAAAGAAAAATCTATTTTAATTTTATATTATACGTTACAAAGTTCATGGATCATGTTCATGTGTTTTCTCGCGTCATTCTTGAATGGAGAGCGTTTCTCTTGTTGAGCTCCAATCGATGAGAGAGCTCATCTCTCCAATTTTTCTGTACAGAAGCTATAAAGTATTATTTGCTCTACGCATGTTGTTGCTTAAATTCGAAATGGACTGGACTTGCAATAGACAAAGGAAGATTAAATAGAAGATCATACATATCATGTTAAGGTACCATAATGTCACCTTGAGAAAGTATGCTAGGATCGATATAACTTTTTAGTTACTAAGATAGAGATGTCGATGTGAAGGAGTTGACGAAGGATATGTTGAATGTGACACTATTCAATTAGGTAAGATGCTTGAATCCTATTTAATTAAATAAGATATATTATAAATATGATTAAATTAATTATTAGTCAATAGAAAGAAAATTCTAATTATGTATTAAACTTTCTATTTTATTATTTATAGCGGTCTATGATAAGAAAAGATAAAACTAATTTGATCCGTTTATATATCAGATAATTTTTTAATAATATTAAAAAATATATAATCTTTATCTCGATCTATCGTTATTTGATTTTAATACTTACACATGATAGTTCGTTAGAAAATATTTTATGTATCACGATTTATATGATTTTCTAATAAATTATTTTTTTAATTTTTGTTTTCTTTCATGAAACTGGTTTGTAGAGAATTCCTCATCTCATCAAACTTTTATTAAATAGAAATGCCACTCTTATGACTCATACAATTTCTAGATGATTATGAAATGTCATCTGTCCATTCGTACAACATACTTTTATGAAAGAGATTTCGGATAACATAGCAATTCATTACAACTACCTTCTTATTAGTTCAAAGACAGCTTTATCTTTCTATTGCATTAATTAAAGTCGAGTCAAACACAGATGAATACGACGAGCTTCCAATCGATAAGACTCGTTGCTTATACATCGAGTATGATCAAATATAATACGCATTCGTTCTTCTCAAACGAAGTAGGTGACATCAGTCTAATGTGGATCTGATTTGGCGTGACATAAATTATTAACGTTTTAATGTACCAAAAGAATTCTCATTTCAATAGACGTGCAAAAACGTTGATGCGGTGGACACGCAAAGCTACAACAAATTGGCTGAAAAATGTAAAGAATATTAAGAAAAATAAAGCACCTACGACATGGTGGAAGAAACGATGTGAAGTTGACGGTGATCCGTTCATTTTTTTTTTTTTTTTTTTTTTTTGGATAAGGTAGCATATACTCTAAATAAAATACACGTTATGTATTTTTTACTTGTTGAATACGTGGATACCACGAGGATACGTGTGTAAAAAAGACTTCATAATTGTTTTATAGTTCATAAATATTATATTTTTTTTATAAAAGAAAAAATCGTTCAACGTAATATGAACTTGTATATATAGGATTATCTAAGACGCTTTTGATATGAAAATACTAAGCTCTTAAGGTGTCACCTACATGAAGATTAAGCTCGAGAAAATTTTTTATATCCGATGTCCAAGTTAATAACATGAGATATATGAGTGTGAATAGAAATTGTGAAATATAAATTTTTATATCAAATCATAAAAAAATATAATATTTCATGAAATATTATAGTTATCTATCTTATAATTATTTATCTTAGACTCTAGTTTAGTGGGTAGACAAATAGAGGGTGGCCTCCGAGCTCTCTTTCCACCCCAAAATAGTAGGTAACAATCATACAAAAATTGACTAATGATATATTTTGCATATGACATACTAGCATAATTACATTTTAGATAAACACCAATTGACATTAGAGTAATTTAGATTATAATATTCCTTTAATTTTTAGATATATATTTTTTAGTTCAAGCTTTGTGTTGTTAAGTGTGGTTAGTAGTAAGCGACGGGGTCGATTAGGTCCGTTTTGATGCTATTGTGGTTTTATCGGTCCAATCTTAGCTCGTTCGACATACAAGCGGACTCGGGTCATGTCTTGTTGTCACTGTCGTATCGGCTTCTCGGATTCTTATGGTGTTGGGTTCAATGCGAGATTGAATTGTGTTTGATTTGATCGATCGGATCTTGAATATTGACCCGATATCATTCACTGCTGACCCGTTCGGAGATCGAACCGGTTTAGCTCGGCCACATGCTGAATTAGAACCCGAACCCGTTTCGTTGCTCCTCGAGTCGATCGCACCCACGTCTTTTGTGCTTGGGCGAGACGGAAGAGGAGGACGAGAAGGATGATGAAGACGAGGCGGCTTTGGAGGCGCCACGAGCGACATTGCGGCGGGGGACACCACGGCCCCCCTCCTTCGAGGCCGCTCCTCGATCCCATCCTCTCGACGCTGGCATGAGTTACGAAACCCTTTGGAGCCCGGTCGCTCGGATCCCTACGCCGCCGCTTTCCGCGATGCTGCGGTCTTCGCCCTTCCCCGTCATCTCCCTTTCTCCTCTGCCGGGCAGCAGCAGCTGTGCATCGTGGATCACGCGGATGATGAGACCGCCTACGTCAACCGAGCCGGAGGTGATGTTTAGGTTTCTTGATTTGTTCGTTTTTCAGTTCAAGATTCTTGAATCTGTTCGAGCAAATTAGCTATTCTCTCTGTCCGTGTTCTTGATTATGTTTCTATTTTGCCTATTTAATCACAATCTTTTTTCTGGCTGCACATGTAATCGCTTTATCCTCTACATTATGGGCGTTGGGAGGTTCGGGTGGATTTGAAACTATACCTTTTCTTGATTCGTGAAACGTGGGACTTGACACGATGATAGAAACCTTAAGCAATGGTAGAATTGGCAGTTTAATTGACAACCTCTTACTATTCATAATCCTTTAAAAACTTAATAAAATAATATTTAATTATTTACAGCATCTCTAATTCCGATTTTATCATTTTCTTTTTTTTTTTCCTTCCCCAAATCCCCCATGATCACCACCTGTGCACCCTGCCGCTGATCGTCGCCTCCCAGCTCATGCTCCCCGTCGGTTGTTCCCCCCCAGCCCGCTTTCCAACCCTGCTCGCCGTCCCTTGACACTGTCATATGAGGAAGAAGATGAGGAGGCGGAGGAAGAAGAAGAAGAGGAGAAGAATAAGAGAGGGGGATGAAGAAGAGGGTATTTATGTCTAATGGGATTGACTACCCTTTCTACAATGAGGTATCTAAATTACCCTTTTTCTAATTTATGCAAAATCACTGCAAAGTTTCCTTTTCACATATTTGCCTGTCCAAATGAAGTATTTGATAGATATGTCGAAGTATTTGATAATTGAAAGATAAATATATGGTTATCTAGGGTCGATTTAGGAGGCTAACTGTGTAAGGACAAGGAAATATGACAAAAAATATTGGGTATTAAGAAAGCTCCTGCTGTCTCATGTTCCAAAATATTGACTGAAGTTGCTCTGGTTGAAGGTGTCAATTAGCATAGTTGGTAAAGACTTTAACAGTTCATCGTAAAATCCTAGGCTCGAATTCCATCTTCGCCACTTATCCTTTGTAAAAAAAAAGAGAAGAAAAAATTTCTCAGGTTGAAGCTGCAAAAAGATGATACTTAAAGCTGCCAAAGGGTGGTTCTTTAAGTTGGTTTCTTCATCTCCATCGGCTGAATGCCCTAAGGAGCTTCCTCGACCTAAGACTTACCTTTTCCAGTTTGCCTTTGTTACTTTTTTTTCTAGATAACTATTGAACCATATAATGTTAATGTCAGATTTCTTTCTTGTTATTATCCTGATATGTGCTACTATGTTGTGCCGTTGGGCAAACTGTTGCTTACTGTTTGTCTAATATGCATAATAGCGCATGATGTCTGCAGTCATCCAATTGATAAATTGATGAAAGTTTAGTGTAATTTAGTACTGCATATATAATTTTTTTTATTTACTAGAAATATTTGCCTACTCAACAAAATATTGTATTGATAGGAGTGACAAAGAGAAAGTGACTAGGAACATATATGAAGCAGCAGACCCATAATAATAAGGATTATTTAGATGACTATAAGGAATTTATACGTGTTTTACGTGTTTCTATCATCTCACTTTGTATCGTTTTATGTGGTTACTTCAGGAAAAGATAAACGAGTTCCTTGTGTATAAGAGGGGCAGCAAATAGTTTCAGAGCTGATTTGGGTAATAGGATGGATTCTTTGGGACTTGCTTCAGTAAAGATGTTTCTGAACCTCATGGATATGACAACAGTGACTAGGTTGATGAAATTGGTCATTGACAGTTCCTTTGATCTTTCATCTGTGCATAAGAAGACTCCCTATTCTGAGTTACAGACGGCAAAATAGAAGAGAAGCAGAGATAAAGAAGTCTGGTGTCAGCAAGTTTGACAAAAGATCATGACGCATTCAAAGTTACTGGAGATTTCGGAGAGGTGCTTGATCAATCTTCAACATTTATGGTCAAATCACTCCTATCAGTAGAAACAATCTTCAAACGGTGAAACTTGTCTCTGTGCCATTGCTGATTCTTCCTACTTTTGATGGTCAAACAAGAAATTTTATTCTTCTCTTTCTCTCTTTAGGAAATCTATGCCTGAGACCAAATTGTCGCTTTGCAGGAACAAATGTACTCCTTATACCTCTCTTTTACCCAGTCTATTGGGTAGATACAGGTATTACAGCAAAGGGCAGTGCTCCGTGTAGATGCCAACTGTTATAGCTACCCAAGATGATTGATGAAGAGCTCCTTAAAGTGCAAGATTCTTCAAGATGATTAATCAAGAGCTACCCAAGATGACTGAAGAAGAGCTCCCCTCAAGCATAAGATTCTTAGTGTATAATCCTGGTGGTCTTCACTTTCATATGTTGTCTGGTGCCAACATGAGATGCAAATGTTTCATCTGCAGTCAGATCACCCACCACTCCTACCCGTTGGGGGTATCCAAAGAGTCTTAACTTTATTATCAAGGCTGGACTGTACTAAATTTTCTTTTAGTTCTTAGGATACAGTCGGCGTATCTCCCAATTTCCACAGTGGAATGCTTGTTGCAAGTATGGTTGGATTAGCTTATGAGCAGATAGGCTTCGGATGTTGGTGGTCGGACTTTTAGTCGGGTTTGACTGGAATCATAGCCCGACCCAATTTGTCCGCGTAAATATTTTTATGCTGGTCAACACGTTGACCGTGTTCTTGCGATTACAACATTTTGGTAGATTTCTGATGATAAGAATAGTTGTGTTGGAAGTCTTGTTCAGGAAGGTTGGGTGGTTGTAGTGGCAAAATGTGTCATTCACATTTGTTCCTGTATGGAACTATAATGGCTTGAGAGAATCGTTGGAAAATTTTCTTGTAGTCTGTTGCCTACGTTGGACCGTCTTTAAGTGGCAACCACCCCAGGGAGAGAGAGCGAGAGAGAGAGAGAAGAGAGAGAGAGAGGTGCAGATCATAAGATCGCCGATTCCGGTCTGCATCATAAAAGCGTCCCACATGGCTTCGCTGCCGCTGGGACCTCACCATCCCCCACCACCGCCCGGCCACGCCGCCGCCACCGCCGCCCTTAACCTCGCGCCACCTCCCCGTTCGGAATTGGCCGACAGCAAGGTCTCCCCCTTCTCCCTCCCCCATCTCACCTCCTTTCATCCTTTTACTTTGGGATTTCTTTGCAATCTGCGCAAAAGGCGATCTGCGCAGAAATTCCCTTCGTCGGAGCGGACCGCTATGGCATGTGGAGCGATTTCTTCGTTTTTTTTTTGGATTTTCTGGGGATAATATCTGATCTTTTTCGGTGTTCTACTTGTTAGAGGATCTTTCAGTCTTGCTCTTGCGAATCTTGATGACAAATTAGGTTTCAGCTAGGCCGATAAATTGGTGGAATTCTTGTTATTTTCCCCCTCGTTATGTGGTCGGCGTTTTCTTGTTTTTCCTGTTAACAAGCTGCAAGATTTGTTCTTCTACGTCTGCTTTTTCGGCGGCGCTCTATTTGTTTCATGTTTTCTGTGGATTTGTTGGTGTAATCACATTCGGGATTTTGTCTTCTGATCTTCTCCTTCTGAGCCCCTTATATGTTTTCCTAAGGGTTTAGAAAGTCTTCTTTCATGATTTACTGCTCGTATTATGGTTAGTGTTATCCCTCTGATTCTGTTCTTTCACGTGGAAAAATCCTTCTGTACCATTGATGTTCTTGATCGTCTGGTTGCTTGCTATTCGTACTGTCTATAGTTTGCTTGACTAGAATGTTTCTAATTTATTCCCACGTAACGCTTCTGTGCTCTTTTTCTTGTCTGATCTGCAGTCTTTCACCTATTTGATGATCTTTTTCAAGATCTGGCTTGTCCTTTCAGTTTTCCTTCACAGTCTTAACGTGCCTCCTTGTTGTCAGATCGGCTGGCGCTTTTTGTCAGCATAGTCCCTGTACTTTTGTTGCCTGTTGGAATATGATTCTTCTTGCAATTAAATTTGCAGCTGCTTCGTTTTATTTATTTTCTTTTATATTAAATGAATTGTTAGCAGTTTCCATTTAACCAATTTCCAACAATTTAGCACAGCAAGCATCTGCTGTCGAGGGGAATGAACCGGTAACTGGTCATATCATCTCCACCACCATCGGAGGCAAGAATGGTGAACCAAAGCAGGTTAGATGCCTTTTATGTATGATGATATACCAAGTGAGACTTGCTGTTTTAATTCACATGTTACGATGCCTTTTACTTGGCATGCAGACCCTTAGTTATATGGCAGAGCGTGTTGTGGGGACGGGCTCATTCGGAATTGTCTTCCAGGTGTTGTGTTAAAACATTTTTATAGATGTGGTGTCAGTTTATGCTCTAGATTCATATGTGATTATTTGTGGCAGGCCAAATGTTTGGAAACGAGAGAAACAGTTGCAATAAAGAAGGTTTTACAGGACAAAAGATACAAAAATCGTGAACTTCAATTGATGCGCACAATGGCTCATCCAAATGTTATCTCTCTAAAGCATTGTTTCTTCTCATCCACAAGTAGAGATGAGCTTTTCCTTAACCTAGTTATGGAATATGTGCCTGAATCTCTTTATGGTGTCCTAAGGCATTATAGCGATGTGAATCAGAGGATGCCACTCATCTTTGTGAAGTTGTATACGTATCAGGTATTTTTTGTCGTTTTCTTCTTTATATTTCTATATGATATTCATTCGAATGTTTAGTTGAATTATCTGTGCAGATATTTAGAGGTCTGGCTTATATCCATACTGTTCCAGGAGTTTGTCATAGAGATTTGAAGCCACAAAATATTCTCGTAGGTGTCCATTACTTAAACTATTGAGAAGCTGTTAAATTTTTTTTTTTTTGGTGAAACTGTCTTTTCTCTTTACATTCAATAGGTGTCCATAAGTTAAATTATTGAGAAGCTGTTATATTTTTCTTTTTTTTTGGGAAAAGTCTTTTCCTTTTACATTCAATCGTGCATTCTGCAGGTAGATCCCCTCACTCACCAAGTCAAGCTATGTGATTTTGGAAGTGCAAAAGTTCTGGTATGTTTTGCTTGTAACATAATTTATAGCTGTTTGCTTTTCAATTCTGGACATTTTTTGGTGTATCAAGTTGGTTAGGTAATTATGACTAGTGATGATCCCTCCTGATTGAAATATGCCTACCACCATTCCGCATCCAAAATCTAACAATAAGAGAATGGATTCTTAAATGGTTAATCTTGTACCTGAAAAAAAAACTTGGTGACAGATGAGTTGCTTATGGGTTCTCCATTAAGTTGTTGAAACGGAAATGCACCCAGAATTTTCTCAGTATGTATCAAGGTTTAGTTCTTTTAAGATACCTAAACAAAGATATGCAATTATCAGAGGAACACAAATGCCCAAAAATTAAGACAATTGGTGCTGTACTAAAACTTTATTTTTCTGCCTAAGTCGCACCTTTTCTTTTTACCAGATGGAGAGGCATCATGTAAAATAAATGGATATGTGTTTCTAACTGTAAACTGATTGTGTAGGTCAACATAGGAATTCAGGGTCTTGAACTGTCTGAGTCATTCCTGTCTCCCACCCTGAACCATTGCCACTTATTTTCATTCTGAAGGGGAACATGCATTTATTGAGTAATAACCAAGATGAGTAATCTTATATAACCATATGAATTGTTAAATCAACAATCTGCTTATTAGGTGGTATATTCTTAAGATCATTATGATGATATATCCATGAACATCTTGTCTGGCTATTGGATTTCATACATAAACATTTTGAGTGTTTGATGCGGGTAACTTGAGTTCTTGTCCTTTGCTTTCTTCTTTCTAGCTGTTTTGAGATTGAAAAGAAACGTACAAGAAATATCTGCACTGGCTTCAGCAGATACTGCATTATTGTCATGGTTGTGTGAAATGATTTGATGAGGCATTGCATTTTCATGTTTCACCTCATACCAGATGTAGATGTTTTTAGCTTATATTTGTTTGTATTGCCCTTTGCATAGTTTTTATTGTCAAGCAAATTAATTCTGTTGAAACTCTTGTGGGAGTAAGACTATGTATATTGACCCCCAAATTCCATTGGCGAGGGCTTGTATGTTGGATTGCCCTTTTTCAAATGGTTCCAGGTCAATCATGTAATGCCCCTTGCTTATACGCTTAGCTTTAGAATTTCTGCACTACTTTTATATTCAACATTGTACTTAATTAGCAGAGTATCTTGCACTTCCTTATACAGTACTATTCTTGGATACATTCTTTTCTGGTTTCTAATGTCACCCTCATTTTCTGTTAATTGAACTCTTATACCAGGTTAAGGGTGAAGCAAACATATCTTACATTTGTTCTCGCTATTACCGTGCTCCGGAGCTTATTTTTGGCGCAACAGAATATACAACATCCATAGATATATGGTCAGCAGGTTGTGTTCTTGCTGAGTTACTACTTGGCCAGGTAAGCATTATTATAATCTAATGTCATATGACAAATTTTTTAAGATTGTAAATTTAATGTACCATAACAGAATTTTAATCATTTGTCAGCCATTATTTCCTGGAGACAGTGCTGTCAATCAGCTTGTTGAGATAATCAAGGTTTGATTTCGTGGTCTGCATGGTTATTAACTAATTTGGGATTCGTCCGATCATGTGTAAAATAGGAGATTAGTTGCTTTTCTGTAGGTTCTTGGAACTCCAACCCGTGAGGAAATTCGGTGCATGAATCCTGGCTACACAGAGTTCAAATTTCCACAGATAAAAGCTCATCCATGGCATAAGGTAGGTGCACCCTTTTTCAAATGACTGTATGGCTTTATTTGTGTAATCTATCTTATTGAATATCATGATATTCAGAACAAAGGTGCTAGCATATCACTATGGTTAAATTTTAACTTTGAATGAACTGTATGGTTTGTGAGCTAGCTTTGCATTTCATCAATATTGATTTCTATATCACAGGATCAGTAGAAGTAAGCTAGCTATAGCTGGAGAATCAGTTACAAGTCTTTGATCTCCTAGGCTATTCTTAAACTGTTTTAGAACCTTCTTTTGCAAATCTGGGCATTTCTTTGAGCATGCAGAACAACTATTTTGGTTATTTCCTATATTTTGAGTTTGCCAGAGATATGCATCATCCCCTGAATCCCATGCCAAAAACATTTCATAAGGTCCTAAAAAGTTTATTGGGTGCCCTTCAGATTGTAAAACTGTGGTTTTCCTCCTCTATATTTGACTTCAGCGAGATGCAAACATATAGTTGGCATGTCTTTGCCAAATTAATTGGTCACATAGGTACTATCATCTCTGTCCTGTATATCGAAGTTCGTCTTTCATCATGGAAAAATTGGCAACTGTGCAACTTGGTTCTGGTTCAGTAGTTCACAGAGCCAAATAATTCAGATTCACCATCAACATTTCTTGAAAGAGTTCTCTATTGTCTTATTTAGACAGTTTGTTGCAACTGTGCATATTATATAAGTGTTAGAACTATAATAAATTGTGATTTTCAGATTTTCCACAAGCGAATGCCGCCAGAAGCGATTGATCTTACGTCACGCCTCCTCCAATACTCCCCAAGTTTTCGTTGCACTGCAGTAAGTACTCCACTTCTAAGTTACAAAATAACTTACAGCTATCTACTGGTTTAGAATTTAAACTGGATTATAATCGGATCTGGAAATTTGTAATTGTGAAATCCTTGATCATTTTGGTACATGCATTGTAGAGCGAAGTTCCGTTGTTTTTTCTCTGCTCTTTCTCAACTTGATCTTTTGTCTAGTTGGAAGCATGCACCCATCCCTTCTTTGATGAACTGCGAGAACCCAATGCACGATTGCCAAATGGTCGCCCTCTTCCTCCTCTTTATAGCTTTAAACAAGAAGTAAGCATCTAACTTTTTTGAATTCATGTCCATAAATTTTTTTTTTCCCACTTGATACTTTTTTTCCTTCACTGAACATAATGCGTAAAATGCTAAAAATAAAAAGAAATCTGAATGCTGCATATATTTGTTTTACATTTACATGGTACACACTTCACTATGTTGTATGTGCTTTGCTGTTTACAGCATAGATGCAATACCAATCTTTATATATCACATGGCATGCAAGCATGTATTCACTTGTAGACACGGCAATAATTAATCTTTATATATCACACCGCACGCATGCAAGAAGGTATCTTCCAGTCATGTTCGGGCCTGATTGGTGATTGCATGGAAGAGTTTTAATTTAGAAAATTTTTGTTTCAACTGATGTGGAGTTTGTCAGCTTTGACAATTGGGAGTTTGATGAGGTGGAGAATTTTGGATTAATCTTCGATAACTGTGAAAGTAATTTTTGTGGCCCATTGACATCGATGATCTTGCTTGAAGGGATTGTAAGACAAGGGTTGGGATCACAAAAAAGCGACAGGAGACCTAGGGTCCTGGTTGTTTATCTGCAGATATTCGTAATTAAGCAATTTGAAAATACATGAAACCAGTAGACATAATGGCCAGTTTTTATCTTCGCAGTTAGCTGGAGCATCACCAGATCTCATCAACAAGCTGATTCCAGAACATGCCAGGCGTCAATCTGGTTTCGGTTTCTTGCATACGGCTGGAACATGAGTTAGAAACACTGTTGAGGTGTTTTTTTTTTTTTTTTAAATTCAGTTATGGAAATCTGGGGGAAAGATGGATCAGCATAGTGGGAGCTGATGAAAGGTAGCTTATCTATTCAGTCTCGGGAACATGGATGTAATTTGATGGTGCTGGGTGTTGAGATGTATGACCGGTCACAAAGGTGTGGTTCAGGATATCTCTGCGGTGTTTGGTCCTGTTTCCTTGTAGCAGCTTGGTTCCTAGGCTATATATATATATTTCACAACGCCGGAGGATACATGCCGGCGTGTAAATGTGCTACCTACCTAACCCAGTGTTTTGCGGGTGCGGAACTGGAAAAATCGGAAACCTCCTACGTAACACCCTCATTAATACGGCTTTTGCTTCTTGCATGTCTCATGTTTTTTTTTCTAACCGGATGGTGGATGGTGTTTTCTTCTAACAACATTTTAAAAAAAAATCTAATAATATATAATCGAAATTATATAGATATTCTTTTGAACCGCTGGTAATCCGACCTGATGGTATACGATGTGTTTTCCAACAATATTTAAAAAAAATGTTAATCGGTCCTAAAAGAAATATAAGATCAAATCGTATCTAAAAGCGATGATTAGAAAATTGTCTACTATGCCAAATATGCAAATATTAATAAAAATACTATAAAAACTCCGACCTGCCGGATTCGAACCAGCGACCTAAGGATTAATCTGTCACCACTACAGTCCTCCGCTCTACCAACTGAGCTAAGGTCGGTTGTTGAATTGTTTGCCAATTTAATGGTTATATATCTATAACGGCGGTAAGGGCCGTTGGGCGGTATCTCGGACGATGACGAACCACTGATGGAACGCCACGTTCATCGAATCGTGACAGTCTTACCCTGACCATGTGGCTAGGAAGTCCGTACCACAGTTTTTATGGTGGCTCGGATCTAACAACCTTTGGGCATTTCCGGTTCAAATCCAAGAATCGTTCCCAGGAATCGAGAAATCCCCGGTCTTGGCGAGGGTGGAGCCGGAGAAGACGAGGACCTCGACGTCTTCGCCTACGACATGGTTGCGGATCGTGTGGCCGACTTTGGACGGTGCCTGCAAACTCTGGGACGTCGTGTTGTTGGCGGACGGCGATCAAAGCTAGAGCTGGCCTTTGACGGCGTAGGAGAGCACGTCCATGACCCTTCCTCGTTTCGCAAGAAAATGACTCCATTGCCAGGTAAAAATCTTTGGAGATTGTCATTTAAGTAAAGATTGATAGTTAACATTTGACTATTCCTGACTTAAATAATCCTTTGTTGCAGAGAAAGAGTCTGATAGATACATCAGTTTGTTGGACATAGATCTTGAATAGTTGACTATAGCTCAGTAAACATAGTTTGAATCATCAATCATACCTTCATGTTGTCTTCAGCCTGACATCTTAAGAATATGTATAAATTATTTTTTTGGATTATTGCACATCATTAAACAACTTGAACAGGTTATTCTCAGAATGCAATAAACTGAAATAAGTTACCAAGTTATATCGTGGGGATTGCTATATTTTGGCAATTCCATGTTTCTTTCGGATCATTGAATTCCCAAATGAGCTTTCTTTTGTCATTGCCAATGATGCCTAGTCGATATGTTAATGAAGTTAAAAACAAAGGACTTCTACAACTTAGGTTCATCATTTACTCTAGTTTTCTCCTCCTAGAGATTGCAAATAATGCTGAACTATGATTTACCTATATTGTTTTGGTGATGCAGAAAGGTCATATTAAAGGATACTACAAACAAGAAATATGGTTAGAAGACCTGATTTTCTTGAGGATTTTTTAGCCACAACCCATCTGACACTTGACAAAATCAATGCCACAACCCATTCAAGATGCTAAACATTCACAACCTGTGTCACACTTAGAAGAACATAGGCAGCTGATGGCTTCTAATTAAATGCAAAATTATAGGACCACAAGTAAAATTGAAGTTTAAATAAGGGATTGAGTAGCGATATCCATAATGCACTTTTTATATCTTTCTTTTATTAAATCGCAAGAATGACAAAAAGTTGTCTATTTGCATGGGCTTCTTTTTTTTATTGACACCTTCCAGCATATATAGATCCTGCATGGAATTCAACAATCATTATGAAGATAACTTTGAGAAAACTGTACATCCTCCTTGTGGTAAACAAACATAACAACAACACAAACTAATCAAGCATAAGTCAGTTCTGCATGAAGATACAGTTCCTGCAAAATGTGTGCATTTGTTAGAGATGACTGGACATGGATTTCTCTGACTACATGAACACCATTTAGGCTCAATGTCTTCTACATCTAAGTATTAAGCATGCACTAAATCTTGATCTAATAAACTACTTCCAGTTGTAGTTTATGAATTAGAAAATATTAGTTCTCATTATGATGAGAAGCCATTGAACTGATAAAGGTGCTTATAGAATTACCTCTGACTTGCAACTAAATGAAGAATTATGTGGTTTTGAGAGCATGGATGGTCCTTCTAGAACTGGAACTGTTTTAGCAAGCTCTACTCCTGTCAGAAATAATCAAGTACGTTAAGGTCATACCTTTGGAGGGAATTAACTTTAATGATATAACAAATGCTATTAGGAAAAGTAGGTAATTTAGTAGTCTGACTCTATGCTAGAGTGGCAAATTAATCAATTAATTCTGGAACTAGTATCAGAAATTTTGTGCAGGAGCTAAAACATGCTTTCAGGTCACCGAGATTTTCCAAACAAGTGAACGAGTCATTTCCTAGAGATTTAAATGGGGAAATTAGCAGACCTGATATTTCACTAGATAGCTTACTTACCCGAAATCGTTCCATTGCTTGCCGGAATGAAATGAGTACCAGCTTGGGAACCCAATAAATGTTCCATCACTGATGAATGATCTTCGGTGATAAGAACTTCAGATGGTTGAGAATTTGTCCCCTCGGTCCTGTATGTCTATATTGAATTAGATGCCATGCATGATAAAATATTGTTTAGAGCACACCAGGTTCGATACTAATGAGATGAACCTTGGGCCCTGTGCTAAAATTTCTTTTAAGAAAATAAAGAAAGGTATAATGAACTATAAACTCAGAGGAGGGAAACAAATACAACCTGGAGAGATCATCACTTGACTTCCCAATACACTGGGCCGCTGTTCCAAAGGAAGTATCAATAGATAAAGAGTGTGTGTCGAATCAATGAACAATAGTAGGTTGTTTAATTATTTAATAGAAAACATTTTTTTCAGTAAGTTTAAGTAAATGAACTTTTCTTTTGTTATCCATTATGATACTATAAAACAATGTTTTTTTTTTCTGGTATATTGTAAAAATATTGAAAATCCTGTGTTTAAGTGTAAGAATTTGGGATCCATCTAACAAGGATAAAAGATGGTACCTGGTGAAACATAATGCTGGTGTTGTCGAGGGAACTTGATGCTTAGTTGCATGCTAGACAATTCGAGACTTATAGCATAGTGTTGACAGGTGAGAAGTCTCTGTAGCCATGATAACCATTAGTTGTGTATTTCATAAATTTTCCTCAAAGACATAACATTTCTTGACATAAAAGAATAAGGCATACAGAATACAGTAGAAAAGTGTCTGCAAATTGTTTGGTTAAACAAAATTTCCACACTGCATGGTCTCAAGGAAATTATAAAAGCATGGTATCATTGTATCATCTGTGTTAGACTACTACTACTGTTTTGATGTTTGTTTGGGCTGTTTCTTTTATGTGTGTGTGTGTGTGTGTGTGTGTGTGTTTTAAGCCAATACTTTGTCTCTGCTAAGCAAATCGAGAAAGATCCTCTTGCGTCATAAATGACCGCATCAAGGAAGATAGATCAACTACTACTAACAAGATGACGTCCTGTTTTGTTTTCTAGGGGGGAACAATCTGACCTGCTTCAAGCAATCAATCCTTTGCTCTGTCTGCACAACCACAGCATTGGCAATGGGACTCTGCTCCAGCTTGGAGGAGACATTTCCTAAATGGTCGACGACTGCTACCATGGCTTCACATATATAGCTCTTTGTACCCTCCAAGATCCTACTCATGTCGCAACACAACATCACCGTGGGAGAGGAAAAAGAGAGGGGAGGGGGGGGGGGGGGGGAGAACAACTCACATTTTCTTGTGCTCGGACTTGGAAAACGCAGTCTCGCAGTAATCCGCTGCATGGTGGAGTTGTGAGCGCAGGTCCTTCAACTCCTGGAGTCAGCAACGTAAAAGGAAGACTCACATTAACCGGAGCAGTCTACGGGTGACACAAAGGAAGAGGAACGCAAGGTTCCGAACCAGTAGAGCATGGTGGAAACGCTCTTCCTCGCTCTCGTCCTCCCTGTACTGAGTCGATGGCACTTTGGAAACGACGGTTGTCGACTCCTTGGTATCTTTGCCTTCCTCCATCAATCTGTAAGGCGGCAGCAGCAGCAGCAGCAGCAGCAGCAGCAGATGGTGGATGGTTTGAGAAGAAGATGACGAGACGAGACGTTCCCAGTCCCGTGATCACTTACTTGCCTTCGAATCTATTTTCCACGAAGCTACGGACAAACAAGTCAAGTAAGTCCCATATCCCACCTCGATTTATGTGCACTTTTTATTATCATAGTATCAGTATATGATCGAGATTAATATATTCTCTACCACCACCATAGAGAAACATCTAACACTTTTAACACTTGGCAACCTTCCATTTGGCCGCCCTCTAGTTGTGGTTGGTAGGGATGATTCGGACGTGGGGATGACATTGGGATGTACACTTGAATTCTTGTGCTAACGGCATATTAACTATCAGTGTTTCAGCCTTCAATCACATGAATGATGAGGATGCAGATGACAGCACATTGTCCATTGGAATTTGGACATCTGGAATGGGTCCATGAATTCCATTCAAACAAGCGTGTCATTATTGTCCTTCATGTGATGGGTCCATCAATCCCCATTTAAACCAGCATGTTCCCGAGCACTAACAAAATTTTGTTCTCCAGCTTTTTTGTCCCCCATGCGGGATGGGGATGACCATTTTTTTTTCTTTTTTTTTTTCCATTCGGATTTGGATCTATCCAACGGGTTAAAAGTTTCTATATTTAGATGGAAAATTCCAAGGAATTTTTTTTAAAACAAATATCAAACTAAGAACTTGCTAACTGCAAAATTTTATGAGGCAAAATATCTTGTGATGATATCATTAACCTTTTCTATTAATAAATTAATAAAAATAATTATGTTTCGATAATAATTATTAGATCGAATGTGTCAACTAGTTTGGCTGGTAAAAAAGAACGATAGTATATCGTGAAGTTCTGAGCTTTATTTTAATTTTTGTCACTTATTTTTTTATTATGATAGGGAGACCATACCTTGCAGTTTGATTAGGGACCGAGATCCTACAAGCAGATCTACCATTTCAGCAGCCACTGTTAAGCAGAGCAACCCTACTGCTCATGAGATGGAAGAGTTTTTTGCTGCTGCAGAGCAACTCCAACAACGAATATTTTTAGAAAGGTACGCCTTTCTATAGATGTTCCTCACAATTATGCTTCGATCCACCACATTGCAGATGTTCCTCACAGTTCTTTTCCTTTTTTTTTTTTTTTTTTTTGTGATGTATTGGATGGATTCATTTAGATTGCGTCCTCCTTTTTTTTTTGGTCTTAAATTGGATCCATGGAACCCTTTGTTTTTTCAAAAAAATATAAATAATATCTGTCTTCTCTGTAAACTGATAAACCAGCCTCTATTTTAACCAAACTCGACGAGTTGTTTTGCAATTCCCAAAGCTTCTCTAGCAAGGTGTGGATCCCTATACTGATCGGTCCTCTGTCATGAGAAAGCAGGCACATACATCTTGCACATATGGAATATTTCTTTAACAGATACCTGAAATATAACAAATGGTCAAACATCAACAAAAATCATACCAATGATAAAAAGCATAAACCAAGAACTAATCCTGCCCATCTTGTGTTTTGGCTTGACATCAGTATGTTGAGAAATGAGTTACAAGTGCATGCACTCGATGGACACAAGGATCAATTTGTAGAGCAATTAGTGAAAGGCAAAATAATCACACAAAAATCACCCATGCCACCTCCGATACACTATAGCACGATGGATAAACTATTTATAAATTGCACTTAAAATGAGTAAAAAATTGTAAAGGATTCAGTCTACTGTAAATAATAGACTGAGTTACAGTATAAGCTTCCAACAGCATATCCATGCTGTCAGAGTGTTAGAGAATTAATCAGAAATGAGTTCTGAGAGTTGCTGTATTTTTCTTTTTGCTTACTCGTTCACATCTCTGGTTTCTCAATCTTAGGTTTGATATCTCCGTTCCCTATGGTTTGTTGTTCAACCGGAGGATACTTATTAGATTTAGGGGGGACCAGTTTCATTGTCTGAGATTTCTCCGCGGCAGCCGGCACTGCACCTCTGGCAACACCATTTGGAGCTGATACCATATGACATGGCGACACTTGACACTTCGATGACATGGATGAGTATTTCTCTTCTGCATAAATCAGATAAGAGTGTATTAGTGCCAGAATATGTAATGCAACAACATAAGGAAGCAGATTCTTGTAATCGACTTGGTCTGAATAAATAAAATCATTATAAGGTCTTTTTTTTGTTATCCAGAGAAAATGTTTTCTCATTTTGACACTAAGACTGCATGTGTCAGTTCGGTTCGGGAAAAAGACCCTTTTTCAACTCGTATATTCGCACATGACAATCCTTCAACTCATACTACCAGACACCCAAATCGGCTAACTGGAGTTAACTAACAGATCACACATTTCAGAAATGAAGAAATATAGATGAAAGCACAAAATGCCCATGTATCTATCATCCTGAGATAACACAATCAACGGCACTTGAAATTAACTAAACATATTTGATACAATATTAACTCATGGAAAAAAATGTTTACCTTTCATTCGTCCATAGGTGACTAACTTGAGGAGATAGTCTCTGAACTCTGTTAATACACACCTCTCTTGCTCCGCATAGACTTCTGATGTGTTGTGGTTGTTGGAAGATCTTGGAGCTGTACCAGTAGCTTGAGATGTCATAAAAACCGTGTCTTGCTCATCACACAACAGTGCCAGTGTTCCAGGAGACATTGGCCTTCCACCCTTCTGTCCATCCCCACAGTCAGATTCAGACTCTTCCATGCTAGTCTTTTCTGCAGGAATTCCACTAGAATGCTCATCGACTGATGCTTTCTGCATATCAGCATCTTTCTGTCTCTGATCTATTTCTTGTTCTGATGGTACAAGAGAGCTTTCAACTTGGCTTTCCTTCTCTGCTAACTTCTCCTGAACTTTTCTGTCTGAATAATTTAATTCGGAAAATAAATATATTAGAAACAAATGTTAATGAGTTAAATCAGTACTCAAAACATTAACAGACAAGGGCAGCATTCAGTGAACAAAAGCAGCATTAATAGTTAGCAAAGGAAAATTTTTAGAGAGTAGAAATTTGTCAGTATCAAGATAGCTAAGGCCAAAAATTTTTGTTAGAGATCTCTTAGATTCTAATATTCATTAAACTCCAAATAATTAATTATTTACTAAAAATATTCTGCATGACATTGTAAGTGACATGACATGCACATTTTTTAGAGTTCCATCCTATTTCTGCAACATTATGATTTAAACCTGCAATTATCAAAAATTACATCCCACACTCTTGAGTTATCCAAACTAACTAAATCCTGCCCTTTGTGACAAACTTTTGTTAGCCAAAAGGATAAGCTTATGAAATTATTTTACCATTTAAATGTTTACATTGACAATTCAAATAATAAAGATACTTCTTTCATAATTACAGATAAAATCTTCGCCCTGTTACTACCAGTGTCTTTTTTCCTTCCACTCTTCCCCCTCTTTCTCTGGCCCTCGTGTTTTCCTCCTCGCTTCCGCCAATCCACTTTGTCTTCATCTACCCAAATTGCTTTCACACATCATACAATCCATTTCCATGGTGAGAGGCAGTTTACTTGTGTTCAGTGACTTTTCAAGGAAGGTATTTAAATGGTGTTTTCCATAACTGAAAGCATTTAATGAAATATGAGGATATCTGATGTTGTTAACATGAGGGTAATTTCGTAATTCCATTGATCAAATCTCTTCGGCAAATATCAGATGGGAGGTGGAGCTTAATTAGTTTGGAAAATACAAGATGTTGCATGTAAACTCAGATAAGAAAGGGTCTGACTTGTTATTTTGGGGAGAACACAGGGCATGAAATCGGAATTTTCTCTACCAGTTACCACTGTTCTAGCAGCTACTCAATAAGCACATGCACAACCCTCCGTTTCCATGTGTTATCCATTCAATTAAATATTGGATATGTACCTAAAGAACAATGACTTTCTGATGGTTGAATTCTTAGAAATAGGAGTAAAAATATTCTGATGATTTCAAGACATATATTGGTTACTCAGTTTTCAGAAGCCACTAGTATGATCAGAATAAAGATATCAAAAGAATCAACATCAGTCCAGATGGTCAACATCTAGAAAATGTAAAGAAAGATAGGATCATAACTGCTTTGCTTTTACAGAATCATCAGAAAAAAAAGATTATAATGAAAAAAAAATTTGAGATGGAATGAACAAGAAATATATGCTTCGAATTTGCTCCTTTATATATAAACACATTTCGTTATATTGGTTAACAATTTCTTGAGGTATGAAAGCTGAAAATGGAGGAGTTTGCAGGTATAGCTTTTTCTATTCTGTGAAACAATACTCCTCCAGTCGAGTCCCTTATTACAGTATATGCTATTGCAAACTGTCTATCTATATATTATCACACATACCAGCAAACGTCTTGGCAACCTCTCCAGATACCATCACCAAGAGCTTGCAGAGATCCCTAATGTGCTCCGGTTGGACTATGTCTGCTAGTAGAGACCTTCAGATGACCAACAGTAAGTTAAATCTTAATGCATAGAACACTACAGTTTAAAAGCTCTACACTCAAAATAGACCAAATAAAAGAATAAGAAAAGTGAAAGATAGATCTGTACCTGTAAGTGACCTTAGCAGATGCCATTGGAGCAGTATTAATAGCACTAGCTGCAGGAGTGGAAGCAGAACAAGAGGCTGGTGATGAAGTCCTAGCCTGTTAAGTATAGGATGTTCCGGTAATGTTATTTCTTCAATGTCAAATAACAAAGCACAGATTGATCAATCATGCCAAATTTAAGTCAAAAGAGTTGTAATAGACTGTGGTTTCATCTCTTTCAATGCTTATAATCAAATGAAAATGCCAAATTAGAAGAGCCTCTGTGACAAAGCAAATTAACGTAGATCTTGCATGTACAATAATCCAAAGTTGTCAAACTAACAATGCAATGCGGACTTATAAAGAGAATAATAAATTTTTGACTAATACTTTTATTCAGATTTCAGGGAGATACCAAGTACAAAGTATTCTTTATAATGTTGTGCATATCAGAAAATTACCTGCGGAAGTTGTGTAAGCCTTTTAGTGGGTTGATCCTTTATTGATGCACCAAAGAAGAGCTCCTGGTTCTTCCTCTTCCTAGATGCTGAAGGAGACATGAATGCTGATGGGCCAATGGCCCCATTTAGGGATGCATTGGCTGCCTGCTGCATATAAAGAGCGCTTCCATGATCACCACGGAAGAGAGCCTTCCTCTCTTCACTCCCTTCGAAGTTCTTACAATCCATACATTTACAATTATCAGAACAGAGAATGTTGGCTTGGAAGCATTCACAGTATTTTTTTAGGCACCCAGACTTCTTACAATGGCATCCTTTATTATGTTTTCCCACCAAAGGAAGTTCTCCTGCCTCATCCTAACACATATAAGCATGTTGATATTAGAATTTGGCAAACAATTGCTATATATATATGTGTGTGTGTATTTATATACGAACTATGTATCGATGAAGTTCAGAGAATCTTGAACATTTATCTTTTCTTGTCATCACTTTAAACAATAATAATGAATTTTATAATAGTAAAGATGACAGCTAGCTGGTTCAAAAATGTCAATATATACTAATCTAAACCTGAGATTCCATATAAGATATGCATATAAGGCAAAATATGAAACATGGAAATTACTAGGCATGGATATAAAGGGTTTGTACTGGTTAAAGATAATAAAGATGATAGCTAGCTGGTTCAAAAATGTCAATATATACTAATCTAAACCTGAGATTCCATATAAGATATGCATATAAGGCAAAATATGAAACATGGAAATTACTAGGCATGGATATAAAGGATTTGTACTGGTTAAAGAGTCAGCAGCCAAATATTTAGCAATTATCATCAGGAGCAAGCAAGACAACACAAACATTTAAGATGCTTATACGCCATCGTGCTCAATTGATAACCAGTAGTTCTGCCAATTCCTTAGGAGATTTCAAATTCACCAAGATATGTTGTCACCGCAGGTCAGAATTGCTACAAGATATCATGTAAGACAGGATGACTAACTCAAAAAAAAAAGTGCCAGACATGCTTAATAGGCATGCACCTTGTGAAAGAAACCAATTAAGAAATCAGAATTTGTTTTAATAGAAGATTGAGTACATACCCTGCCATCCCGTGATGCATGTGGGCTACTGCCAATCTTTGGCCTAAAGGCATTAGGATTGCGCTCTAGAGTAGCTTCAACAGCCTCATGTCTAGCAGCTTCATTCTCAACATTGTTACAGCAGTTTGAACAGTTACAGCCATCACAATAAACTCCCGATGCAAAGCACTCGCAATACCTAAGTGTGCAATAATGAAAGAACATAAGT
Source organism: Musa itinerans (assembly GCA_001649415.1). Lineage (NCBI taxonomy): Eukaryota > Viridiplantae > Streptophyta > Magnoliopsida > Zingiberales > Musaceae > Musa > Musa itinerans. The sequence goes on along the minus strand of LVTN01000009.1, from coordinate 1,118,557 downwards.
ACAATGAGCAAGTTTAGGAAGAACATGAAAATACAGCCATACGATCGAGTACTTAATTGCAAAGCTAAGTTCAACACCGAATGACTGAATCAGTATGAATCTTTCTATCCACAAAATTTGGTATACTTCACGCTGACACTTCCATGTGAGCATTGAATGCTATACATGAATAATTGAAACAAGTCAATTCAAAATCAACATGAATTTTTCTACCTACTAATATTTGAATATTTCTTCACTGAGAATTTCATGTGATCAGCCCTAGCATAGTCAAGCAGCCTATTGTTCTGTTGCATACTTGTGGAGCCAATAGGCAAAACACTTTCCTTATTCAGTGTGCAAAACAAGATTCACTTCAGAGAAGCAGGTAAATAACCAACTCTTTTCTGCTAGTGTAAGCCGTTTCAAGAATTAGCACAGAGCTTTTCCTCGCTTTTTCATTTCATCATTACTCATTGTGACACTAATGATTAGCTTACTCTTGATTTTGAAACTTTAAATAGGGATAATGAATTTGACGGAATAATTCCATCAACCACCATTACATTAATTTCCTGAAAATCATTCATAAATCAGCCATAGGTTTATCAGAAAACAAGCTATTGCCATCCCAAAGTTTGATTTGTGACAGTACTATATGCTTGTACTTTTATATTTGACCAATCTTACAAACACAAACCCACTTGTATATGAAACTAGTATCAACCAAGTTATTCAACAACCAAATTGTATGTCTCAGTCATCAAAAGCATGTGTTGCATTAATATAATATCATAATTCCTGTACTTCCATAAGTTTAGGATGTCAATTTCTCACCGGAAGGAGTCAGACAGGAAAGTACTGTCCCTAATTCACCAAAGCTACAAGAGATTTGCTGTTAATTCCTATTGCAAAAAAAAAGAATCAAGTATGATATCCCAGGGTGTTATTGTTAATTCCTATGGCAGCAAAAGAATCAAGTATGAAATTCCAGGGTAATGTAAAGAAAGATTCCCATTTTCATATTAGGTTGCTGTTTAGGTGGTTCAACCATAAAGAATAAACTGTTCTGAAAGGAGCTATCCTCATGGACCGTGGTCTATTAGAGCTCTCACTTATGTTTTGCCATTTACCAACAGATGAGCAAGTTTTGAACTGGGAGCATGTCTTTATGCCAACTTGATCATGCACTAGAAACTTTACAGTAGAGGCAATTGCAAAGACTGAGATTCTTTATTCATCTCCAGAAACATTTCGAGTCAAGATAACTGACTTTGGCAGATAACAACTGGTGTATGAAGCATTTGCAAAACTAAGATGCCTTATGAAACAATACTTTTTAGGAGTCTTCTAGAGGAGAGGGATTGAAGGATAATGGATACAAGAATGCTAGTTCCTTATAATGATTACTACAGATTTCATAATTTTGGATCCTATTCTGCCAAGAGACACTGTTTATGGCATGTGACATCTGTCACGTGTGTACGCCTAAGATTATAGATGATATTGAAGAAATAAATGGCAAACAATTATTAGCACATCACAAGTAGCATGTATTTAGTGTGAACTAACAATGCAATTAGTAACAGCATGGGGCACAAATGACACTTCAAAGTAAGCTGACAAAAGTTACATAACAAAAGGTTATTTCACCTACAGCTTCAAGCATTTTGAGTGTTTGCAGTTGCAGTTCTTTTTTCTTGTTGGTGTACCATCTTTTGCATCATATAACAGTCGTGGTCGTGACTTGGGTGATTCTGTCTTGCTGAAATGGATAATAGTAAAATTGTGAGCCAGTCCCTTGCAGTTAGTAAATATAACAAATGTAGACATCAAGTAAATACAAAAGCTTATCTACTGCCGAGCAATACTCGAGAATGGTAACAGGTACATTACCACGATTCTTATGTCACTGTAAACAATCTGAATACAAATCTATAAGCAATAGATTCTCAGCATGTTCAATACCAGAGTACCTCAGAATAAATTTTGATGCATGACCGGGGCACATTTTACATATTAGCCACTGACAATTATGACAGACAAGAAGCAGAAGACCAAAAAGAAAGAGGAAATCTATTAAATTCAACCAATTGAAACACTTATCACATGAGGTAAAAATGCAATTTCCCTCTTCTAATATATCATCATTCTTGACAAGTTTCAATAAAGGATTTAAATTCGTAGTGTTTGTAAAAGAGACTTAAAGGCCAAAACAACAACCGAAAATAGCAAAAGAAAATCTTTCTTAGGTCATATTTTCGAATTTGATATGAGTTCAAAAACGGGGTCTCAAAATGAGAGCACAGCAGAAACATTTTCGCATGACGAGGGAAAAGTCTCATGCTGATGCCTTTGATATAAAAATTAGGAAAAATCTCAAAATCGATGCACCGAAACCTAACCTAAAATTTGAAAAGAGGTTGTCTGACTCCTAAAAGATTTCAAGAATCAGATAAAACCCGTTACTCACGCGGCTACGGCAATTGAGGAAATTGCGGGTCGCGATATTGGCAGAGAAGTCGGCGCGGGCCTCGGCGGCGGCGGCGGCTGCTGCTGCGGTTGCTGAGGCGGATCGAGAGACACCGATACGGCCGCGGAAGAGGAAGCTCCGCCGTAAGCAGCAGCCGTGAAATCCAGATGCCGGACGAGCTTTCTCGGAGGGAAATCAGACGGCGCCGATGCAGCCGGCTGACCGCTTTGCTCCATTGGAACCCGTCAATCGCCGATCCAAGAATCGATTCAAGAAGAACGCCAGAAATTTCCCTCCGAATTCCACCTCTTGTGGAGGAATCCGAACCCCCTATGGGTTCCGAACAAGTGGATACCGCCTCAGATCGGGCGTTCGAGAACTTGGAGGTCGCCGCTGAATCTGGGAACAAAGGAAAGGCCCCCGGCGGCGCGGAGATCTCCAGCGTCGGAGCAGGAATCGAGCGGCGGCGATCCACCGAGAGGAGCGGCGGCGGCGGGAGATGGCCGAGGAGGAGGATGCGGGGTGGGATTCTTGTTGGGGTGAGGGAAAATTTTCGAGCACGAGGAGAGGAAGAGGGGGAGGGGAGGTGGAAACGAAAGCCTCTTCTCGTTCTCTCTCCCTCTCTGCTTTTGAAATCAAATTATAATATTTGACGATCGGATCGGCGTCCATTAAAAGATCGGACGGTCGTATCCTCTTGGAGAGATCAAGTGGTCCAAATTCATAGGGTTCGAGATGTGGGCCGTCCGATTGAATTAGGGACAGCCTTTCGGGTTTATTAATTGATAACTTGGGATGTTAATTTCAGATCAATTTATATCGTGCCAAATCGAATTCCATCATATTTAATTTGACTGGTTTTAATCAGAGGATGTACATTAAATCTATTTAAGGAACATATTATTCATCTCCAGTCCGAGCCTGTCTCAGCCACTTGATCTCAGCAATTTCATTTGAACGTTCTTTTCACCATTCTGCAAGTGTATGTTATATATTTTTTTGATGGACATTTAAGTCAAGCTGTGGTCGATTGTGATGCAGTGGATAATCCTCACTCTATGGAACCCTACGAACGTATCACACTGGATCACCGTCAGCGGTGGAGCCTACACTTCGGACCAATCGTATGCGGTGCTCCAACTTCGGGTCACTCGGTGAGTCTCGTTTCCCGGGCAACAGATTATATATTCGATAAGACAGTCATCTATGACCGCTGGAGCCCACACGTAGGGCCCAGATCATATAAGCAACACTTTGATCTTGATCTAAGTACTTAGTGGCCCCACAAAGGAACTGGGTCACTCTGGAGCCCACGAGTGGGACCCTGTTCCGCTGACACATCAATAGCGTTACCAATCATATGGTAATCTTTGTATATTATTCGTCATGCGCCATGTCAGCTATATGCTTACGGTTGTAAAATCGCAAGTATTTTCACATCATTAAATTTCATAAAATATAATATTTTTAGTTAAATAAAAATATTTATTTTTTTATTTATAGTTTATAATAAGATTTTTTTTAAGTCCAATTATCAATATTATTTTATTATATCCTCAATTATCCTTTTATCATTTTTTCTTCATATCTCTCTCAATTAGTATCAGACGATCAAACCAATGACATAAACTAAGAAATAAAATTAATGTATGTCCTATATCATGATGACATAGGTCATGCAAGAGACTATAATATAATATCATGATTCAAAGGGGTCATGAACCCTCTCGATTCTAGTTTCCAACCCTGTACAACTCACTTTCTTGAGACAGCAAGCAGATTGCAGAAGCTGTAGATTCTCTTGTAAAGAAGTTTGAGATGGGCCAATCTGCGAGACGTGATTGTGTAACTGTAAACTGCATTATCAATCTAAACCCTGCTGACTTTAGTCTTCCCAATGAAGACAATGCTTCCATGCGAGGAAGTGAAGATCTTAGTTCAGACTCATCATGATGGTAAAGTAGCAGTTGGTAAAGCTCAGCGTTCTAAAGGCGTTATGGGAAGCAGAGATGCTTTACATTTCAAGCTTTAAGCTCTTCTGCAGGAATTCGGCTGGCGGCCTATCTTTGGATGAACGTGTGTTTGTATGAATATGACCAAGAATGTGCTTTGCCTTTATCTGCCTTCAGCTGTGTCTTAAAATAGCTTTGCAAGCATGTGATGATGTTGATGGTGGAAAAGGTTCAGTAGTTTCAGGACTGAATCAGTTTTGTTTATTTTAAGCTGTTTGATGATGTTTCAATACAAGCAGGAAATATTGTAAGGGCAGAAGCATACAAATGTTCCGACTGTAAGTGATAATGTAATATATAGATGAGTTAACATGCATTACAAGTTTCATGTAATTTTGTTCTCAGTTTGTCATGTTGAATCTTCATATAATTAAAGCAAACTTTTGAGATACAATGGCATTGCACAGGAATTGCAGCTAACTTTTTAGATACTGCAACTCTTTGTTGAAAGCCTACTTCCCATGTTTACTGAATTCTGGCATTAAAACAAGACTGGCTAATAAGAGATTAAATTCAGCATCGAAAATGGCTAATAAGAGATTAACATTGCAATACTAAGTGTACAGATAATTCACTTGTTACGGAAACTAGAGATGAGCTGATTCCTTAGAAAAGCATGGGAACCTGCAGTTCCCTCTCTATCGACCCGAAGAACAATATTAGTCGGCACTTTCGGTGAACTGAAGACCAAGATGAGTTTCTTGTCAATTCTAGGTAGCGCATGTGCCTCCACACACCAAGTTCCTGCAGAAGAATTCTGGCATCAATTGTGTTGCAGCACAAGGATTGGCAAGAGGAAATCTATAGCGAGTATGTAAAATTTCTTGCAAGTGATGAAGAGTATTATCACATTTGTCGAATTCTTTCATTTTGCTTAACAAGTAAATATTTGATGTGAATTAAATGAGCAAATGTGATTAACAGGGTTCCAGTGTTAGAAAAAACAAACATTTCTGAAGATGTTACTTTCAAGATCTAAGAGTTCGAGAAAAAGAATGGAATCGAATGTAGACACTAATTTATAATAACACAACCATTGATGAATGGACGAGGGATATGAAGTCCAGCTACTTACGCCATTAGACAACCGGGGCTTCTTTTACTTTTCTTCTTGGTGACCTCCTTCCTTCGTGGAGGTTGAAGAACTACCTTGATTGCAGTATCAAAGACTGCCTTGATGTTCTAACCAATCCAAAGCAAAGAATAAGACGCACAATTATTAGTAAGTTATCATGGTTTACAAAAAAACATTGCAGCAGCAATAGTACCGACGACTAATAGTCTAGTATTTTCTGTTTGACACACCTGTTGAGTCTTAGAGCTGCACTCGATATATGCAGCAGCACCAATTTGTTTCCTGAGTTCTTCACCCTGGAACGATGGCAATGTGTTGTTTAGCCTCAAAACAAGCAATAAATTTCAGATGGAAGAAAGATGATGCAAAAGCTCAATGCAAAATCTATGTACCTGAGCTGGAGTTATGGTAGTTGCACCTGGATGATCAGCAAGATATGCTTTGTCTTCGCGAAGATCTGTAGTTTATCAGAAACCGAGGTGATTAATATTCTCAAAGAGCTAATTTCATACATCAATTAAGATGGCAGAACTAAAGATGGCTACGAACCTAGTTTTGTTCCAACAAGAACAATAGGAACATTTGGTGCGAAGCGGCGAAGCTCGGGCATCCACTGGTTAACAAAAGAACAATTACAAGTTTCGTGAATACACTAGTCGATTAGGAGTATCATTGCAACAATAAGTTCCTAAAGTTGTGAAACGAGGAATCAAAAGTCTCAAAACAAATCAAGTCGCCATGATAATTCGATCCAGAGAACGATTAGAAAAATAAGATTATAGCTGTACTTATTCTTGAATAAAACATATATATAATCCAAATTTTAACATTCAAACAAAGAAACATAATTTGGATAAAAACAAGTAAAAGATATTTTCAGCTCGAAGTTGCTAATAGGGCTACCAATGTCTGCAACATGAATGTAAATGGAATGATGAATTGACACTTAATTATAACCTTCTTGAGAACATTCTCATAGCTTGCCCTGCTAATTAGAGAGAAAGCCAAAACAAATATATCAGCCCCTCTATAGCTCAGTGGCCTCAATCTGCTGTAGTCTTCTTGTCCTGCAAAGGGAAGTGAAACCATATAGAATCATTCAACAAAAAGTTGCAGATCTAGTTGGAACAAGTAACTAAGGAGATGTGGAAGATCATGAAACCTGCAGTGTCCCACAATCCTAAGTTGACAATGCTGCCATCGACAGAGACATTAGCGCTGAAGTTATCAAACACGGTAGGGATGTAGTCCTGCAAAGAACCACAACATCACACAAAACCGGAACAGAATAACTACAGAAAGAAAAGAAAGGAAGTCCATGAATGAAGAACAAATGTAGAAGATACTGATTCCTATTCTGTGGTTCTGAAGAGGGATACTGATACAGATCATTGACAAGAACAAAAATAAGAGAAATGAAGAAGAACAGAACAATCGGAATCAAGAGAGCAAAGGATGAAGCCTTGTGGTTGCCAAAGCAAAGGAGAAGTGATACATACAGTGGGGAACTTGTTGCTGGTGTAGCAGATGAGCATGCAAGTCTTCCCCACAGCTCCGTCCCCAACAGTCACACACTTGATGAACTTTGTGGCGCTCATCCTCGCTCCGGCTAGCTAACAGGTGGTGGTGGAGAGCAAAGAAGAAGAAGAAACACGCTATAAACGGAGGCAGACAGCGAGGAGGGAGTTGCTTCGCTTGGAAGGCAGGAGGAGCGAAACGATAAGGTAAAGGACAACAAGGGATGGCAGAAGAGCAGGAGGAGAGAAGCTGTGGGCGAGAGGAGAGCTGCTGATCACGATCTTGGGAACTCGGGAAAGAAGAGGACAAGAGCAGTGGAGTTTTTGGTGCGATCAGGAGATGAGATGTAGCTCTCGGAGTTACATTAGAAGCTGGTCTCCGGTCCTTTTTCTTCTTACGAGGCCACCCTTTCTTTTACTTAAACATGCAACGAAACCGACATGTAAATCCAGTAATTCCAACGCGTGATCTATTTCCAAGTCACGACCGTGACATCGGAGCTCCACGAAAAGATGGATTACCCTTCATTGTACCCACTCGTCCATTGGAGACCTTGCGTGGGTCCCATCGATTGGTATGAGGGACGCGTAGGAAACGAAGGTAACGAGGGGGGGCTCGTAGTTCTAGAAGCTTGCACGTCCTCTTCCACGACGAGGGAGTGGGATTCAATTTTCGAATCCGACCGTTTGGGTCGGGCGAGCCGCTGTTGTGGTTGCACCTGCGGCGTCTCTTTTCGCTGCACGAGCTCTGCTGACACGGTAATGAATCGCTGCGCTCACCGGGTTTGGTGCCGTTGCCACCAACCAAATCAAATGGAGCACCGCCCACCTCGTCGGCGTACCCAATGCCCATGCTGCCAGTCTCGAGCAGTAAACACGTTCTCGTTGCCAGTGTTTGGCTTCGGGTGGTGCATTAAATAAGTTGGCTGCAGCTTCATCTCCGCCACAAGATTTGGCGTTTATAGATGAAATGTTTTTTAGGTTGCTGACAGAAATCAAGCTCGATTAATAAGTTTAATGGATCTTATTTACGAGCCGTAAACACGTTTCTTTGGATGCACATCAAACAGCGACTGGTAGTTCACTGGCAGAGTGCAGGTCTTGTTTCATCTGTGAGTCGTCGTCCCAGATCTTATCCTGCCCTTCCTCGCCATAAACTAGACTACAGGCCATGAAATAGAAGATGTTTAAGATGCCAAGTAGTGTAAGAATCCAGTAGTAGTAGTCGAGGTGGCCCTTGTTGATGTTCCTGTCGAGCCAGCTCGCGCCACCATCTGCTCCACTGATCTTGTTGACGAGCGCTGTGATGACACTGCTCACCAAGTTCCCAAACCCCAGTCCGAGCGTCAACAGCGACACGGCAACGCTCGCCATGCTTCTGGGGAACTCGGAGTAGTAGAATTCGAGCTGCCCGATCAGGTTGAGGGCCTCTGCTAAACCAGCCAGGCAATTCTGTGGCACCAGCCACATGGCCGACATGTTCACCATCCCTTGTGCATCATCAGCGAGTCCTTGTTCGATGGCCCTTCTGCGGCGAACGCCCTCCATGACGGCCGCCGCCGCCGTGGCCATGCATGACAGTACCTGGCCGATTCCCATCCGCTGTCTGAGGCTGAACCCACGAGGTCTCCCCGTGATCTTCGACAGCGGGGGAACCACCAGCCGGTCGTAGATGGCCACCCAAAGCGTCAGAGTGATGATGGAGAACACAACGAAGGAGCCCGCCGGGATTTGGAACTTGGACCCGATGTGGCGGTCCATGGTGCCCGCTTGCAGCACCGGGAACGAGTACTGGCTGATGACCACGGCAACCATGATGCCGGACGACCAAATAGGCAGCACTCGCACCACCGACTTGAGGACTTCCACCTGCTCCACCGTGCACAAGTTCCAGGCGTTTGATGCTGTTCCGTCGGGATTCAGATCCTTCTCCTGATTTCTGATGACACAAGCTTTGTTCAAGAACCTGCAGAAGTTCCAGCGGATGATGCACGCATGCGTACTTCGGGTAATCATCAAAGTGTGATGATGAACTTGGTACCTCAGTTTCTTGGTTGGAACAGTGTGTTTGGAGCCCTTCTTCTTGTGGAACTGCACATGGGTGGTGTCCGGAGGCAAGACTATATGCCGGTTCTTGAGACTCACGACGATGACTTGTGCAAGTCCGGCTAAAATGCTTTTATTTGCCTTGAACTTGATGTAGAAAGGAGATCCCAGAAGAAACAGGGCTGCAGAGATTGCCATGAGCACGACAGGAACACCAAACCCGACCGCCCAGCCTTTGTGATCTTGCACGTACACGATGACCGTCACCGCGACGATGATGGAGACGCCGACCGACGCGTAGTACCAGTTGAAGAAGGTCTGCAGGGTCCTCTCGTTCTGAGGCGCGCCCTTCTGGTCCAATTGGTCCGCACCGAAGGCAAGAGAGCACGGCCGGACGCCACCTGATCCCACCGACATGACGGCGAAAGCGGCAAACAGGAGAGCGAGCTGCGACGAGGTGGGCGACGCGCAGTCGTCGTTCGCGTGGCCGCAAGCAGGAGGCTGCGCCCCAGGAACCACCGCTGTGAGCCAAAGAAGCGCCATGCCCTTGAACGAGAACGCGAGACATGGTTAATGCTGTTTCGTACGAGAAAGCAGAGATACTGGACTTACAATTAGGCTGACGAAGGACCCAATTGCGATCACTCGGAAACGACCAAGACAAGAATCCGACACAAACGCCCCAAAGATCGGTGTGAAGTTGGATGCTGCTCCCCATATGAAGAGGACAATGGCACCAGCTGCAGGGGACATGTGATATGTCTTCGTCAGGTAGACGATCATGTTTGCATGGAGCCCAAAGCTCGCAACTTTCTCGAGGATCTCATTTGCTGCAAGAGGAAAGCTGAAGTGTGAGAACTAGGAATCCATTTTGCTTCATACAAACTGTAGTGTGAAGGTCAGAACTCTTACTCATGATACATGGGAGAGTCTTTAGGCCACCCTTCCCCTTCGATGGCATTGGAGCTTCCTCCTCTGCTACAGGAGCTTTCATCTTTCCCTGCCCGGAGGAAGATAAACCAGTGGCGGAATATTCATCTTGTGCAATATATAGGACTGCCGTCTGCAAAACCCGTCTTTCCCCTCACTTTTCTCGATATAATATTGCAAATATTGGATCTTTGTTGATTCATCCAGTCTCTAGAAATTCCACTGGGCGACCAAGGCGAGATGAGCAATGTTTTTGCCTCTACCGGGTGAACAAACCAAGAGAGACAAAAGTCTCTTATCTTGGGGTTCATCGCCTTACAAGCATCAGTTTGATTTGTCGCACACAATAACAAATGAATCGAGTGACAACAAGATGCAGCATCAGATCCACAGTCGGGTAGCTCAATGATTCGTCCTGCAAAGCCATGGCAAACATGCAGTCTTCCGGTAACTGGACAGATTTCTAGCTTCTGACGCAGCATCAGATAACAACGAAATGAATTGGACGACGACTTCGACAGCATTCTCGACTGCCAAATTGGTGAACACGGCAGCAGCATGCTGGGATTGGAAAGATCCGCCTCCCGAAACAGCTCTGAAAGCTATGAACGGGAGTCCTCTGCTGCAAGCAGGCAACGAATGCAACAGCTGCGCTCTCGATATCCAACGTGGTGACGTTGAACTTGGAATGCAGAAAGCGCTCTCGATATCCACTGCATCATCTTGTCACCTTCACCACTACAGGACTCCTCGGTAGGCATGCGTAGAGTTGACACACCTCTTCGACTTCAGGCCCTGTAAGTACAGTAACCCTGTGTTTCATCAACAACTCAATCCCATGTTCATTCATTAAGATGAATGAAACAATCAAGTCTCGTGTACCAATCATACCTCAAGCTGCTTTGAAAGTGCGCAGTACTTCTTGTCTGACTTCCGGAACTCCATGGACAGGAAAGATCTCCTCTGGTTGGTACCAGACTCTGTCGAGGAGACTTCCATAGGCAACTCCAGTTTCAGTAACATTTCTGTATTATGAGAAATCCAAGTAACCAAATTTCCTGGTATAGTCTCCGTTGGATTCCAGTCCTAACTCATCATTGCGTCCATCGCCGTAAAGCTGTTCCAGGAAATGTTCTTCTAAAATATTAGCACTAAAAAATAATGCTAGTTTACCAAGAATAGCTGATTGTAATGCATCAAGAAGGCATATTCTGCTTGGTAAAAACTCAACAATAACATTAAATCTGATTCAACTAACAAAATAAAAAGAATTAAAGTCAATATAATTCGTGTTGAGTTAGACTTGGAGATATTAGTGTGGATCCTATGAAAGACAGTTCTCACTCCTTGGATAATAAGAAACTACATTGAAGATATCTGACATGTTCTCAGGGTTTTGATTCGTTTCTTGTATCTCATGTATATAAGGAAGGGGATGAGACTGCCAATTAGCTAGTAATTGTTTTGATCAGAAGTGTGACCCTGTCAGCTGATCAGTTTTGTGCGTTTTGATCTACAGAGTTGTTTTCTGCAGCTTAATTAAAATAATTTTACTTTTCAAGAAAAAACAGTGAATGAGAGTTGAACGAGTGCAGAAAGTTGGTGTAATCTGCAAACTCATACCATGCTGAGTCCAGTCATTACGATTATCACCTTTTCCTTTCCAATACTTCCAAACCGGAATCTTCTACCTTGAAAAGCAACAACATGGATGTCAACAGATGGATCAATCTGCAGAACATGGGGGACAGAATTTACGAGACAGTGAATAGGTATTCTCCTAATGAATCGAAGCATCCAAAAATACATGAACGCAGGCATCATTTACTTGCCTGAAACATCCAAGTAAGGGAGCTGTGGATCCTGGACGAAGCCAGTGAGACTGCAGAAGAGGTGCCATCTCATAGGCACTGATGATCTTTGCCTTTCTCGTTTTGCTCTCTGGTATTTCACCGTTCGACCTTCTCGTGCCGGTAGATATAAGCACGAGCAGAGCCCGGAGGAGGAGAAAAATCTTGCAAGAATCCATCTTTTCCTCACAAGCAGCGGCAGCGGCGGCGGCGGTGGCACAGTGGAAGCAGAGACCTGGAACTTTAAAGGATCAGGTTACTGATCCAAAATGGATGTCAACAGATGGATCAATCTGCAGAACATGGGGGACAGAATTTACGAGACAGTGAATAGGTATTCTCCTAATGAATCGAAGCATCCAAAAATACATGAACGCAGGCATCATTTACTTGCCTGAAACATCCAAGTAAGGGAGCTGTGGATCCTGGACGAAGCCAGTGAGACTGCAGAAGAGGTGCCATCTCATAGGCACTGATGATCTTTGCCTTTCTCGTTTTGCTCTCTGGTATTTCACCGTTCGACCTTCTCGTGCCGGTAGATATAAGCACGAGCAGAGCCCGGAGGAGGAGAAAAATCTTGCAAGAATCCATCTTTTCCTCACAAGCAGCGGCAGCGGCGGCGGCGGTGGCACAGTGGAAGCAGAGACCTGGAACTTTAAAGGATCAGGTTACTGATCCAAGCATGGACGATTTTGGGCGAGGTTAATGTAACGCATCAATCTGCAATGTCGTTTTCCCCTCTCTCTCTGGGGATGGGTTCGGTATCTTTTTCTCGATTTGCCCTCAAGAAGAATCTGCCGCCGGAGGCCTTGCCCTTCTCAGAGCGTCAGAGAACCTTTAAGTCGCCTGTTAACTTACAGAAGAATCTGCCGCCGGAGGCCATGGAACGCGCCGCGCATGAATCAGGAAGCCTATGGATTCCAAGACCCAACTCGCTTGTCTCCGGCCTCCCTAAGGCAGCCCGTGGGCTTTATCAGGCGGATAGTAACCTCATCAGTCATGACACCATCTAAAAATGTGGCTGATTCAGTGACAATGGTCGGACGTGGACTTTTCAGTGAGTGTTGCCACAAGAAATGACACTTGAAGTAGACCTGCCAAAAGAAATCAGAGCAAAGAAACGAAGACAAATCGATCGGAGAGCAAAGTCAAAGGCAGGCAGGCCAGGAAGAACAAGAGAACAGAGTATATCGATCAGAAATCAAAGTCAACTTCAAAGTAATCAAATCCGTATACTAATGCAGCTCACCATTTTTTTATGTACATACCTGATACAGTAGTGACCTGCTACCAGTGAGTGTGGATGAAAGACCGGAAAGAGACGAAAAATGGAGGTATCTTGTCACATCATAGTTCTTGCAGCAACAAGGATTTGCCATGCATCAGTTCCGATACACCTTCTTGCTGGGAACTCCTTTTTTTGCTCGTCTCGATAGAATCTTTCATGACTTTATCGTTGTTGTTTCAGAGCGGCGCAGAGAAGGAGAGAGAGAGAGAGAGAGAGAGAGAGAGAGAGAGAGAGAGAGAGAGAGAGAGAGGTTAGCTGGTTTTGTCCCTGCTGGGGGAGTGAGGTAGAGACCTTTGCAGGACCAAGCTGAGGCAAGGAAAATGTCAAATTACTGGAAGTAGTAGAGTAGAGCAGATGCAGAGCCGAAGCCCGTCTCTCCACAATCTGCAGCCTGTAAAAGATGACTAGCTTTCTCTCAGGTGTTGACCGAAACAGGCCAAGGATGTGGACTCCTCGGTAAGGTGAAGCCATCGGTTTCCCCACTGTTTCCACCACTGGTGCTTGTTCTGACAACGAGTGGCATCAAGGAGCACAGACCTGAGCTCCGAATCGAGCCGAATCATACAGCAAAACCTTCAAGATCTTAGCTTTCAAACATTGGAAGGTTTCATAAACGTTCTCTTTGTGTTCTTGTTCTTGATTCTCAACTTTGACGGTGTTGCCACTGCAGAGAGCCTCACGAACGCCTGCAGCTGCATCCTTCGTACAGGGATCCATGTGCAGTGGTTGGTGTCTCCACCTCGGTGGTCCTGCCTCGTACGTTTCTGGTTGAACACACTCGCTCTATCAAGCAGTGGCGATGTACTCTTTCGCTGTAATTGGTGTACTTTCTGCCGTAATTTCATCGTGCTTTACGGTCTCGTTAAGTACCAATAAGTACGTGAAGTGCCACTTCAAAAGGTTTTGAGGTGCATTGCTGTCTCTGCTGTGTTGTTTTCTGAACTGAAGTTTTATTTAGCAGTTCGATTAGCATTGACAGTCCTACTAAATTTTGATTAGATTATAACAAATTTATAGGATGCATCTAACACGTTCGACATGCCGATTGCTTTGACTATGCGGCTCGATTGATTAGACAACCATGATCAACCATTAACATGAATGATTTGGGAGCATATAAAGTATGGCAGTCTAACTCTCTCAAAAGATGGTAGAGATCCCCCGTGCTCTATAGATGATGATGACGATGTTTGAGACCTTCGAATAATGACAGTCTGCATCTCCCTTAGTTACTGGTCTCCCAGGCGAAGACGACGACGACGATGATGATGAAGGTTGCGTTGGGTGTCGATGTCACATCACCTGATGCATGGTTTAAGCCTCGGGTGGAGTATGATGGCACGTCGTACCAACAAAACATTGTTTTCCGACCACTCCATTATCCTCGGAAGCAATGGGCATATTAACTCTGCTGCTTAGTCAATTTACACTTGTCTCAGAATCCATTAAGAGATGATTGACTCAAAAATCTTAATTATCGTCGGCAGTGGTGACGGAGATTATTTTGGTGGTGGGTTGTGATTAGGACCACGGTATGGTATGATAAGCTTAGCAGGCAAAATGACAAGAACAGCTTCGAGGCAACAGCAAGCAGATCCATTGTAATGTACGGCCAAGATCCTCCGATGCCCCACCCGACGCCGGTGATCACCCACCCTCCCTCCCTCCCTCCCCCACCTACGTACTTGGCCATGCAATCAATGGATCCCAATAAAATCTGTCCGCTTCTATGCCGATCCGTTGATCATAGCCAACCCATCCATCCACACCGTTCGCTAAAACTCGTCTCTCTCCTTCTCACATCCTCATGTGGGAATTACTGCGAATTTTTTTTTGTTTTTTGGGTGTGTTCATGGTGCTTACATCGAAAACAACATCTTTAGAAGAAGGAGCCATGCCAACAGCAAACAAACAAAGAAAGAAACAGTGATCGAACTCAGGTGAACGCACATCGATCTCTGCATGTAAAGACAGATCCAGGTTGTGCTCGTGATTGATCTGCCAGTGCGTAAGTATGGTTGCACTGTCAACGCCGACTCCAACAGCGAAGGGAAGGGAGGGTGTGGCTCCCCCACCCAATAGAGCTAGCGCGACGTCCCGAGACTCTCACATGATCGATCCACTGAATCCCTCTCGCCGCTTGTCCGTTTGTGCAGGATTCGAATGGAACACTCCATCTACATGGTGACATTTTGGTGGGGTCTTCCTCTCCTCTCTTTATTAGGTCCCGGTACAAGCATTCATCAGTCGCCGCTGCCGCCACCAGTTGGCCTCTTCATCCGTCCACTAGATTTGCCTATTGAATCCAATGCGTCAAGACTGTAGCCAAGTCAAATCCAATAATATTATTGTGTATATTAGATAAATATTTTTGTTATTAAAAGAGAGAGGGGGAAATAAAACAAAATTCCTTTCTTGGATTCCAGGCTGTCAAATTCCGGTCAACCGTACGCAGTCAACTGGCCCTCGAAGCATTTGCTGTCGCCGGCGGGATCCGAGTGCCGTCCGAACATGAACCCCACCAAGCCGCTTCCCCCTCTCCCCCCAAACAGCGACGGCCAGAATGCTCCTATCGTCTCTCGACAACCGACCTTCCGTGCCTTATTCGGCAGCACTCGACTGGGAAGCCCGCTGTCTCGTGCCGGGATGTCGCCCTCCGAGGCGTGAAGGAAAAGGGTGACGTGGCGAGATCAAGCGCACGCAGCAGGGGCTTTCCGCGGACGGCGAGCCGTTCGATGCTTCGAAAACACAATAATGACGGATGATGCAGGCGTGGGGTGGCCACCCGCAGGTGGTGTCGCCATCCCCAGCCCTCCCCCTCTGCGTATTAAGTTCTCCTTTTCTCGGCATTGTAGTTAGGAAGGTGTCATTATTGACCCCAACAAGACACTCGGCTGCTGGTAATGGTTTGGTGGCGAGAAGAGAAGTCACAGTCGGCACATATCTCGACACGCTGCTGCTGGAGCACGAGAGGTTCCCCAGATAAGAGAGAATACAGGAACAGTGAGGTTCACGGTGAGAGAGGCGGAAAGAGACGTGGAGTTTTTGATGGCAGCAATCCTGTCGGGAACTTTCAATCCCCTGTCGGTAGGTTTGCGGTCCCGACGCGTAAAGTCTTCCAACACCCAACCATTAAAAACCACGCAAATATCGCCTCCTCAATTCGCTTGTCATTATACTTCTCGTTTCTTCGTCTTTTTTGGCCTCGCCCATTGTTTCCCTCTCATGATTGCGTCGAGCTTAACTAAGTCTACTCAGCACAAACAAGGACTTTTCTTGAGCGCTAGCTAGCTATACAAGGAGGAGGAGGAGGAATCTTTGGCTGCTGCTCGCACGCCCGCCGCTGGCACTTCTTCTTCCATCTTCGTTCGATGACACCGCCGTTGGAGCACGACTACCTTGGCCTGCCGGAGAGCCCCGGCGAGCTCTCGGGCAACCTCAAGGACACGGAGCTCCGGCTTGGGCTCCCGGGCTCGGAGTCGCCCGAGAGAGTCGATGGAGGGGGCGCCGGGCTGACGCTGGGGCTTCCCAAGAACTTCGTCTCCGGCGCCAAGAGGGGGTTCTCGGACGCCATCGACGGGCCCGACGCGTGGGGGCTTCCCGGGGTGAAGGGGTCTGAGGAAGAACAGGGGAAGGGCGGGGAGAAGGCCAATGGGAAGCTTCTGGGGCCGCCCAGCGTGGGGAAGGATGATGGTGGAGCGGCAAAGGTGGCGCCTTCGCCCAAGTAAGCCCGTTTTCGCTTTTTGGTAGCTGTCTTGGTAGATCATGGTGAACCAAATGCGCATGTTTTGCAGTTCTTCTTGTTCTCTTTTGGGGCATTTGTGGCCGAGATGTTGCTGGTGAAGTTTGATAAGCCAAAGTTTGAATCTTTATCTATTCAACTAAGATTAGTTATTCCTAATTGTTTGGATCCAGTAAATAAAGGCTTGCTATCGACTACTGCTATCTTTTTACATGTTGCAGCTTTGTTTGTCAATTTGGGTATGTGAATGCTGGTGTAGAACATAAATGGATGACTTGGATGCATTCACAAGTACACAATCCTTAATGCTTCCCACGCAGAATTGACAACATAAAAGACATCTCTTGCTCAGCCTTAGACTAGCAATTTCGGTGGTCTTGGTTTAGAACTATCCAAATAAGTTGGAACTATTACACTGTTTTATGGTGCTTAAATCGAGATAGAACAGCTTCAGCTGTGAAGTTGTATCACACAATATGTCCTTTAATTCATTACATCTATTTCCACTGTCCATTATGTTCTGTTTTGATGTACAAAAAGTGTGTTGCCACTCATATAGTCATACGTCCGAGTGCTATGCCATGGAGTATGGTTAGAAAGTGCTCAGGCTTATTTCTTATGTAACATAGTACCTCGACTCCTTCAGTTGTGCTTATTTGTTGTTCCACTGTATTTTTAGTGCATCAAAATCTGGCGCATTGTATGCTTTGATCTTCTTTTTTCCCAAGAAATTTCATGCTTACTAATCATCCTAGAATTATTTTTCCTCTTGTTTCTTCTGCTAGATGAATACTTTGTTTCCCCTTTTACCTTTGAAAAAAAAAAATTTCTTATATAGCTGTGTTATTGCCCGGCGAACTCTAGGCATTGATAACTCATGCCGCCCCATTTTTCGGCGTTGTGCAACCGTTGCTTGCCATTGTCTTGTCTGATGAGCTTCATGCTTTGATCAATGTCCTGGTCTCCCTCTTTCTTCGGGATTGTCTAAGCATAATATGTGTCACAGGGCACAAGTTGTTGGTTGGCCACCTATCCGGAGTTACAGAAAGAATACAATGGCCGCAAACCCATCCAAGAACATGGAGGATGCCAAAGGGAAACAAGGGTTGGAATGCCTCTATATCAAGGTCAGCATGGATGGAGCTCCATACCTTAGAAAAGTCGACCTCAAAACGTACTCCAACTATAAGGAGCTCTCGCTGGCTCTTGAGAAGATGTTTACTTGCTTTACCATCGGTAAGATCTTTTGGTTTATGATGCACACAGACTTCACTTTTTCATCTTTGTGCTTTTCTTGGGAAAAAAAGCCTCTCATTGCTTGCTATGTATCAGAATAGGATTCTTTAGCTTTAGTGATATTGACAGCATTTAACTTTAGTGATACAAGTCTTTTTATTAGTTTCTAACATCACAAAGAAGCTAAAGAATAGGATTCTTTAGCTTCTTTGTGATGTTAGAAACTAATAAAAAGACTTGTATCGAGTGATTCAACCGTGCGCTTTATTTTTTGTTCTTAAATCACTGCACATGACCAAAAGATTTTTCATATTTTTTGTATTTGTGGTTTTCAGGTCAGTGTGGTTCATATGGAATGACTGGCAGAGAGATACTGACCGAGGGTAGAGTCATGGATCTTCTTCAAGGATCTGAGTATGTTCTTACCTATGAGGACAAAGATGGTGATTGGATGCTTGTCGGCGATGTTCCCTGGGAGTAAGTAAAATGCTAAGCAGACTTATAAACTAATCTAGTTGTCATAAAGGAAAATTACCTCAAATGTGATTATGTCCTCCTTTTCAATTTCTTTCTTGGCGATAGTGTCTTAGAAAGTTAACATCCGCGGACCAAAACATTAGCCCTCATAGGATCTTACAGTTGCAATAGTTCAACTTGTGAAACCAACGATGGCGAAGTGGAAGTAAGTGTTATGCTTTCATACGACAGATTCATTATATGACAGATCCAATATATGGTTTGGATCATGTCGCGTTGACTCACCTCTTCCTTCTTCTACTATTTATCAAGCTGTTCTAGTTCAGTTTCTACCAATGATCATTAATGGAGACCTTGTTTTCTTATTTGACTACTGATTGTATGTGTTTGCCATCGCAGAATGTTTACTGATTCTTGTAGGAGGCTGAGGATTATGAAGGGTTCAGATGCAATTGGAATTGGTATGTGTGGATACCATTTTATTCTCTTGCAAATTTTCCTGCTATTAAGTTCTTCATAAACAAATTGTTGATGAATCAACTCTTAGTGCTATCTTTTTCTCTTTATTGTCACAATTTCCTGATCGGCACTGAGTTTCTTTTAAAGGCTTCCAAATATATGATCACTATAGTTTTCTTTTTTGACATAAAGGGACGTCTTTAAGCAAATGACCGATGTAGGCTAGTATACCTACCGTTAACGTCGAGTCTGTTGTCCTCACCTTACATGATACTTACACAAATCCTTGTCACACCAGTTGTGTTTGATGGTGTGTGTAATATTGTTGCAGCCCCAAGGGCCATGGAGAAGTCCAAGAGCCGGAATTAGCAACCGTTTCAGCCTCCTTCGGTTGGGTGCATGCAGACCAAATGGCTGCTAGTGGCCTGGAAGAGAACATGAAAGCTACATGTTATTATCGTTCTCTCGCTTTTACTGTGGTTTGTCATAGTGTAGTTTCACTTGTAGTTGACTTGATATTATCTGAGAGCCCTGCTGTTGGTAGATACTGTTGGTCTGTCGTCTGTCATCGAAGTTTTAGATGTGTGCTTGTCATTTTTCTTTAAACGTCTATGGATTGAGCTCTCTGTTTTATGTGTCGACGATGGCGTTCGAATCATATTGAAAAGCCTCAAATGCAATTGTCATTTTTCTTTAAACGTCTATGGATTGAGCTCTGTTTTATGTGTCGACGGTGGCGTTCGAATTATATTGAAAAGCCTCGAATGCAAATTTCCAGCTCTATGGTCTCTGTGTATCTGGTCGATCCGATGAATGCTCAAACTTCTTGCAATTTTAATTTTAATTGAGTTATTTCCTGAAAAAGTCCTTTTTATGTACTTTTATTTTTCACTTTTTTATCTGGTGGCCCCTTTTTTAAATATAAATAATGTCCTTCGTCGTCATCTACCCACCCTTCGCCCGATCGTGAGGTCCTCTCACCTTTTGTCACATCGATCGTCAAGCCCTCCCCAATGCATCGTCTTTCCCTCGCCTTCTTGGAAGGAGGTCATGAGGATTGAGGGCAAGGAGGTGGTGTTTACACACCTCTCACCTAATTTGCCTCTGCCTCTCCTGAGAGAGAGCCGGTTTAAGTAGGATTAAATCGTGTAAATGGTAAGATTCTTCGTCAGACTTGGATGAGAAGGTGGATCCTATATTTGTTCTACTATTTCCCATATAAAATATATATACAAAGAAAAAAAAAAGCAACCTAACCAATGAGAAGGTGGATCCTATATTTGTTCTACTATTTCCCATATAAAATATATTATACAAAGAAAAAAAAAGCAACCTAACCAAGGAGCAACAATTACCTTCCCGAGCACAATTCTATATACTCCAACCGGCACACTCCAGTGCAAATGCATCTAACACAACGAGCAAAGATATATGTACACATTGTAAAGTTTTACAAGCGACAACTGCAAACCGAGTCACAATAGAAGAAACAGGTTAAAAGTCCCAAGCGCAGCACAGCGCAGCACATTGAAACGACACCGACATTTGCACATACGATCTAAGATGAGGCAGATATTTGAACGTATACCATTTGGGTATATCCATTGAACACTGAAGTTTCAAGTCTTGCCAGGCCGAGCCTTTGGAATAAGCCAAACCTTCCATCTTCGATTATTGGATCAGAAGCACGGGCAGGGTCATATCTGGTTTGGTGAGTGAGCGAGGGACCACCAACTGGTGGGAGCTCCCAGTACACATCCAAGGCTGATTCCACAAACCTGCTGTTTTGAAAATGTTCGTCATGGGAGATTGCCTTGTTGCTATGGTTAAAATCATCTCTCATATAACCCCGAACACCCCACCATTCTTCACCACCGCCACATAGTTCATCTCTGTCCACAGCCTTCTCCCAGAACTTCTTCCTTTTCATCCTTATTCGTTCTTCGTCACTGTCTTTGAAACAGCTATGTCCACCTCCTACATCAAACAAAGCGGAATATTGGCAAAAGTTGAAACTTTTCCGAGCTACTCTTATCACAGTACAAATACAAGAAGGAGAATGCATTCAGTATCCATAAATTAAAGACAAAACAGAGTTAACAGTTGAAACTTGAGTGCAAACCATCCCACATGTCGATCTTACAGTGCAGATTGACGGTAGAGAATATGGATGCATGGCAAGTTAGATATACCTATCACTAAGATGTACAAAATCTACTTGAGTTTCCAGTGTCAAGTTTCATGATTCTGAAGATCAATATATAATCACAGAGAATGAAAAATTACTTTTGAAATGTCGTTTCATCAACCTAGTTAAAACTAAAGATGAGAAGACAATAATCCAAGGCACTAAATAACGCAACACTTGGTTCTTCTACAAAGAGAATCAAGGGGAAAAAAATAACGATTAAAACTTAAAGAAAGAGCATGGTTCTGTCCTAAAGCAAAACAAAATAATGACAGGTAGATACTTAGCTAATAACTTGGATAAGTTCATAACAAGGTAGAAACTTATCCAAGCTGACGATGAGTTGGATGCATCACAGGGAGCAAGAATCTAGGTAACATTGATCATAAAAAAAAATACATGTATAGCAGCATGCAAGAATGCACATAAACAGGAATCACAGGATCAGGGATGTGAGCACTCTCACCTCTAATGTAGTCCTGATCACATATCTGTCTTAGTGAGTAATGGTCTCCGGTTCCAGTGTCATAGTTATCCTCAAATATAAGATGCTGGAAACCAGCTTTTAAAGCCTGTTTCAATCTGTCCAAGCAATAACGAGAGCATCAATTAGATCTTTAATATCAGCTGTCAAAGAATAGAAGTTTGTCGATGCATCTCATACTCTTCTAAATCATCAATATTTCATGTTGATGAAGATTACCGGAAAGACTACAGTAAATGACAATAAAGAAGGTATAAATTCCTAAAATAAACAGAAATGTTAAAAGCACCATAAAAGAAAGTAAACATATAGAAAGAGTAGTGTTCATGAATATATCCAGAGATGGATGAGCCCTTCAAAGTTAATCGAGAAGTATAGGGAGATTCTCTTACCTTTTCAGTTCATTCTGGTGATCATCAAAGAATACAAGAACCCTACTAAGATCAGAAATCCCATGTTTCTTCATCACGCTCGCCCAATCAACGCTGCCAAAATCCACAAAATCCTTCCCAGCAAAGTAGGTGCAGTTCCCATCAACATAGGCTGGCCCCTTCTTCAAGTACTTCTCCGGGTGCCGGGGCGACAAAGATATTATCCGCGTCTCCGGCATGGCCTGCCGCAGGACCCATGTAGAGTGGCCCTTAAAGGCGCCACTTTCTATCATCAAATCTGGCTTAAGCCATCGCGCCATGAACCACAGACCGAAGCTGTGGTCGAACCCCATGCCGTACATGTTGTTCTTGATCGGACGAGTCTCATAGATCGGCACGAACTCTTCCAAGCCTTTGAGCAAGTCCTTCCGAGTCCACTCTACTGCTTTCCCTTGTTTCGATCTGCCTTTTGCCAACAAACAAGAATTAAAAGACAATGCCATCGACCATCACATCACATGTAACGTAGTCCTTTCAATTCTACCAAGAAACTAGATCTAAAGAATGAAATCGCGGACGAGAGTACTCGTAACCATCTACATCCATTCAGAATCAAGATAAGAGTAACACCAATCTTGCAAGAAAAGCAGATCGCCGCGATCCCATACAATTAAAGAACCAAGAAACCTTCACATATCTTGGAAAACCCTACCCCCACTCTTCGGACTCCGAGCAGTCAAAGATCTTATCAGATTTGTTTATATCAGAAGCGACCATCAAGAAACCAAACCCTCCCATGTCCCAAAGAACAACTGCGTGGGAAAAAGATCGAGAGGGCTTACACCAGGGCACGCCGAGGGATCCGAAATCGGAGGCGAGGCCGTCGAGGGTGGCCCCGAAGAGTGCGGTGCGGGCAAGGGAATCGTACGGCGAGACGCAGACGACGGGGCGCGAGATGAGAAAGGAGGCGGCGGCAGCGAGGAGTATGAGGAGGAAGATCAAGACGGCGGCGCACTGGCCGGAGATGGCGGCACTCGCGTGCTTGGAGACCCTGGTGGCGAAGGGGGTGGTGTTCTTCCTCGTCTTCGACTCGTCGCCGCCCTCCTCGACCTCCTCGGGGTCGGGAGGGGACCGCCGAGACGACAGCACGCTCTCTTGCATTCCCCCTCTCCCGCTTTCCCAAACTCTTTCTTCGGGCACGACGCACACGGCGCAGATTCTTCACTTCCCTACTATGCTGCGCTCCGTGAGTGAAGAACATAGCAGTTAACGATACAAGTTTGTGGGCTTTAATGGGCTGGACTTGATTTATAGAATATATTTGGGCTTAAATAGGCCAACATTGGCCGAATCAAGTTTTTCTTTATTTTGGATGAATTAAAGCCCTCAGTTTGAAATCCTATATTCCTAAAACGTCTAATTTTATTTTATTTTATTTTATAAAGTATTTTTAGATTAACAGAGACATTTATATAAAAATACTTTTTAAGCATAATAAATACATTATAACCAAGGAACAATAATTCATTTTCTAATACAAACTAATTATCGCCCTTGGTAGGATTTTAAATCAGTATTAATTATTTAGAAAAAAGAACATATAAATTTTTTTTGACTTCTATGTCAATCATAGTATTTTTAATATAATTACAGTATTTTTAGTATATTCACAAAATTATAAGTCTATATAATACAACTAGAATGATTAATCCTTTTATTCAATAAATTAAAAATATATATTATTAGATTATCAAAACACTTCTGAAACAATAAAGCCAATTTAGATGCCCACTCCACTCTTAACAAAATAGTTATTTTCTCTCCCGTAATCACTTTATTTTGTTTCTTGCAAATAATAAGAGAACTTGGTAATAGAATAAGTCATAACCTTATAGATGAATCCAATAAAAAAAGATAAGAGATTATTTTCAAATAGCCAATAGGTACTTTTAGGACTAAAAGTAAGAGAAAACTATTAGGATCAAAGCACTAAGAGGGGGGTAAATTAGTACAGCGAAAAATTTTCGTCGGTTTAAAAAGACTTCGTATGAAAATCGTTTCGAAAATATCTTTAACTTGAGAGCAAATAAAAGTATAGTTGATGTAAAGCAACGTAGGCAGTTTACGGTTAAGATAAAGAGCAGAATGTAAATACAAATCGAGATTTAGAGTGGTTCGGTCAATCTTGACCTACATCAATTTTTGGCTTCCTCCTCCAACGAGGTCACCGACGTCTACTAGAGGCCTTCCTTCAATAGGCGAAGGTCAACCACTATTTTACAGCTTTTCTCCATTTTACGGGCTTAGAAGACAACCCTTACAGATTTTCACTCCTCTCTTGAATAATCAACACTTAAAAAGAAAGAGGAAGAAGAACTTCTAACCTTTTACAACACTTTTAAGCTCTTAAATACTAAGAATAAAAGCAAGCTTTCGGTGCCCTTTCATGTAGGAAAGGGTGAGGTTTATATAGGCCCTAATCATTTTGAATTTGGAGCTCAAAAATGTCATCTCCCGGAATTCCGAGATCCTGGCGGTACCACCGTCATAACTGGGCGGTGCTACCGCCTGTCAACTGTCACTGAGCGGTACTACCACTCAGTCTGGGTAGTACTACCGCCTGACTTCGCTCGGAGACCGAGCTCAGGCGGTACCACCACTGGCAGTAATAACTGTCGGTGGTACCACCTCCTGACAGGGGCGGTTCAACCGCCCAAAACTCTTGGGAGACTGAGTCTCCTGGGCGGTGCCACCATCGGCCAAGAATTCTAGGTTCGAATGGGGTAATCCATTCGGCCCAATTTGGGTATGTTAAGGGCCCAGTTCGCCCCATATTAAGTTAATGGGATCACCTCCCAATCTTAATTTATTCTTCATGCTAACTACGACAATAAAGACATAATACTGCAAATCGTGTTCTGGTACATCAATCACTTCTTCCGGCGAACCCTCGGCGATGCTCTAGCGGATTCCCGGTAAACTCCTGGACTTGCGACGATCCTCTTAGCGAGTTCCGACGAGCTTCTTTGGCAAGTTCCTAGACTTCTCGGATTGTTCCAGTAGAACCTCCGACGAACCCTCAAACCCCCAACGTGATCTTGGTCTTGACTCCGGCTCAACATCTACTGCATGTCTTACTGTCATCGTAGTTAATCCTGCACACTTATCTCAACATATAGATTAGATAAATAAATGACAATTGATTTCATCATCAAAATTCGAGATTCAACAAAAACACTGATGGAAAAATAATTAAAAGAGCATCTCTTAAAAAATATTTATATATAATTAAAAGAACTCTCTTTGAATAAAATAAAAAAATTATATATATATATATATATATATATAATTTCAAACCCCTAACATAGACAACAAGGTGATGTCGAAGCATATAAATTGTACAACCTCGAAGAAAGTCATTCCTCGATGCTGTACAGTTGTTGAGCTGTTTACAATACCTAACATACCGTACTAATCTGTTTGCTCGGACTACAAATATATATGTATATATATGTCGGTGCATTATTATGTAATCGGGTCTTTGAGATTTGAGATCGTCAAAATGTCCTTCTCGTGACTCCTACTATTACCATCGAACATTATAATATCTTTGTAGTCGTTTGCATCGCATGCAACATAATATTATGATGATCTTAATCTCTCCAACTTCACCGCATCTTCCATTGCTTCGACCTAAAACGAAGAAGGCATGCAATGCACCGAGATCGATGGAGACATCGTCGTACGTCGTGATGCACGCAATCACATCCATCACAAGCAATCACGCACCCCCCCCCCTAAACTTAGTACTCGCCGAGTACGTAGTTAATTGAAAATTGACATTAATTAATGGGTCGTCAACGACTTGGAATTCAATCGCGATCGATCTTAATGAGCTATCAAATTGGGTCTACATAATGGAGCATGCCAACCACATTCGCATTTTGATATGTTTGTCGAGGCTTGTCTTCTTGTGGAGGAATCCACTCCCAAATTGCGTGTGTGTTTTGGACGCCTTTGAACGGTCCACATCTCTATATCGGCATCACATCACACATGAAATTATATAGGACTTGGAAGATCTCAAGATGGACTTCTTGATACTTACTTATATATTGACCCAACGTTTATCTTAAGATCCTAAAAGCATACAAAATGCCCATCCATAAACTCGGACCTATGATTTGTACAATAATATATTTAATCTTACGAGTGATTATTATTAGGTGAATATAATGGAATAAGTAAGAAGGAATTAGGTGTTGTTTGAGACGAGGAATGCTGGTGGATCATCCGATTCGATCGGCATCATGTGAGAGCATAATCTTCATTCGGTGCTCAATGTCTCGTCTTTCCAACGCACCGAGATTTGATCCTCTTTAAAATTAGCCACTCATCACCTCGTGTCATATACAACATATAATAATAATGCATGTTGCTCTATTTCAATCGGCATCGCCATGAGGTCAAAGGTCAAGCCGACCACTTTGTATTTGTTTTCTTATGGAAAAATGCAAATTAAATTCGTATAACACACGTTATATGAACATCGACAATGTAAATTAAATTCATATAATACACGTTACGAAAATGGTGAATCGTAGCTGTATTCTACCTCTCTGGCTTAATACTTGTATTGGTGTTATGATCACAAATCGAGAGCCATGTTTTCCTCACCACATTTTTGTCTTACTATCAAATAATTCTAGTTTTTATCAACTAGATTAGCTTACCTTCTTGTTAATAATTTTGTTTTAATATATAATAATCAAGAAGTTTAATCACAAAGAAACCATGACATGTAATTCTAGTCTCAATTAACTCGGTATTTTATGCTTCCATTATGTAATGATCATCCTCTCGGTATTGTACGAATGCATAATACAAGCAACTTATGATCATCTCCTCATAGTAATAGGCTTTAGAAAGACCCGATGAACACCCTATTCTTTATTATGGTAACCCATTGTGATGGTACGATAATAATCGATTTGATAGAATCCAATTTAGCAAATTGAGAATCTAACTTTATGATTTATTACGTGGAGAATCCCATGGCAAAGTTGATGTGAGGAGAGAGAAGTCTTCGATTTAAAAAACTAATTTTTGATTGTTCAAGTTAGTACTACTCCTCTAACACTCTCTCAAGTCATATTGAATATTCGTACACTTTATTTCATCGTCGATTATTCAAGAAGAATAAAACGATAAGATTACTATCGAAAATCTTAGTATTGAGGAAGAAAGATTTGTATACAAGTGATATATCAGAGATCCAATTATCTTGAAAAGTATTAATGATTAAACTATTACCTATAAATTTAGAAAATCCATGATGAAAGTACTGAAAGGGCAACTAGAAAAAGACATCAACTCCAACTACATTTGGGTCCTCCTCACATGTTCGATAGGCATAGATAGGTTGTATAGAATATAATATAAGCATTTAGTATGTTGTTTAGTATTAGCAATAATTTAGTATGCTATTTAGTATTAGATGTCACCCAAGTGTGACTTCTTAGAGGAAGGTGCTACACACACAATAACATGGTCTATATCATCCATCATAATGTTGGACCCAACCTTAATCGTGAATAAGAGGTAATGCCCATTCATATATATTATATACTTTTAATATGTCTCGAAATTGAGTTAAATACGCTATGTAGTATTGGATGAAAAAATAATACTTAAAATTTTTGATAAATACGAAACTCATGGGAAATTATTACTTTTGGATGAGGTTTTACTTTTAAGACTTACAAAATAGATAATTTCTCGAGAATCTTCATGCTCGTGTGCTCGATAAATAATAATTTATAAAAATTAAGTATATTTAATATTTTATCTCCCATTCTTTCTTACTTTCATTATCATTAAGAGAATCGTACCTAACACATCATATATAAATAATTAAAAAATTGTAAAATTAAGTATACTCATCATTGAAGGAAGCTCCTATGAAACACATTTACTAAAATTAGTGAATTGCTCATGAACACAAAATCATCGAAACTTTCCTATAATATCCAAATCAAAGTATTCGCTTTCCATTCATGCGACCTCTTAGATTCGATCTAAGAAAATCCAATCCTCCATAAGATTTTTCTTTTACAGTAAAGGTTTATCTTATCAAACATCCGTATCTAACGGACCTCATCACACATGCATTAATTAGATTTGTATACCATAAACCAAATCCATATACGGATTTAAGGATGCCAACGACGAACACCAAAGTATACCTTACGATAGCAATTATTACTACAACATTCCGTGTCTTCTTTTAATACAAATTTAATCTAAGTTTTCATTGGTTAAATGAGAAATATCTATTGAGGATGGATTTAAGGGAAAGAGAGAACTATTAAGACGAGATGGTGGCAAGATATCATCTAATTTAAAATTTATTATATGCATTCTCGGAGAATGATTTATCCCAAAAATTACTTAATATGACAAGATGTTATATATGTGTTATAGTATTTTAGTGAGTATCTACGTAAATATAGGAAGGAGATCCATTGCACCTTTTATTAGACACATCATTTGGTAAATCTATATTTTCTGTTGGAGAGAATCTAAGTTTATAATTTGGGTGAGACAATAGGCTTTTGACATATCTATGAGTGTAGAATATATTTTCGGTGATTGGGTTTGGATACGACTATTGGTTAGGTGATCCAAGAGACTATGGATCGAGAATAAAATAGTCGCGGGGACACACAAGTAATGCACGGCAAAGCAAATAAGATCGCCCCAAATCCACATAAATATGAGCTTTCGACTCTTTGCTATTCTTCTTCCTCCTCCTGTCTTCTCTTCTTGTCGATAGAGGCGTGCTTTGTTTTAGGTTTGAAGAGTGGGGGGGGAGGGGGAGGGGATGGAGAGCAAGTCCTTGAGTTTGGGATTGGCAAGTGGAAGGTGTGGTTCCTCCAAGAGGGGCAGAAGGAGCAACTCGGAGAAGGCAAAGCGACCCCAAAGAGGACTTGGGGTGGCTCAACTGGAGAAGATCAGATTGCAAGGTCAACTGAACGAACATGTTTCGATCCACAAAAATCTCTGCATCGTAATCTCGATATAGTCTTTTGTACTTTTCTTCAAGCATCTCTATTCACCTCTTTGGGTCTCTCGTTAAACTATTATATCTTGATTCGGAGTAACAATCTATGTGTTTTCAGAATAAATTAAGAAAAAGAGTTAGATTTAGTAAATAAAAAATAAGAACAATTTATAGATTCATCGTATGTATGTTTTTATCTTTGGATGGTGTTTTGTTTATAATCATTTATAGATTGCACTAGTAATTTCTATTATCATGATTGTAGGACGAATACGACGATGATGGAAAAAGAAATATTATCGATTGCGACGAACATTGGTTCGATACAATCTGGTATGTGATCTATTTTGATCATATTTTTTCTATTTTTTTCAGTGATTTTACTCTAAGTCTCATCCGATAGGAAATCACGATCGAATGTACCTCGCGTGACGTTACCTCTGATCGAACAATTGCTCGAGCAGTCCATTAAGGTAGTCTTGATTTCTTCTACTATTCATTATATTCTAAAATCTTTTCTAATGAAAGATTTATTTATCATACAGGACTACTCGACGCAAAAGAAGCATTCGATCATCGACGAGTATGATCCAAATGAGGCCGTAGAAGAACTAGATTTGGAGCTTAAACTCTCACTCTAAATGCTTGCAAGACTTTTTTTTGGACTTCTTCGTATTCCTTCCTGTCAAAGTTGTCTTGTTCGGCTTACCGAAAATATTTCCAACAAAAATGGCTTATTTGCACCACAAATATGAATGTGTATTAGTCTCACAGAACGAGTGATGTTGTGGAGAGCACAGATGCAACGTTGAGTGCCGTAAGTAGGCACGATATCTGTGAAGTGGAGGAAGCTTTCTCTGACTCGGTTAAGCTGCAGACAAAGAAGGTGCAGTCAATCATTTGCTCGTTCTTTTAAGTTACCTTATCGAGTGAGGAGAGTAAGTGAGAGGTCAATTTAAGAACAGAAGAGCCTCGTGATACACTTGTAGGGTTTTAGGTTGTGTGCAGATAATTCACGCACAGTTCGTCTTGTTTGAGTCGTGTCATTGGTAGGACAGACGACTGGTTAACGTATATCTTTAACGTCGATCACTTACTTGATCATTGTTTCATGTTAAGATTAGCTCTCGTCGTGTTATCAACACTCTCTCTCTCTTTCCTTCACGCCGAGAAGAACACACGCAAAAAGAGGAGTCTTTTCTTAGATACTATAGATTAGATTATTCAGGAGATCTTTAGGAGGTTTTTCTTAGATACTTTAGATGAATTCTGGAGGAAGGATTAGTGCAGGTTGCTATTTTAAGATCTTTATGAGTTCCTATTTTGTGAAAGAGTTTGACGTCGGCCATCCTATAGCTTTTATGCGATCTCGAAGTGTACTTAGAATAAAAGACTAAGTAACTATTTAGTAGATTACATCGATACTTTCATATATTAAGTAGGAGTCTTTTTTTTTTTTTCTTTTCTCTCAGGGGATCTTAATTATCAATGGTTAGCATCATCAAATTAAATGCGAATAATTCGTCCTCTTTTCTTTGAAAAAAGGGGTGCATACATGTTTCAAACAAAATTTATCTTTTTTCATATTACTTACTATATCTAGAGTCGATAATTTTCTACGAGAAACTATTGAATTCGATCGTTTGCTAGCATTACTCAATAGTTATCTATCTCTATCTTGTACATATATTCAAATTTCTAGATTTCGTCGTGTAATTCTAAATGGTTACTTTTAATTAAGTAAAATCAATAGTTCAAATCGCACTCAAAGTAGAGCATTTCCCATTCAAGTAAGAAAAAAATCTCAGTGAATTTAAGATTTATTACTATAAATAATCCATGAGTTTTTTTTCTAGTGAATCTTTAGAGAAACGGTGAGGTGAGAAAAAATTTTCAATATATATATGAGAGAGAGAGAGAGCCTAAGGAGAATTCATGTTTGAGCTGATTAACTCAATGAGGATGATGAAAATTTTAGTTTTCTTGTAAGAATGTCGGACC
This sequence comes from Musa itinerans, assembly GCA_001649415.1. NCBI lineage: Eukaryota > Viridiplantae > Streptophyta > Magnoliopsida > Zingiberales > Musaceae > Musa > Musa itinerans. Next base: position 1,087,366 of record LVTN01000009.1, on the reverse strand, counting down.
ATATTAATTTTGTATTGGTTTTCTCGTATATTACTTATTTATCGATCTTTTGATTTCTCTTCCTTTCTTCTATACTAAGCTTACTAAAGGAGAACAACATTAATAAGCTCTATCATTTCCTTTGGTTTAGTCAATCAGCTCACATAGTACACATGTATCAGATGGATACTGACCATATAGACCAAGAGCTAACCCTGGTTACTTTGTGGAAACATCGTTAATCTTTGATGTTGATAGTACAACCTCTCGATGCACGTTTGTCTAAAGCTTTATCCATCATCTTAAAAGGTGAACTAGATTGGGATACGGACCCCACTCCAATAAGGAAGCTTGATCAAACAACAAAAATCTTCTCCCAACATTTAGTGCGTTGCACACGAGAGATTAAAAGCAACATCATCATGACACATCAGACAACTGGATCATATGGTTTAGCATGATGATGTTAATCGTGATGCCCAAATGTTTCGACCGACTCCCCCTATTCGACTAATTGTTGACTTTGCTAAATGTCAATTGTGTGTTGGGTCAAACCAAAAAAAAAGGGTCCCATCCTTTTCAACAAACTCTCTAAATCTTGGGAAGAATTTACATCCTCAGGACTTGGATCTTTTGATTTGCCAACGTGATTCTTTCCTGTAGATTTCATCAACAAAGTGTTTTTTTTTTGTTTTGAAAAAATAAATAAAACCGAAATGAAGGTGTTAACTTTAGATGCATTTACAATCTTTCCAGTCACAGTTACATGATCCATTATGTAGAATTTAAAGCTTCCTTGGTGCAGAGAAATCCTAATACAAGAACGAACAACTTGTTTTAAGAAGAAAAAAGGTCTTATGCAACAGTATGATAGGCATGTACAGTGAAACTCTTACCTTAGAATGGAACATCAAGCTTCCACTGGTAGAGAAATGGAAAAAGTTATGAAGAAAAGAGAATATATGAACACTTAAAAACACAGGAAAGCCCATAAAAAGTACACTCTTATAAAGCTAAATGGTCGCAAACTTAAGAAATTTCATTCATGGAAGCGTCAGAAATCTCTAAAAGCAAGTTTCGACAACAGATGCAGAGATCGGAATGTTGATAAATCTACTCAGAAGCAACATCGAACAAGAAGATATGTGGTAATACGATCTTAATACATGGGAAACTCGTATCGCCAGGAGTAACAGAACACCGTCTCGATGTTGATAAACCTACTCAAAAGCAACATTGAACAAGAAGATATGTGGAAATACGATCTTAATACATGAGAAACTCATATCGCCAGGAGTAACAGAACATCGTCTCAACTTGCTCTCATGATGTGCTAAGATAAGTTAACTAGGTGATTTGGAAATCAATCATATGAGGTATTTCAAGTGGCACACATGCCCTCCTCCAAAACAGATGTATCATCAACATAAAGAACAAACAATTGACAGCAATTCACGTCGTTTCTGTGATTTAAAGAACAAACAACGTACCTCAACTTACATATTTTCCATCATCTTTTAGCCATATAATTAAATGTCTGTACCTACTGACTAGTGCTGTTTTGCATGTCCCAATTCACATCATCTTGGTGATTTTACTGAACCAACCATCTGAGAACATCCGATAAGCTTCCCTAATCTATATGGACGCAGTTCTCTGAATCGCTGTGATGATCTAAGAACAATGAGAAACTATCAGGCCTTTCCATGACTTAGTCTCTAAAGTTTCTGAACCGGGGACTTGGATTATCCGACCAAACTATTATATCGGATCATGAGAGAAAGTAAACTTCGATCAGAATATAAAGGACACCATAATGATTTGTTTAAGTTGGTCATCCAATGGATATGGCAAGCATGCAACGAATTCGACCTTCCACCAAATTGTTGTCTTGAATGAAACATATTATTGCTTTAGGCTCTGATCCCAACTTACAATTCACTACAAACTTCTTGTACGGTTTTCACTCTGCAGCAATGAAATAGAAAAATGATCTGTAAATCTACAAAATGTGCCAACTTTATCATATTGTGCTACATATGAATGTCTATCACATAGTATGAAACTAAATGAAAGAATCATGTAATAAATGGACAAAAGGAAGATAAACGAAACAAGATATGAATCAGAAATATGTCAGTAGTTCCCCTGCTTTTCAACAAATAATTCAGCTCTATACGAACAAACTATACCTTTAATTCACAGTCACAAGAAATAGTATATAAACTGGAACTGATCGTAGCATTTTGTTCATATGCCAAACTGAGCCACATCAAGCATTCAAGCAAAATCCAAAACCAAGTGAAGAAAACAAAGGCAGGGAGATAAAGGTGTTGCTTTGGACCTCATGGGCCTTCGCTTGGGCTCGTCCTCAGGACCGACGAGTAGTAGTGCGCCTCCAGCTCCTTGAGGCTGGCCGCGGCCTGCTCCCCGACCCTCTCAAGAAGCCGCTCCGAACCCTCCTCCAGCCGGTTGAATTCGGCGATCCGCCGGTCCACGTTCTCGTTCAGCGAGCCGAACCCCGAAAAGATCGCCGTCTGCTTCAGCTCCGACACCAGATTCCTCAACGACTCCGCCGCTTGAACCTGCCATCGAAATCTAACACGATGAAAACAAGAAATCGAACGGGAAGGAGCAGAGAAGAAGGGTTTCCGACCATCCTTGCGGCCCGGATCTCCATCTGGAACGCTTCCTGCGAGTTGCGAACCGGCGGGTCATTGACCTAAAATCAAGAGGACGAAGGGTGAGCGACAGGTCGACAACAGGGGGGGGGGGGGATTACGGAACGAAAGATAGAAACCCTAGAGAGGTTGACGAGCTGGTTAAAGTTGTCGACGATATTGGTCACGTCGGTGTCGGCCCTCTGCAGCAAGGTCTTCTGCTTCTGCGCCGCCGCGGCCGCTGCCGCCGCCGTCGGGCCGCCTCCTCCGCCGCCTCCTCCCGCGGCTTTGTTCATCCTTCTGGGGGGAAGGCTACTTGCGAACCGTCGCCCCAAGCGAAGCTATATCACTATGACGGCCCATCATGGCCCAATCAATTGTCATTCCAATGTAAGGCCTATTAGCCCAATAACTATTGACATAAATATGATATGCACGACAATTGAGGGTCATTAATGCCTCTATAAATCACATATAAAACATTCGTACGATTTCAGTGCAATTCATAATATATTCTGACACAGATCGAGAAACCATAGCGAGAAGTTTTCGATCGCAATTTGCATCTCCATTTCATGTCCTTTACAGCGCTAGATTCGCAACAAGCTCTGCTTCCCTCTGCAGCTCCCTGAGAACCTTCACGACCTCACCCAACACCGCCGCCGGCTCGTCGGACTCTCCCATGCCCACCATCGCAGCCAACACCTCAATCTTCTTCCTCACGGCCTCCACGTTAAGGAGATCGGCGATGGTGTCGTCATCACCGATCGTGGAGCCTTTTAGTGGATTAGGTGATCCTTCTTGTGCGAGTGGATCGACTCCGTCGAGATTCTGAAGGTGGTGCCCTGTTTCCGGTGGGAAGGAGGTGAAGGCGCAGCCCGAGAGGTCGAGGAAGGCATATGTAGCTGCCGATGGTTCCATGGTCACAGGAGTGCTAGCAGAAGAGAGGAGAAATAGCGATAGAGAGCAAACGCTAGTAGGAAAGTAATTAATGATACGTTTCGAGGCGGGCTTTTAGGAAGACATGGTGGACGACAGCTAATCTCTCCCTGTACTGAGCGAGAGGAAGAAGAAAGGGAATGGGACCGCAACATCGGCTGAGAAGCTATATATATTAAGGTCCGGTAATGGAGGTTGATTCATCCATGTGGAAATCCAGCCACCGTTTCCGGGAAACATGTTCCCCGTTCGAGGGGATTTCCTCTGTGTTGCTGTTCCCAATGCGGGGCGTACGTGAAGGGGAGTAGCCACGAAGGGGGGCGAAGAAGGCGAGGCTTTGTGTTCTGGTGGCGGGGCACTCGAGTGGGTGAGCACGTACGTCAAACGACGGTCGAAGCCCGTGCTTCTCCGCGGGCCCGACGAAGAAGGCGAAAGGGGCGGGGCGCGTGCAGGCGGTGGCGGAGGAGGAGACACGGGCGAGTGGCGACGCACGCACGCACGCGAAGCCCGGTCTCTGCAGAGTGTGCGACGGGGGGAGAGGGCGACGCGCGCGTGGGTGCGTTGGGAGGACGCCATGGAGAGAGGGTGTCGTACGAGTGTTCCCTCTGCTGACCCCATTGACGCGCACCGAAGTCAAGAAAAGGTCGCGGGAGTTCCCCGTCTTCCCAATCCACTCTTCGTTCTACCTTCTTCGTCGTCTCCATGGCTGATGACCTCAACGTAGCATCATGCAATTATAACTCATCAGTGCTTTAAGATGAGCGCATCATCTTGATTAGTGCTTTATGTCCATTATGCTTTAAGATGAGTGCATCGTCTTGATTAGTGCTTCATGGCCTTTTGGTCTCGCTCGATATTTTGTATTTGGATTTCGATTTATATGACATATTTAGTGACTTTGTTTTGTCTTGTTTTATTGATTGGGCCGTTACGTATCTTTTGGTTTAATCAAACTAAACATCTATATAAAGTTCTAATGTCTCAATTAATTAGTTTGACTACATGAATAATTTTAAAAAATATTATTGATGATTTCTATAATAATCTATTTTTATCTCGATTATTCACATATGAAAATATTTATTTATATATATTATTTCTTGACATCCTTTCACATGCATCTCAATATTATTTTTTTATGATCTTCCAAAATTCAGCTTTATAAAATATGATTGAAAAAATAATTATTTTATAAAAAGTTTACTTTTATGGAATTGGTTGGTATAGTAGAGACATAAATTTTACTCGAACAAAATAAAATTAGATAAGATGTTTCCAAGAACCTATTTTTAAGATGGATAATCTTCGCACTATGATATCATACTTCTTGATTACTTAAAAATTATAAAAAAAAATAAAATTATATTAAAATTATATAATCCCTTAGTCTTCAATATATATGAGTTTATATAGACATCGAAAAGAAGGTAAAACGGATTTTCAATTGTGTCGAATAGTTATGATATTTTTTAACATCGTAACACATTAAATTAAAATTTTAAGTTATAAATAGTTTTCATAACGATTCCGCCTTATTCTTTTTCCTTTTTTTTTATACTAAATTATAAGTAGTTATGATATTTTTTAACATCGTAACACATTAAATTAAAATTTTAAGTTATAAATAGTTTTCATAACGATTCCGCCTTATTCTTTTTCCTTTTTTTTTATACTAAATTATAAGTAGTTATGATATTTTTTAACATCGTAACACATTAAATTAAAATTTTAAGTTATAAATAGTTTTCATAACGATTCCGCCTTATTCTTTTTCCTTTTTTTTTATACTAAATTATAAGTAGTTATGATATTTTTTAACATCGTAACACATTAAATTAAAATTTTAAGTTATAAATAGTTTTCATAACGATTCCGCCTTATTCTTTTTCCTTTTTTTTTATACTAAATTATAAGTAGTTATGATATTTTTTAACATCGTAACACATTAAATTAAAATTTTAAGTTATAAGTAGTTTTCATAACGATTCCCCCTCATTCTTTTTCCTTTTTTTTTATACTAAATTTCTTGTATAGAACTTTGGCACCCGATGATATATAAAACCGAGATTGTAATATACTATAATGTGGAATTTGGGGCTATGAAGAAATATTCCAATGCCACCTATAACAATGCAACAACGATGTGTTTGAAATGGTCACGGAAACAAAAAGGTGGTACAATGATGTTTTCACCTCAATCCACACAACGTTCTCTCTAATTTGGACAAGGAAACAAAAAGATGCAATGATCTTTTATCCTCCTCATTCCAATAGCGATTTGTCCTTCCCTCAATGGTTTGGACCAACAACGTCACGCTCGATCAAACCGAGTGAGGAAAAGGATCGAATGATGGCAAGAGATGTGCTCTTTGAGGGGTACACCAGAGATCATAACAAGCTTCCATGGCCAACCCAATAGCCACACAAATTGCAAGTGCTTATCGATAGCTTCTCCGAGCATCCGAGGTGATTAAACGGTGGAGTGCCTCTCCGATCCCCATCCCTTATCCTTCTCCTTCGTCACTTCTTTTTTATGTTTTCTTCTTTATTATTAAAGCTTATAAATATATTATGTTCTTTAAAATTTTAAATTATTATTAATTATTTCTATTTCCTCTCATCATCAAACTATTATTCATGAATGAAAATATTTAATTTGTATTATTTTCTAACAACTTCGTACATCTAATATTTAGATTCATAAAACACGATTGAATCTTATGAATTTTTTTTTATCAAATTAGTACAAATACGATAATAACAAAATCGTAAGTCTCAATTATTTTGAATTGGTTATATGGATATTTTATCATCAAGTATGTAAAGAGTCTTTCTATTAATTCTCTTTACGTTTTCCTATATTTCTTCTCATATGATTAATATTAATTATTTTATCTCTCATGACTATCATATTTTTCTTTCGACTATCATGTTAGGTTTAGCCCATATGTGGGTTTGGACTGGACAATTGGATATTTGAGCCCAAATCAATAATTAAAAAAAAAAAAAAAGATGTGCGCAATTGAGTGCAGCGAAGGGATTGGCGTACAACCAACGATGGCGACCCACAGTGAGAGAAAAGAACAGAGAAAGAGAAAAGAGAAAAAAAAATAATTTTGAGTTTTTTTAATTTACGATCAATGGCCAATTAGTTTTGACCCAAATTATATGTAGAGAATCCTTGCAGTAAGTTCTATAATTTTAACGGTGTTGATCTGCAGTTTACACTCTTTGGGGTACTTTTCTTTTGATAAGATTCATCCATGTGATTATAATATGCTATTATTGAGCCAAGATATATGGTCTTGATGTTATTATAATCCACTTGTTATTTTAGAGAAGACTTATTGTAAACATATTATCATTACTAATAGTGGAAGTTTAAAGTGGACTACGGTTCCTTGATTTTCCCCGCATTGGGTTTTTCACGTTAAAATTTGATCTCACTTTATAATTAATTTATTACTTTATTGTTTATGTCGCTCTGGTTGATATGTGCTTTTGATATCAAGTTGGTATTTTGATGAGGAACCCATCTTGATACACGAAGATGAAAAAAAATTATTCTACTATAACAAAGTTTTCCCAACATATCACATGCAAAATGATTAGATCGTGGAGTGCCCCTCCAACCACCATCCCTTATTATCCTTGTTTATGACTTCTCTCGAAAAAAAATTAAGAGTAAAAAAAAATAATGATAGCTCCACCCACTCAGGGGAGATGTTTTTTATGTTTCCTTTTTTATTATTAAAGCTTATAAATATATTATTTTTTTTAAATTTTAAATTATTATTAATGGTTTTTATTTCTTCTTATCATTATTATTATTCACAAATGAAAATATTTAATTTTATATTATTTTCTAACAACTTCATATATCTAATATTTAGATTCATAAAATATGATTGATCGAATGATTATCTTATGAAAAATTTATTTATTTTATCAAATTGGTGCCAAATATAAAAATAATAAAATCATAAATCTCAATTATTTAGAATTGATTACATACTCTATTGAGTTATGTAAAAAGTCATATGTTTAGTTAAGTTTATAATATTTAAATCTTTATTTATAGTTTCTATAAAGATCTTTTTAGGTTGTCCTCTACCTCTAATTGATATTAATTATTTCATTTTTTTTACTACCATATCCTTCTTTTGACTATTACATCCGAATGTTGCACATGTCTATACTATCTTAAGTGAATTTTCGCTTATATTATTCTTTATCAAAATGATACTTAGTTATTCATGAATAAATAAATTTTTTCTATCTTTTCTATTAATTTCATATATCTATCTCAACATTCTCATCTTTGTAGCATAAGCTATTTGTGTATATTTTTTCTTAGTTGTTCGACACTTAGATCTATAAAGCATTGTTGTTCTCATAACTGACTTATAAATTTTTTTCTTTTAATCCCAAAGGTATCCGATAATCATACAAGACTTTTGACATCCCTTGTCATTTTAACCATCATATTTTTTACTTTATGAATAATAGCTTCAACAATCTCTTTATCTTATTGAATAATTGATCCAAAATATCTAAAACTTTAACTTAAAGGGATTTTTTATCTATCTAATTTAATTATATTCTCTTATTTATTTTTAGAATATATAAAATTATATTTTATATATTTAATCTTATACTTAATTTTATATAAAATTATATTCAAGCTTATACTTAATTCAACTTAAGCTTCGGTCAACTAAGATAATATGATCAGTAAATAATAGATACTAAAGAGATTTATCATTTAAGGGACTAATAAATTTATTCATTATTAGTGTGAAAAAATAACAACTTAATATGATTCTTTTAGGTTACCCACTAATCATATAAAAAAAGATATTATAATTTACTATGTAGCAAGGAATCTTTGAGGTACAACAAATGGTATTTAGGGTCAACGCAACAACGATGTGTTTTAAATTGACACGGAAACAAAAAAGGTGCAACGACCTTTTCACTTCATTCCAACAACGTTGTGTTTTGATTTGGACAAGCAAATAAAAAAAATGCAATGATCATTTCGACCTTCTTTTCAACAGCGACGACGATATGTCATATAAATCGATATTTTGTATTTGGATTTCGATTTATACGACATATTTAGTGATTTTATTTTGTCATGTTTTACTGATTGGGCTGTTACGTTTGATTGTAGGCAAATTTTTTTCATATATTGAGACTTTGGTCTAATCAAACTAAAATCTATCAATTTATTGGTTTGACTACATGAATATTTTTTAAAAATATTATTAATGATTTTCTAGATTAATATTTTTTTATCTCGATTATTCATATATGAAAAATATTTATTTATATATATATTATTTATTGACATATTTTCACATGCATCTCGATTTTTTTTATGATATTCTAATATTCAGCTTTATAAAATATGATTGAAAAAGTTACTATTTTATAAAAAGTTTACCTTTATGGAATTGGTTGGTGTAGTGGAGACATAAATTTTACTCGAACAAAATAAAATTAGACTCGAACATGATGTTTCCAAGAAACTATTTTTAAGATAGATAATCTTTCCACTATGATATCATAATATACTTCTTGATTATTTAAAAATTATAAAAAAATTAATATTACATTAAAATTTTATAGTCCTTTAGCCTTCAATATATATGAATTTATATAGACATCGAAAAGAAGATAAAACATCCTTTCAATTGTGTCGAATAGTCATGATATTTTTTAACATCGTCACACATATTAAATTAAAATTTTAAGTTATAAGTAGTATTCATAATGATTCCGCCTCATTCTTTTTTCTTTTTTATATACTAAATTTCTTGTATAGAACTTTGGCACCCGATGATACATAAAACCGAGATTATAATATATACTATAATGTGGAATTTGGGGCTATAAAGTAATATTCCAATTCAACAACGAAGTGTTTGAAATGGTCACCGAAACAAAAAGTTGGTACAACGATGTTTTCACCTCAAAAATCCACACAACGCTATCTTTAATTTGGACAAGGAAACAAAAAGATGCAATGATCTTTTATCCACCTCATTCCAACAGCGATTTGTCCCTCCGTCACGCTCAATCAAACCGAGAGGGGAAAAGGATCGAATGATGGCTAAGAGATGTGCGATTTGAGGTCACACCTGAGATCATAACAAGCTTCCATGGCTTATCGGTAGCTTCTCCGAGCATCCGAGGTGAGATTATACCGTGGAGTGTGTCTCTCCAGCCCCCATCCCCTTATCCTCCTCTTCTCCTCCTTCGTAACTTCTTTCTTTTGATTTTTCATTTTTTATTATTAAAGCTTATAAATATATTATGTTCTTTAATTTTTTTTAAATTATTATTAAATAATTTATATTTCCGCTTATCATCAACTATTATTTATGAATACAAATATTTAATTTTATATTATTTTATAACAACTTCATACATCTAATATTTAGATTTATAAAATATGATTCATCGAATGATTATCTTATGAAATATTTATTTTTATCAAATTGATACCAAATACAACAACAACGAAGTCCTAAGTGTCAATTATTTAGTTATATGTTTAGTTGAACTCAGAATATTTAAATTTTATATTTTTTATTAAAATCTTTTTTTGATCTTCTTCTATCTCTCTCCTCAAACAACAATTAATTATTTCACTTCTTTTGACTATCACATCCGAAGATCTTCTCGATATATGTTCATACTATCTTAAGCGATTTTCTCTTAATCGACGTGATACTTAGTTGTTCACAAATTATTATTTTTTTATTAATTTCATACATCTATCTCAACATTCTCATCATAGTAGCAAAAGCCTTTTGTATATGTTTTTTCTTAATTGTCCGACACTCATATCTATAAAGTATTATTGTCTTACAATTGATTTATATTTTTTTTTAATTAATCTCAAAAGTATTTGATAATCACACAAGACTTTTGATATAATTTTAATCATTTTATTTTTTACTTTATAAATAATAGTTTCATCAATCTCTCCATATTATCGAATAATTGATCTAAGATGAGACTTTTTGTCCATCTAATTTAACTTTATTTTTAAAATAACTAAAATTATATTTTATATATTCGGTCTTAGTCTTACTAAATCTATGACATTTAATTTCTAAAACTTTATCTTTATAGCTCAAGCTTATAATTAATTCAACCTAAGTTTTCATCGATCAAGATAATATCTATCATCTAACAAATAATAGAGATTTATCATTTAAGAGACTAATAAATTTATTTATTATTAATATGAAAAAATAATAAGAATCCTTTAGATTACCCAAAAATCATATTAAAAAACGGAGATTATAATTTACTATGTAGCGATGAATCATTGTGCTACGACAAATGGTATTTTGGGTCAATGCAACAACGATGTGTTTTAAATTGACACGGAAACAAAAAAACAAAAAGTGCGACGACTTTCCGACAAGGTTGTCGTTTGATTCGAACAAGGAAATAAAAAGATGCAACGGTCATTTTAACCTCCTTTTCAACGGCGATGTCCCTCTCTAGCTTGGACCAAAGTGAGGTGAAGGATCAATGGAAGGTTGCCAAAGTGAGACGAGCACTCTTGAGATCATAATAGCCCAACGAGCTTCCATTGGCCAACCCAATATAGCCACATAAATTATGACTACTTCTTGCTTGGTTGCTTCTCCAAAGCATCCAAGGTGATAAGACCATGAAGGTGCCTCTCCATGACTTCTCTCACACACCACGGATTGAGACGAAGAAATTAAGAGCGATGACAGAGAAAGATAGCTTCACCCACCCATAAGGGATCGTTCGTTCCATGGATGATGGTATCAATGATAAGCACATTATGATAATATCAACAAAAGTATATTATGATGACATGACAAATATCTTATCATCTTGTGGTAATATATGGTGGACACGCCGATCACCCAAGGCCACATCAACCACACGTGACCGGTAGACGATAAGTTGTTTGGGTAGCATGTCAGTACCACGTGACGACATATGACGGATGCTTCGATCGCCTAAGCCCATCGATGATCACACATGATCGTGACAACGTATCTCTAGTCTAGATTGAGTCGGTCAAGGAACGCATCGGATACGATGCCATTAGCTTGATTAAGCCTCAGAACATCGCATGTTCCCACATGACCGTTGATAATCCCAAATGTAATGGTCTTCAAAGTCACCTATTAAAAAGGACTCATAAGTATGTTCTTGACACTCTTCACTATGATTAATCAATTATGAATTCATTTAATGACTCTGTCGATTCATTGATTTTATGGATTCATTGATTAAACTATCATAATTTGCACTAACAAATTGGAATTTTACATTTATCCCACTTTTTCAGTATTTAATTAGAAATTTTAGTTTTTTTTCACACGTCAAGTTAAATCCCCTTGCAAGTGAGGAAAATTTATTAAGATTAATATACATTTTGAGACTAATTTGTGGTAATCCAATCAAAATATTTAAGATCTTTTAGAGGGCAAAGTTTGTAGATCTCTTGTTAGTCAGCGTATCTGATCTAAGAGTACATATCTAAAAATAAAGCACAATTACGTTTTAAATCCTTCCAACATTTGAGCAAATTAAATTGATGCTTATTAGAACCTATTGTTCTACACCTTTTTTGGACTAATCTCTGTTGTTGTATCATGTTACCTTTTGCTACGCGAAACAATTTCATTGTAATACGAAGGCTTTTCTTCTCTTCCAACATTTATGATGATAAAATGATGATTGTATGGGTTACAACGAGACACGAGCACTTGTCACGGAGAAGTCGATGAAAGATCCGACCAACCGATGGATCGAGCATTCCAATCTTACTTTAATGTTGACAAGGATGGTTGACGGCGTTCCCTTTGGATTTTATTCGATCCAACCTTTCCTTAAGAGAATTGGTACAGTGACGTTATCGGTAGGATTATTGAACTTTTGTTTGGGTAGCTTGATCTAGGATTCAATTTTTTATTGCCAACCAAATCAACAAATTGATCTTTGCTTGCCCGAAATATTTATCGAAAGGCGAAGGTCGGATCATGATCTCGTCAAATCTCGATTGTTCGTTCGTTCATTCGTTCGCGATGGATCTTATTTAGCTAGATGTCTTAGTTAGAGCTTAGATGGATATTGACATGATTAGTTCGAAGTGCACTAATTGACATTCGCTCATCCAGAGATTCTCAAACTAATAAGATTATTTAACCTCTAGTCGAGTGTATATGAATCGATGATTATGATTTGTCGAAGAAAAGAAAGACATATGTCATTATCATATATTGTTTAAATCGAGATGATTAAAAAAAGATTATTTTGATATTGACTTAATAGTAATATTATAATATAAAGATTTTCTTATATGGTAATTTTAATTTGAACGTCGTCGATATCCCGTTAAACATTTTCATGCTTCAATATTATTCACTTTTTTCTTTTTCTTTCTCGTGTGACTACGAATCACATTTTATTCGATTACTACCTAATGATTCGAAAATCAAAATCCGTGATATGATTTATTTTTCTTTCATAAACACGTTAAATTGAAAAGTCAAATCCTAATACGTAGCCAAAATCAATGTCGAAAAAAAAAGCTATTCCTTTCTTTTCTAAAAACATATGTATATCTCCACATAAATTAATGGAAAATTCAAAAAAGAACTTACCGAATGCACCATCTAAAAACATACCGTGATGTGAGAGTTTGAGTGGCAACGAAGAGTGACTTATCGCGTGGGACATTCATTCATGTAGTTGTGTGGCTCCGAGGAATCGTACGGTATGTCGGCTATCGGGCATTAAAGGATGATCCGATCGAGTGAGGCAGTACACTGATGCTGTGGATGGATTCCTCATGTTTCCACATCTTTATCCAACCTTCCAATTTGTTCCGTGTTGGAATACTCAATTAAAATTTATGAATAATCGATTTAATGGTTTTTGTTAAATTAATTTATGTATTGTAACCATCAAGCGAGAAAGACATCTTACCCGATTTCATTTTTGATAATACGATTCATATAATCGACACTAAATAATTAATTTTATGATATTATTATTATTGTTATTGTTAACGAACATAATCTTTCGTATTTGCATATATGGTTTTAGATCAAATCGATCTACTTGGATTTAATCTTTTTACATCATTTATTTTTTCACGAAATTTATTCATGATTTTTTTTTTTTTTCTCGAGAAGAAAGAAAGAGATAAAGAAAGAGAGGAGAAAGAAACTAATGATAATAGGAGAAGTAAAATTGGGATATAGCGTAAAAAAAAGCTTGCCAAAGTAAATTCTTGATAAATAAGTGTGATATTTAAAAACAAATTAATGGAGATTATTTTAGGTAAGTTGGTCCTCCATCCGTGTCACACATCAATATAGCACACATGTATCATGCAATAATAAGATCCTCTATGTATGTCACAAAAATCAATCAGAAAAATATAGGTCAACCACTCCTGACATACCTTTTAATGTTTTTAACCTAATGTTTCTTTTTATTAAAATATATTAATATAAATTTAAGTTTCAATTAATAATTTATTTATAGCAACTTATGGAGATTAATTATATATATATATATATATTCGAATTCTTAGAAAAAAATTTAAAGTTTAAAATTTTGAGCATCCCAACTTTGAAAAATTTTAATATAGTGTATTTTTTTTTTTCAAGATGACCATCTTAATCTTATCGATCATTCTCCTCCACTCGTTAGTCACACCACCTACCATCTTCTCCTGGTTGCCTATGTCTTTACGCATAAGTTGGCCCTATCAATTGTGGCACTTCTTACACAAGGGAGGTGGCTCTATTAGTTACTCTCATTCTTTTTTCTAATTATCTACGCCTTCATGCAAGGGTTATGCTATTGATTGTTACTTTCTATTTTCTTATTGTTTGTGTGTTCATGTGTGATTGTTACTTTCTATTTTCTTACTGTTTATGTGTTCATGTGTGAATTAAATTCCTCGATCTACTCTATCTGTGATGTCCATAAGTCCAACAAAAACACACAGACAATGACCAAAGTGATTCCGACGAAAACAGTTGAGATTTTTTTAAAATTATAATGTTATGTAATATATATATATATATATATATATATATATATATATATACGAGAGAGAGAGATTGACACCTAGCATGCGGACCACATAAGGCGTTACGATCCGTTCTTTTCGCATGAGGAAAAGCACATTGGAACAAAAAAAAAATAGACGTACCAACGAAGGCATTGCTGTTGGCAGCCTCCACGAGTTACGGCTGGCCCCGTCGGCCGCCCCCCTACCCGTACTAGCACCCCAAAGGTCCAGCTAGGGTACAGCGACGGTGACGGAGACGACGGTGATTCCGACGAAAATAGAGATAAAATAATTATTTTACGTGATTAGTGATATTATCTGAATTTTCTAATTATAATATTATACGAAAAAATTTCAAACTTCATTTTTTTTTAATATGTAGGTAATCGTTAGATCAGATTTTTATTTGCGGTTCGGGTGCATTCCATCCGATGGAAATCTTTCTATTTGTATTGGATTCGGGTCAGATCGATGGAAGTCACATCCGATCCATATTGACGGTGCTTAGAAATATCCAGATGACGTCTACTGCCTTATTGGTCATCTCAACGAATAAATATCTGGCCAAAGTCGCTCAACCTTACCTAACAGAGCTCCTTCACACAGTAAAAAGCCAGGACACGTAATTAGCTCTTCCTCGCTCTTTATATATCCACCAACAAAGGACCAAACATTGGTACCATACCACAGAGATGGCCAGGATAAAGCTGGGAACCAGAAAGGAGATGGCCGACCCGGAGTTCGCTCGGTCCGTCCTCACCGAGCTGCTCCTCACCTTCCTTTTCGTCTTCGTCGGCGTCGCTGCGTCCATGACCGCCGGTAACATGACTCGTTTCCTTTTCTCAACCTGTTGCTGGGTTTGGTGTTTGAGGGGTGGCATCGGTGGTTGTCGTTGCAGGGAAGATGGCAGGAGGGCAGGACTCGATCATGGGACTGACGGCGGTGGCGGTGGCTCAGGCGATGCTGGTGGCGGTGATGGTAGCCGTCGGCCTCGACGTCTCGGCGGGACACTTGAACCCCGCCGTCACGATCGGGTTTGCCGTGGGCGGCTACGTCACCGTCTTCCGCTGCGTCCTCTACGTGATCGTCCAGCTGCTGGGCTCCTCCACGGCGTGCCTCCTCCTCCAGTACATCGCTGGAGGGCAGGTGAGTCTGCTTGCCGCCTTCGTCTACTACCTGCTCATACCTCGGAACTAACTCCTGCTCCTGGCGGTGGTGCAGGCCGTCCCAATTCACGCGCTCGGTGCGGGCATAGGGCCCCTTCAAGGTGCGATCATGGAGGTCGTCCTCACCTTCACCATGGTCTTCTCCATCTACGCCATCATCGTAGACCCCAAGAAGGGCATCGTGTCGGTGCTGGCGCCGCTGCTCATTGGTCTCATCGTGGGGGCCAACACGCTCGCCGGCGGGCCCTTCTCGGGGGCTTCCATGAACCCGGCGAGGTCCTTCGGGCCCGCCCTGGCCACCTGGGACTGGACCAATCACTGGGTGTACTGGGCGGGGCCCTTCGTGGGGAGTGGCCTCGCGGGGTTCGTCTACGACCACCTCTATCTCATGCGGCCTCGTGACGACCTCCCTGGGGACGAAGAAAGCATCACCAAGCCACTCTGTTAGATTCTTATTACCTCTCGGTTCCTAATAATATATGTTGTAGAAGCAGCATGTGTAGTGTCACGTCATTTGTAGATTAGATGATAGGGTTCCACATGTTCTACGTATACTTGTGTATATGCATGAAATTACTAGGCCTCGAGTAGGTCGACAGAAAAATAGAACCTCCGACTTGCAATCTGTAAGGGTTTTCTTGTGAGACGTCAGTCATGTAAACTCCTGAAACTGGATAGCACACGAAGGAGTCGACCATAAAGATTGCTAAGTGCATCGATATCCAGTGATAGTTGGCACCGATCAATAGCCTTCTGTGGTAAACAAACCCAACCTTCGCAAAGTCAATGAGGTCGGAATTGAACTCCATTAGTCGTCTCCTACAGGCAAGGAGAGCTCATCGTCCCAAACAACGACCCCCGTGTGGATTTTTGCTACCAACACTCCAATGAATCCCACCAATCCGAGCTCGCCATTCCCTTTGATCCCACCTCCTTCCATCAAGCTTAGAGTTCCATTAATCTTATATCATGCCGTGGATTCTATCAAGTGGGAAGACGACCCGTCGTTGCGACATGACACGTAAAATAATATAGCATCTCCCTGTCCTTCCCACGTACCGATGAACGCCTTAACAACAGTGAATGGATCCTTCATCTGACAACGAGGAGCTATTTTGCCTCGGATCCGGATCCAAATGTGAAATCTCGAGTCGACTTTATCAGCTCCATCAACGCACCCTCGAGATTTCAGTGGTATCTACTCTTTGCTAGTGGGCAATTAAGAAGAGGAAGACGAAGAAGATGGTCAGGAAGAGTTCTGTAGCTGCGTCACGAAGAGCTGACTGAGTTGGATCATCTGCTGTAGCAGACAACACTGCGTATGCCAAACCATCACGCCAACACAACCGTCACCCCATCAGTTCAACATCACCGAACAGAGGAGACGATGAATTCCCAGCTGCAGATGCATGCCTTTGGTGCTTCACATGTCTAAACCATGGCATGCTTGACTTCGGCTGGTGCTTCACATGTCTAAACCATGATATCATCGTCCTATACTTGACTTTGATCTTTCTCAAGTCTCTCCAAGCCTAATTTGATCCCTAATCCGGAGCTCTATACCATGCAGTTCTTCTAAAAGGATTTGATCGTTCTCAGAAGCTATATATTTATATTTTGATTTCATTACTTCAAGGTTTGTTTATGTTCTGAGATGAACAGATCGAGGAGTCATATACTGACACGAACAGATTGGAACAGAGCTTTTGTTTGTGGCTTCCTCCAATTAAAAGCAGAGAGAATGCAACCGAACACCGCTTGTCTTTGATGCTAAGATTCAGCGACATGGCAAGGAATATGACGAGTCCCGAATCAAACACCTGTGGACTCTCTTCTGCTGCACTGCATCTGTGACCTCCTCTCCCTTCCCGCGAACCATTGCACGGTCCTCCTCGCGATCGGCAGCCAGAGTTTCCTCGCCTTCTCGTCTTCACCTCCGTGGGTTGCGCTGTTGCCGGGATCTTTGAGCTGCATAAACCTTGATACGTTTGTGATATCCGACATCGATCTGTTGCCTGAGGAAATAAGAGCTCTCGTGTTGGCGCCGCTCGATGAAATGCTTGGAACAGACATCGAGTCGTTGTTGTTGATCTGGCTGGCTTTGATCTCGAGCAATCTCTTCTTCTCCATCTCTTCCTTAATCCTCAGTAGCTTGTCATCAGGTGAAGCTTTTCCCTCTGATGCGCTTGATCCCGTTGGCTCCACATTCCAGACCACGTCTTTACCGGATAGCATTTCCAGGTCCAAGGACATCAAGTCGGACGAGTTCACGTCGCTCCACCGGCTCTTGAACACGACGTCGGAGACGATGATCTTGTGCTTGAACTTGTGCAGGATTCGGCCGCCGCTGGCGCCTTCTTCGAGCGTTGGCAACTCCCGCCACTTGTCGGTATTCCGGAAGCTACTGCTGATGCTGAATCCTGATGAGCCGCGGAGATTGCCGGCGTCGTTGGGCTCTCGCTCCACGAACAACTCGACGTCGCGGCCGCTGGCCTCGAGCCGGTCGGAGGCGAACAGGAAGCGAGAGCTGGTGGAGCACTTGAAGAAGCCGTCGTCGTCGGCGTTGACCTTGCACCGGCATAGCGGGCAGCTGGAGTGCGCCTCGAGCCAGCGGTCAACGCAGCCGACGTGGAACGCGTGCGTACACTTGGGCAGAAGCCGGAGGACCTCGGCGTCGTCGAACTTGGACAAGCAGACGGCGCACTCGAGGCCGTCGCGGACGCCGCGCAGCGACGAGAAGCGGAAGAAGGGTAGGGACTCGATGACGGTCCTGTCGATGCCGGAGAAGCGGTCCTGGGGCAGGATAAACCTTCCATGGCCTGCGGCGTCGGCAACGAGGAGGTCGGTGGGGTGGGCGGCGGCGGCGGAGTGGCAGACCTTGCCGTATATGAGGAGGAAGGTGAGGGAGAACACAAGGGCGAAGATCCCGATCACGAGGGCGATGCTCGGGCGGAAGGACACGGCCACGTTGGGCGGCGACCAGTAGACGGCATCGGTTTGCTGGGCGGCCGAGATGGCGAACGAGAAGAAGAAGAAGCAGGTGAAGGAAGCAGAGCTGGTCTCGGAAGGCATGGCGAGCTAAATGGAAGATTCAACTCTAACATAATGCTGCCATGGGAGCATTTTATGGGCAAGTGGTGCTCTATTTCAACATAAAATTAAGGTTCAGAAATATTTTATAAGCTTTTCTATAAACATTATTATTTACTACTATTCCACAAACCTAAAGAAGAAAAAAATCCAAACAAGAGGAGATAATGATATGTTTAATGGTAGATTTTAAAGGAAATAAACAATTGTAAATTTGATTGCAGATTTATAGGATTGCTTAAAGACTTTATCCTACAAAGAAAGGTTTGAGATTGTAAAAGAAAAAAAATTATTTTGCCTAGAGAAAAAAAAATAATAATGAGTGATGCACTTTCATGAAATTTGTTGTGTTCTTCTTTATTTTATGTATTTTTATACGCACCATTAAATATAAAAAAGGGGGAAAATAGTTTTTTGGTGTTGATAAGGCAAAAAAATAAAATATAATTACAATAGTCCTGATCCAAACTTGATGTAGCCCTGAGATGCTTATGGTAGACTACGGATCACAACCAATTTGGATTGCAAATGGAAGCTACGCATTTGTATAGTTAATGGTAGGATTAGATTGATGCACATGCTATGCTACGCACGTGATGATAAAAAGATTCATCACGAGAAGTTATATTGACATTAATGTAGTTAGGAAAGTGAAATGATTAGATTTATTTATCCTAACTATGTTAGTTTTTTTAAAAAAACATAAAAATAATTGATAAAAAAATAATTTTAAATTCGGTGGTGGATGGCGTCGACCGTTGGCATTAGTAGTGATGAACCCTTCCCCCTCCCCCCTTGTCCTTGGCATCAAGCGGCTATCACCCTCTGCCTCCTTGACCACTTCCTCATTGCTACCCCCTCCGCCTCCCCCCCTTGTCCTCCCCTTCTCCTTCTCCACCCTCATCTCTACGTCAAGCATGTCCGACCTTGGCATTCCTTGCGTGTCATGCTCAAGTTCTCCACCAACCACTGCTTAGATGAGTTCTTTGCCTATCCGAACATCTTGAGCATTGACTTCCAAGTGATCGATGAGCAAGAACTAAAAATGCGAGGAGTCGAGATTGGTCCCCGACCCGATCACCCTATTGGGCAGAAACCTCGATAGTTTCCAGGAGATATATGTCAACACATCCATCGGATTTGACACCATCAACAACAGTGTCCTCAACGAGTACCTCGCCAACGATGACATGATCACCTTAAACAAAGCCAAATTGCGATGCAATAGGTTCAATCGCGTCTCCCCCAAGATCTGCCAAGCACGGGGCATGATGATGTAGATATCCGAGTTCACCGTCACCTCATAATCTAGAGACGCCTGCATCCGAGTGTGCAGGAGAAAGACCACGACGTGCTACCTAGCATCTCCCCCCTATAGCTTATCGGGTTTGGCATCACCAGTGCCAACTCGTCCGTCAGGATCGTCTATGCAATGGCCACGCCCACGTTCCTGGCACCAATCATAGATATCTTGGTATGATGCTGAGTGGGAGATGGCGGTGTCGTCGCCTAATGGATGGGGCGGAACTGGGTCCTATGTGTTGAATCTCAGATTTTGGTGATGAAGTCAATTGTCATTTGTTTATCTAATCTATATGTTGAGATAAGTGTGCAGGATTAACTACGATGGCAGTAAGACATGCAGCAGGTGTTGAGCCGGAGTCAAGACCAAGATCATGTTGGGGGTTCGAGAGTTCATCGGAAGTCCGGACGGTCGTCGGAGGTTCTGCGGGAACAATCTGAGAAGTCTAAGAGTTTACCAAAGAAGCTTGTCGGAACTCACCAAGAGGATCATCGCAAGTCCAGGAGTTTGCCGGAAGTCCGTTGGAGCATCGCCGAGGGTTTGTTGGATGTTCGTCGGAAGCTCGCCGGAAGAAGCGATTGACGCACCGGAACACGATTTGCAGTATTAATGTCTTTATTGTCATAGTTAACATGAAGATTAAGTTAGGATTGGGAGGTGATCCCATTAACTTAATCTAGGGCCAACTGGGTCCTTAATAGACCTAAATTGGGTCGAATGGATCAGTCCATTCGGACTTAGAATTCTTGGCCGATGGTGGCACCACCTAGGAGACTCGGTCTCCCAGGAGTTCTGGGCGGTTGAACCGCCCCTATCAGGCGGTGGTACCGTCGGCAATTATTACTGCCAGTGGTGGTACCACCCTTGCCAGGCGGTGGTACCGCCTGAGCTCGGTCTCTAAGCAAAGTCAAGCAGTAGCACCGCCTAGACTGAGCAGTAGTACCACTCAGTGACAGTTGACAGGCGATAGTATTGCCCAGTTATGGCGGTGGTACCGCCAGGACCTTGAAAATCTGGGAGATTACACTTTTGAGCTCCAAATTCAAACTGATTTGGGCCTATATAAACCCCACCCCTTCCTGCATGAAAGGGTACCGAAAGCTTGCTTTTATTCTGAGTATTTGAGAGCTTAAAAGTGTTGTAAAAGGCTAGTTGTTCTTCTCCCTCTTTCATTCTAAGTATTGATCATTCAAGAGAGGAGTGAAAATCTGTAAGGGTTGTCTCCTAAGCCCGTCAAAAGGAGAAAAGCTGTAAAAGGGTGGTTGGCCTTCGCCTATTGAAGGAAGGCCTCTAGTGGACGTCGGTGATCTCATCGGAGGAGGAAGCAAAAAGTGGATGTAAGTCAAGATTGACCGAACCACTCTAAATCTCGATTTGCATTTACATTCTGCTCTTTATCTTAACTGCAAACTGCCTCCGTTGCTTTACATCAACTATACTTTCGTTTGCTCTCAAGTTAAAGATCTTTTCGAAACAGTTTTCGTACGAAGTCTTTTTAAACCGACGAAAGTTTTCCGCTGTACTAATTCACCCCTCCTCTTAGTGCTCTTGATCCTAACACTATGTATGTCATTAGTGAAGCCGAGCTCCAAGAGAGATGACACATTCTTCATCTTCTTAGGTCGAAGTTTTGAATTGGCTAGTAGTAGGAAAGGTGGCAGACATGGTCGATGCCAGGGGCGAGGGTGGAGAAGAAAGGGAAGACAAAGAGGGGGGTAGAGGGGGTAGTCGCGAGGAAGTGATCAAGGAGGCGGAGGGTGGCAGCCGCTTAACGCCAGGGACGAGGGGGGAGGGGTTCGCCATCGATGCAAGCGATGTTGTTGTTCGCCACCACCGACGCCAGCAACATCGCTGTCCGCCATTGACGCCTCCACCATCGAACTTTAAATTAATTTTTAACCCTTTATTTTCATGTTTATGTTGCTAAAATTGACGTTGTTTGGGTAAATGGATATGATCGTTTCACTTTCGTAACTAGATGGATGTCAATATAACTTTTTAAAGTGTAGGGATCGAGATACTAAAGGCAGCTAACTATGGAGTAACTACATATTATCCCATATACTAAAGGCAATTAACTATGATTAGTATCGTGATTTCTATATTTTAAAAAATAATATTTAGATCCATACACTTACGAAAGTAAAATATTTAACCTTAATTCTTCTAATGTCATCGACAAAAAGAATCGCATATATTATCATTTTCAAAAAGATAAAAAAATAATTTTAATATTTTTTAAATTATTAATTTCATATAATTTCATATAAACTTCTCCTCCCATAATCTTTCCAACCTGCTCGCCAAAGAAAGAAGAACGTCTGCAGCGCGAAGTCACCAAACCAACCCTCTGGCCTCACGATCTATGCCAAGTTGCAGTACTCCTTCCATGGCCTCCCGAGGTACGTGCAATGGACTGCGAGCTTTGAGCGGTAGAGTGCGAGGTACTTGTTGCTCCCATTGATGGTGTAGTGATCGAACATGAAGCTGATGGATTGGGCGATGTTACGGTAAGTAACTTTTTGAGCCGTGGCGTCGGGGCCGTCGCGGCTTGGTTCGGGTCCGGAAGGCGGTGATCTCCGTGGGGGCGCTCCTCGAGCCCGCTGGTCGGGTCGGGGTGCTCGACCCGACCCCTCCGACGATAAAGTCAGTGAAAGATGTGGAGGGGGTTTAGGAGGAGGAAAAGCCTCCGAGCGTTGAGTGCGTGCCCTCCCGCTTCTAATGAATGAGAGGGTATTTATAGGGAAGCATACTGCTTCCTGAGTCTGCCCACTTGCAAGGGGCAGGCTGGTAGCGTCTGACTTGGCGTGGCGTGAAGAATTAAGCTTTGGCAGGATATTTAATGTGCCTCGGTCGGCGTTCCGGTCCTGCATTTGACCAGGTGCTGTTGCGTGAGGGGTCATCTGATGTCAGCCGAGCCTGTTGACCATATTTATCCTTATCATATTCCCCCCCCCGAAAGAAGCCATGGGTCGGCTGTTGGGGAAGGTCCGAGACGTGGCTTGTGTCTGAATTAACAAATCCTACCGACTGGTTGTCGATCATTATGGTGGTTTTTGGCGATGTGAGACCGAGGAGCGGAACAGGTAAGTAGGCTATGTGGAAGCTGCGATTTTTTGTATTGAGTTGGGATTGAGCTGAAACGTCCCGTGGACACTTACAATGGGCCGACGAGTTGTGAGTAGGGGGTCGATCTGGAGCGACTCGGCGATGAACTGGGCCGACGAGTCGCAAGTCGGGAATCGATCTGAAGCGACTGGGCCGACGAGTCGCAAGTCGGGAATCGATCTGGAGCGACTCGGGCGATGATGGTGGCGAGGAGCACGACGGAGGCGGGCTGGCCGCGCTGGTGTGTCTCGGGGATGATGGAGCCGAGGGGCACGTAGCCGGCGTGCTAGCCGTGCTGGTCTGTCTCGGGAACACGGATCCAAGGAGCACGATGCAGGGGGGCAAGACGCGTGGACGTGGTCTCGGGCAACATAGAGCCGAGGAGCACGACACAGGCGGACAGGCCGCGCCGAGGTAGATCTTGGCAGTGTGCGGCTGTGAGCCCTTGGGAGCCGGGCTGTGGCCGAGGCGGCGGCGCAGCGACGCAGCGAGGCAACGTGCCGGCTGCGCATGGGGCTGAGTGGCCGAGGCAGCGAGGCAGCGACGCAGCGAGGCAGCGTGCTGGCCGCGCAAGGGGCCGAGGCCGAGGGAGCGAGGCAGCGAGCAGCGTGCTGGCTGCGCATGGGGCCGAGGCCGAGGGGCCGAGGCAGCGTGTTGGCTGCATGGGGCCGAGGCAGCGTGGCGGCGAGGCAGCGAGGCGGCGAGGCAGCGACGCAGCAACGCAGCGAGGCAGCGTGCCGGCTGCGCATGGGGCTGAGTGGCCGAGGCAGCGAGGCAGCGACGCAGCGAGGCAGCGTGCTGGCCGCGCAAGGGGCCGAGGCCGAGGGAGCGAGGCAGCGAGCAGCGTGCTGGCCGCGCAAGGCAGCGACGCAGCAACGCAGCGAGGCAGCGTGCCGGCTGCGCATGGGGCTGAGTGGCCGAGGCAGCGA